>CM053787.1:668326494-668676494 GCA_028749045.1 Cupressus sempervirens
ATAAGGGTTGTTTGAGCGCCTTACAGTTTTGTAAATAATAAATATTATTAATGTTAATTACATTCGTTATGTGATATTTAAGAAGCAATTTGGGGTAATATAATGATACGTGAAACCCTGCATTAAGAGTACATCTTAAAATGCTTATCATCAGTTTCTTTCCCAAATGTCAAGTTTACCAGTCCTTTGTCTTTCAAAGTTCCCCAATTTTTATAGGGGGAGAATCATTGTGAGCTTGCTTCTTTTATCCTTTTGAACTTGGTTTTTGAAGATCCATATCGTGTTGATAAGATCCACTAGGAAAACTAGTTCAGACCCCCTTCGTTCTCTCAGAATTTATGCGCCATGTCTATCTACTTAAATTGTTTTTATGTATGTCATATAAACCAATCTAAAAGGATGCACAGAAACTGTTTGACAAAATGTCCAAGCTAAACGCAGCTTCATGTACGCGCACGATAGATGCCTCGGTTAAGTGCTGCAGCTCCTTCAACAGATTTCGGAACAAAATGTGGTTCAATTGACTACATGGCTTTCAAGATATAATCAGAATGGGCGATTGCAATGAATTCTTTAATATGAGTGCAGCTTACAGCCGTGAAGCCCAATCTGATCACTTGGGTTAATTTTCTCTCTGCATATGTTAGTTTAGTTGTTTGGCTAGTGAACTGGACTTTATTCTTTATAGAGCAGATGCACTTTATCCCTCGATACCACCCTTTTTAGTGTATTATACGAAGCAGCGGAATCTCAATTATACGTATTGTATTCGACTCCCAAGTAAAAAGTAGATAACCGCGGCCTTCTACACGAAATAGAAAGTTTGGTCGGAGAAAGCGAAGTTATCTCAATTATTATTATTAGTTCCTGCCGTCGGCAGGGTACTAACGCATCGGTCAGATGCAAATAAATGCCCTTTACCTTTTCCATCCTACCAATGGCAGATAAATATTAAATGCCTTCTATCTTTTCCATCCCACCAATGGCAGATAAATATTCATCGGTCAGATGCAAATAAATGCCCTCCACCTTTTCCATCCCACCAATGGCAGATAAATATTAAATGCCTTCTATCTTTTCCATCCCACCTATGGCAGATAAATATTCATCGGTCAGATGCAAATAAATGCCCTCTACCTTTTCCATCCCACCAATGGCAGATAAATATTAAATGCCTTCTATCTTTTCCATCCCACCAATGGCAGATAAATATTCATCGGTCAGATGCAAATAAATGCCCTCTACCTTTTCCATCCCACCAATGGCAGATAAATATTAAATGCCTTCTATCTTTTCCATCCCACCAATGGCAGATAAATATTCATCGGTCAGATGCAAATAAATGCCCTCTACCTTTTCCATCCCACCAATGGCAGATAAATATTAAATGCCTTCTATCTTTTCCATCCCACCAATGGCAGATAAATATTCATCGGTCAGATGCAAATAAATGCCCTCCACCTTTTCCATCCCACCAATGGCAGATAAATATTAAATGCCTTCTATCTTTTCCATCCCACCAATGGCAGATAAATATTCATCGATCAGATGCAAATAAATGCCCTCTACCTTTTCCATCCCACCAATGGCAGATAAATATTAAATGCCTTCTATCTTTTCCATCCCACCAATGGCAGATAAATATTCATCGGTCAGATGCAAATAAATGCCCTCTACCTTTTCCATCCCACCAATGGCAGATAAATATTTTTTGTCTATACAGAAATTTGTAATGTTGACCTATTTTCTATGGATTTAACATATGAAAAAACACTAATTATCTTTATTGGGATTGGTGGGGAGTAAAAATAGTAAGGGAGAAAATTAATTTATTACATATTAATATAGAATTTTCAACACTTTGCAAATACATTGATTTATAAGAATTTTATGAATGCATTAATTACAACCTTATCTTTTCCTTATCTTTTCCACATTTGTGAGAAGTGGATTAACTTTTTTTAAAAACAATTATTTTTATCCTCCACCTCACAAAAGAATGTCTAATCAATAATAATAATTATTACTATTTATTTTTATTACCAAGGATTTTAATCAAATATGTCTAATCAATAACAATTATTACTATTTATTTTTATTACCAAGTTTTTAAATCAAATATAGAGTTTAGTATTTCAATTTGTAATTTTTTAAAAACTTTGATTTTTTAATAAAAGTACTTGAATTATTGCTATCATTTTACTTTTATAAATTAAAAAAAACAAACAACATTCATTTTTAATTATATTTTATAATAGTGTTTGTAATATGTATAATTGATAAGTGTTACAATTTAAAAATTATATCATTTATTATTATTATTATTTATTTAAACAATTTATCATTTAGCTTAAATATATTTAAAGCTTAAATATATATTTTAATATTAAATTAATACTTATATTTTACATCAAAAAACATAGTGAAGGAAATAACCACAAAAAAAAGATACTTCAATTCTAAAAGATGTATAAATTATTATCAAGTTTTCCTAAACTATGTACTAAAATTAGATAATTATATGTTATTTCTTATTTATTATATTATATTTATTCATTAACATTAATTTATATGTATTACATCTATATATTATTTACAAATGTACATATTAAATTATATACATATTATTTCATAATTAAAAATTACTTTATTCTATGAAAACATATGAGCCATCTATCAGATGACAAGTGCAATTCTAGGCAAAAATCAATGCATTCACAATCCTAATTTACAACTATTTAACCTTATTCTCATTCACCTACACCTCTACAACGGCAGGAACTATGACACATTGCGTCTCTTGTTATTAAAATGACACGCATGCTTCTTTTCTTTCCTTTTAGATTGTCTTCTCATCAACTTCCCTTCGACTTGATAAGATTGCTTTTATTTCAGTATTACGTTTCCCACAACCTCATAACAAATAAAATTCTCCCTCACATTCCTCAAAGCTTCGTTCTATGTTAGGGTGAAAATTGCCCCACCTATTCCCAAAAAGTTTCCAACGCATTTTCTAATATTATAGTATTAGGATACCTAGTGAAAGTATCTATAATTTTAAAGCATATTTTAATAGTGATAATAGCATTTGTAAATTAATGCTTTAAATTTATCACTTACCACTTTCTAGATTTTGAGTTTCTTTAACGTTTTATTGCTATTTCTATGGGTCATTTAGGTTAAAATAGTCGAATGATGATGCAATCTTTTTCGGACCACTTTGTATCGTATTAAAAATTTATTAGTCATGGCAGGAATACTTATGCATTCATGTGAGTGCTAATATGGCATTAACAACTTCATCATGGATTAATTATAATTTTATCTTTTCCACATTTGTGACAAGTTGATAAGAACATTTTTTTTCAATCATTTTATCTTCCACCTTACACAACATGTGCAATCAATATTAATTATGACAATCTATTTTTCTTACCAAGTTCAAATATAGAGTTAAATGTTTTTGTAGTGCCTACCCCTAAGTCGTATTTTCAGTTATCTTGCCAAACTCTTTTAGGCCAGTTTTATACTTGATGTTTAGTAGCATTACTTTCAGATTATCAGATATTGTTTTACATTCAGTTTATTATATGATGAGATTACTTGATACTCTATATTTCATGCATGTATGATGATTATTCAATGTTTTCAGTTATCGATGATGATTAGTTAGATGGTTTATTATCACATGTGCTTTCTTATGGATACTTACCCCATACTGCATGTGTATGGTGTTTCTGATGTAGTTAAGGAAGGGAGTCGTAGTTACCTGCTAGTCGGGATCTACACGATGCACCACTTCCTGCCATTGTCTGTTTAGCTTAGAATATTGTGTTTGTACATGCGTGGATTTTATGCAGGTTGCAGGTACCAGGTATCGACTTCCCTGAATTGCCAGGATGAGCGTACCCTATCGCATTATCTCAATGGTAAGTGAGGGGAGATAAACTCTTAAGTCCAAATCCTAAACCCTTTAGCCAATTGTCCTAATTGATAATTAGGGCAAGTATCTGAGTCATGTACCCTCCGAATACATCAAATGATGTAATTTCGTGATTATAACCCTTTTGTTTGATTTAGTATGTGTTCTTCTATGTTGGGTTTTCGTATGTTGCTTTATGAATCCTTGATGTATTTTCTATTAATTAAGTTTAATTAAAAAAAAAAGATTAATTAATTATTTAATTAATAGAAAATTATTATGATATTTTAATATTTAATTATATTTAATTAATTAAGAAATTAATTAAATAAAAAGATTTGAATTTGGAGATAAAAGTTTTAAGTATAATTTTAGAATGTGATAATATTTATTTAATTTAATAATAATATATATTTAGAGTTCATTTTTAAATAAATGCTAAATATTATTATTAATTGAATTAATAAATATTTTATCAATTAAAGTTTCTTAAATAAATTAAAAGTGGAAAAGATATTAAATTATTAAAGGTTTCTAGATCGCATGATCTAAGCATGAGTTTAAATAATAAAGAAATAAATTAAAAGATAAAATAAGAGAAAATTATAATGTTGTTTTAATTTCATAAAGTGCGCATGGGTTTAAAAGTAATAAAGATTAAAAATAGAAGTCAAGTGGAAAAATTAAATAAAGTTATTTAATGATTCATTTAATATGCATTAAAAAGATAAAGCAAAGATTAATAAGAGTTAATTTTGGAGTTAACTCCGTTGAGCAAAGAGTCTTCTCGGGTGAACGCACAATTAGTGCTCCGATTTGAGGAGAAAACTCTTTATCGCAACTTTGGGGGGTTCATTTTGGAGACACAGCGAATTTGGATGGGAATTTTTGGGGAGACAACTTTTGGAAGCGAATTTCAGAAGGTTAATTCTTTTGGATCTCTTGGCGGGGCGTTACATCTGGTATCAGAGCCTAGTTTCTACATTGGGAGCTCTGGGTATATTGGAACGCCACTAGTGTTAACTAATTGAACAAGAACGAAAACTTTAAACTGTTACGTGTATCTCTTTCAAACTGAAACTTGAAACTAGTTGAACTAAAACATGATGTAAACTATTAGTTGCATATTTTTCATACTTCAACACTTAGACTTCAAAACTGAAATTATACTTAAACTGAAATTATAGGTAAACTGAAAATTGAAACTATCTTGCTTGCAAAACATGTGTCTTTTATCTATGTGTTTCAGTAGTATGTTTCATGGTTACTATAGCATCTTGTGTCTTGGATATTATTGTAGGATGGTATCTGGGATGAGATCTTCCATTAGAGGCCATAGCCTTGGCCATGGCAGAGGCCGTGGACGAGGTAGAGGTATTAGTGTTCATGAGTCTATCCACGAGAGCCCCATTCAGGAAGAGAATAGGGAAGAGCATGTTAGTGAGCATCAGGAAGAGAACCATAGAGAGGAGCATGCTGACTCGGAGGAGGTTGACATGAGGCAAATGATGCAAACCATCATTGATCGCCTACCTCCTGTTCATGATCAGGATAGAGCACATCGGGCAAGACATGAGCATAGACCTAGGTCTAGGAGCCCTTTGAGGGATCGACATAGATCCATTGTATCTTCATAGATGAAGGACCTTTAGAGGTCCAAGGTCAAGCCCTTTAACGGGCAGGGTTTTGGATATGTAGCTGAGCAGTGGCTTATTGCCCTTGACAAGATTTTTGCTATGCAGGACTTTGACAGTAATGTCAAAGCAAGGTTTGCTATCACCAACCTAGAGTTCTTTGGGGCCACTTGGTGGACAATCGAGGAAAAGAAGTTGGGCTTAACCATGAACAGTGTCACATGGGAGTTATTCTTAGAGAGCTTCCGTGAGCGATTCCTACCAGAGGAATGGAAGCAGCATAGAGTAGATGAGTTCCATAACCTGAGACAGTACACTATGACCGTTATAGAGTATGAGCGCAAGTTCTTTGAGCTCATGCCTTTTTCAAGATTCAGTGACAACCCAGAACAGTTGGCACAACATTTCATTAGAGGTTTGAACAACCGTTTAATTGGGGGTGTTAAGGTGTTTGAACCTAAAACCCTCAAGGATGCGGTACATCGAGCTGTCCTTGTAGAGTAGAGTGTGAACTTAGGACATGGGGGTTTTGTAGGAGCACCTTCATCATCAGGATCGAAGGGTGGTCAGGGAGTAGGTGGCAATAGGAAACCTCCTTCTGGGGGTAATTAGTGGCAGGAAGGTACTTATCCTCTAGCACAGAGTGGTGGCGGTGGTTCCAATACTAGGAACTATCACAACGCTTAGCGCAACAAGCACATCCAGTATGACCAACCATCTCAGAGTGTTCAGTCTTATCCTAGTGGGGGTAGTTTCCAGCAGTCTAGTGCACCTAGAGTTTAGAGGAGCTTCAATGGAGAGTGTTTCTCATGTGGACAACGCGGACACAAGTTGTCTCGTTGCCCTCAAGGGAAACCATAGTTCTTAGGCCAGAGACCCGCAGCTTCAGAACCCACAGTTGGTGACATGGGTAGAGCTCAGAGAGTGTACTCAGTGGAGTCATATCCTTCTACAGGGGGAAAGGGTCCAATGGGACCCGCATAGTGAGTCCTTAGCTTTTCTTTTCTTGTAGGCTTCTAGGAGTAAGCCTAAGTCTAGGGGGGGTGAATGTAGTGCCTACCCCTAAGTCGTATTTTCAGTTATCTTGCCAAACTCTTTTAGGCCAGTTTTATACTTGATGTTTAGTAGCATTACTTTCAGATTATCAGATATTGTTTTACATTCAGTTTATTATATGATGAGATTACTTGATACTCTATATTTCATGCATGTATGATGATTATTCAATGTTTTCAGTTATCGATGATGATTAGTTAGATGGTTTATTATCACATGTACTTTCTTATGGATACTTACCCCATACTGCATGTGTATGGTGTGCGTGTTTGTTTTCTTTATGTATGGTGTTTCTGATGTGGTTAAGGAAGGGAGTCGTAGTTACCTGCTAGTCGGGATCTACACGATGCACCACTTCCTGCCATTGTCTGTTTAGCTTAAAATATTGTGTTTGTACATGCGTGGATTTTATGCAGGTTGCAGGTACCGGGTATCGACTTCCCTGAATTGCCAGGATGAGCATACCCTATCGCATTATCTCAATGGTAAGTGAGGGGAGATAAACTCTTAAGTCCAAATCCTAAACCCTTTAGCCAATTGTCCTAATTGGTAATTAGGGCAAGTATCTGAGTAATGTACCCTCCGAATACATCAAATGATGTAATTTCGTGATTATAACCCTTTTGTTTGATTTAGTATGTGTTCTTCTATGTTGGGTTTTCGTATGTTGCTTTATGAATCCTTGATGTATTTTCTATTAATTAAGTTGAATTTAAAAAAAAGATTAATTAATTATTTAATTAATAGAAAATTATTATGATATTTTAATATTTAATTAATTAAGAAATTAATTAAATAAAAAGATTTGAATTTGGAGATAAAAGTTTTAAGTATAATTTTAGAATGTGATAATATTTATTTAATTTAATAATAATATATATTTAGAGTTCATTTTTAAATAAATGCTAAATATTATTATTAATTGAATTAATAAATATTTTATCAATTAAAGTTTCTTAAATAAATTAAAAGTGGAAAAGATATTAAATTATTAAAGGTTTCTAGATTGCATGATCTAAGCATGAGTTTAAATAATAAAGAAATAAATTAAAAGATAAAATAAGAGAAAATTATAATGTTGTTTTAATTTCATAAAGTGCGCATGGGTTTAAAAGTAATAAAGATTAAAAATAGAAGTCAAGTGGAAAAATTAAATAAAGTTATTTAATGATTCATTTAATATGCATTAAAAAGATAAAGCAAAGATTAATAAGAGTTAATTTTGGAGTTAACTCAGTTGAGCAAAGAGTCTTCTCGGGTGAACGCACAATTAGTGCCCCGATTTGAGGAGAAAACTCTTTATCGCAACTTTGGGGGGTTCATTTTGGAGACACAGCGAATTTGGACGGGAATTTTTGGGGAGACAACTTTTGGAAGCGAATTTCAGAAGGTTAATTCTTTTGGATCTCTTGGCGGGGCGTTACAGTTTTTAATTTCTTATTTTAAATATATTTATTATTAGATTTACATTGATGTTTATTTTTGACTATTTGATATGACTTGTTCCTAAAACTTCATGTAATGCATAAGTTCAAATTATACTTCACTATATATATATATATATATATATATATATGAAATTTTTATTTTTTAATAAAAGTAGTTAAATTATTACTATTATTTTACTTTTATAAAAATAAAATAGTGTTTGTAATATGTACAATTGATAAGTGTTACAATTTATGAATTATATCATTTATTATTATTATTATTTATTGAAAAAAATTATCATTTAGTTTAAATATATTTAAAATTAAGAAATATTGGTATGGATATCTTTCCTTATTGCACATATTTTAAGTTGTCAATGTAGAAGGTGCAAATTTGTCTAAAGCATATTTATTGATTGTAGTATGATATTAAGTACTTAGTGCCATATTGAGGACTTTGGCCTCTTATTGTTGGGCTTAAATGCCCAAAGATATAATAATATAACATGAGAACTTAACAACAAAATATGAGCCATCCTATCAAATCACAAGTGCATTTCTAGGACGAGAGTTTAACAACAAAATATGAGCCATCCTATCAGATCACAGGTGCATTTCTAGGCAAAAATAAATGTATTCACAATGTTAATTTAGAACTATTTAACCTTATTCTCACTCATGTACATCTCTACAACCACTATGTGTTAGGCAGGAACTATGACACATTGCGTCACTTGTTGATTATGCATATGAGTGGCATGTAATGTATGTGAAGACCATTATCAAGAAGGTAAGATCTATGAAAATGTGCCATTAGTTGTAATTATTAATCAATTATGATGACTCGGGCAAATGGGTAGGAAAGTTAGCCTCTCCCCTTCCTCCTACCTCAAACAATTTGGCAAAATTGGAGGCTCTAGATAAACGTCTACTCCTTTGTATTAATCTTGGAGTCTCTAAGGTCATCATTGAGGGAGATTCTCAGATCATTTTGAACACACTAAGGAAGCAAGACATTCCTAACTGGATCCTTAATTCGAAACTGAAAGAAGTTATGACGTGCCTTGATAGTTTCGAAGAGTTCCAAATTTGCCATATTTTTCAAGAAGGAAATAAAAAAGTGGATTGGCTAGCAAATAAGGGAGCTAATGGTGAGACGCTTGTAATTTACAATAGATAATAGGACATCTTGGTTAATCTAGATATAGGCCTGTGCATTATGCATTTAAGTAGGCATATGTAAGCTTTCCATAGGCAAAATAGGGTTATTTGAGATAGGTCTAATAGGGAAGTGGTGATTGGTACATACTCACACTCCATTTGAGCATTTGTTTACCCATGTATAAAGATTAGTGGGGGTATCATGGTTTGGATTTATCTGCTAAGTCTAATAGCAATAAGATGGGGCAACTTTATTCAACAGAGGAGCATGAGTTGGGATGGAAATATAATAATTAGCAACTTTGTGGAATTGCCTTATCATGATGCCCTTTTCACAAGCTAATTTCCTCTTGGTTGAGCCCGTGCTGATTTAGCATTACTTGTTATGATTAGAAGTAGGATAATAATGAATTTAGTCATTTAATGGCAGAATAGGTTGTAGTCGGCACTTAAGATGACAGTTGGTTTCAATTTTGGCATCACGATTTAGTTTTTTTTGGAGACTGCAACCAAATCAATTTCTTCCTCAAGTAGTTTGAATGGAGACTAATTTACATGTGTTCCATACAACTGAAAATAGGACCATGGCATTTCTGGGGAAGGTTACACCGGAAAGATGGATTCATTTACTGAAACCTGTCGATGACTTGACCTGTTTTGCGGTGAGCCGAGCCATTGGAGAGGGTGCTTTTGATTATAGTGCCACATGGAGGAAAAATAGTAGCATAATAGGCTCATTTATAAGTGTCTCAGTGTGGGCTAAGGTATGGCAAGGGGAGATTGTCAAGCTGTGCTATGACATTTTTAGCCCTGTATGGCTGAAAGGGTTGGAGAA
The DNA here is from genome assembly GCA_028749045.1 of Cupressus sempervirens. NCBI lineage: Eukaryota > Viridiplantae > Streptophyta > Pinopsida > Cupressales > Cupressaceae > Cupressus > Cupressus sempervirens. The sequence goes on from CM053787.1 coordinate 668,336,533, forward strand.
GGCTATTTATAGCATTGATTAGAAGGGCTGAATTCCTCTACTTGAGAAATACATGGGGTTTCCCTTAGGTGTGGAGGATTTAATCACAGCTCCTTGTCGGAAAGTACTGACAGTAAGGGAGAGTCTGGCCTTTTGTAAAGAGTGGCCTTGCATGGAAGCAAGCATCCACTTCCTGTTACGATGGAGGAAAATCATTGTAGATGAAGGAAACGATTGGATTATAAGCTATCTCACACTTTTCAATGCCTATGTCAAACCAGGCATGGTGTTTAACAACCTTAACGCACTGGAATTTAGCATCCTCAACATGGAGAAGACCAACAGGAGGAAACTAAATTTTGAATTACCACCTAAAGAGAACTCCAGTGAAGTTCCAGAAGTAATTATGGTAACATGGAAAAAGTAGGTCTAATATAGGGGTTTTAAATTTTGAGTACTGTATTCAAAACTATTCTTATGTATTAGGATTCTCCTAGGGTTTCAAGTATTAAGAGTTTTGGCTTGGTTTCGACTAGCTCGGGCATCAAACTTTCAAGAAGTTATGATTAGTATTCTATAGCCTCAAACATATGCAATAAAAACTATCTTTCATAATGTAAACATCGTTAATGATGAGTATGCAATGTTGATATTTCTAATAGAGGCTTTACTCTTAAGGTTTGCAATGTCTTATGGTTTGTTAATTAGCTTTTGATCTCATTTAGGGTTCAAGATGAATTAAATGTGTATTTCCTGGTTATGTTTAAGGTCCCCTTTGATTTGAGTATTATTAGATTCTTATTAATTTGATTGAGTTGGGGGATTTGATTAGTCTGATAGGTATTTTCTATAACATCTTTTACTACCTATTTTCATTTGTAGAGATCCTGGAAGCAATAATTTAAGGATGATAGGTTAATCCTGTGTCTCTCCTTATCAAACTTGGGTTAAGTTATCTCTTGGCTGGTTGCGAAAAGATAGTAACACATATGAAAATTGAGTTGGTAATTAGTCAAGGCAATCAAGGCTGGGTTCACTAGTTTTGCAAATTTAAGTCTAGTAATGCATATGAAAATTGAGTTGGTAATCAATCAAGACAATCAGGGCTAGGTTCACTAGTTCTCTAAATTTAAGTGTATAGGTTAGGGAGAAACTAGTTTCTCACAATCTATGAATTGTCCTATTCTGCTGTGTAGTTTCATTAATTATATTTTGACCCAGGGTAAGCAACGATCTTATATTTCATTATTAAAAGGCAAAATTGGTACCTCTTCTCCTTGGTTCTGTTTTCTTATTATGTTTAATCTTTTTCACAATTTAGATCGACTCAGAATGGTTATTCTGTATCTTACTGGTGAGTTTCTAGCATTGTTATAAGGGATGGCATGTTTACATTCATGGATACCACAATTTATACCAGGATTCATGCTTCTCAGTATGCTCTATTAATTAGGTTTGGGAATATGATATCATATATTGTATAGATCTTAAACTGCCTTTCATAAACGCTTTTTGCATTAAGGGTAGGCGCAACATGATAATCTATTATCTAAACTTTAAATGTCAGTTTCTTAATGATCTTTGTTACATTTGTCTGGTTATTTTAGATCTATTTATCTCTTTGGCTAGGTTTAGAAGGTTTAAACCCATAGATAATGGGTGGAGATTTGTGTTTTATAATTAGGATCGATATGTTTAAGGCTGGGGCTTCCTTTTTGGTGGGTATGCTTCGAGTACTATATATGCTATATGTTAGTTTATGACCTGGAATAAGTGTTTATATGGATTACTTATGATTTCAAAGCCTGTGGCTAAATATTTTTAAATACCAAGAAGATTTTGGAGTAAATTTGCAGGAACACTTCTATCTTGTCAATGTTCGGATACCTTGGTAAGGCATAGGAAAATAAGTATTTAGTAGATTATTCTCTTCGAATCTGTCACATGTACTTCAAAGTTTAGAATTTTAGTTTAAGTACTACATCAAGTATGATGTAATTTTAACTTCCTTAAGGTTTTAATAGGTTTAAATATGCTTTTGAATTTTTAATTATGTATGATCATTTCTCATTATAATTTGGTCTCTTAATTTTATATCAAACCAATTTTAAAGATCAGGTTATCCTCATTAAATGTGCTATGATGGTACATAGTATTCCTTTTATCAGTGAATTATCCATTGTTATAGCAATGGTAGCAAACTAACCTTATCTCATGACTAGCTAGTTGGTTTGTTTTATGAAAGATAGATTCGTCTCTCTGTGGTGGTGATTTAACTCAGGTCGAATATAATTTGACAACAGCTTCCAAAGATGTGAGAGTACCATAATCATCAGTGGTATGCCCCTATATAGATGTAATTATAATGATAAGACTGACTAAGTCAGTAGTTCACTGAGGAATGCCCCTTTTAAATTTTGTAATAATATAAGACTTCTGTCCCAGGCAAGACTGGAGGTTTTCTTCTCTGTTCTTTCCTACCAGTGCCTGTTTGAATGGAGTAAGCTTCTGTAACCTTTTCTTTTAATTAATAAAATTTATCATGGCCTTGGTCGTTTACTGATTGAAAATAAAAATAAAAATTATTAATCAATTATAAAATTAATTATTTAAAATATAAATATAAAATATTTAAAATTCATTAATAATTATAATAAATTGAAGTTTTTAGGTGTCCTAATCACGATGATCATGGGGAGCGATTTTTTTCTTGTAATCTAATTTGTCATTTTTTATTGTTCAAATTGAATAAATGAGAATATCTAGTGTTTATGATATGAAAGAAATGTCTATAATATATAACTACTATGACAATGATTAATTTAGAGACTTAATGAAGGTTATATTGAAAAATAGAATAAAAAATTTTAAACAGAGAGAAGGAACTTCTACCTTAATTTTATTGAATACTAGATGCAAATTTATACAATAGCTTGACCCAACAACATTCTTAAATGACTGTTAATTAGATTGACATCTATCTACTTCATGATTGACAACACACACAAACTTGACAGCTAACATAAACTTATGGACACCTTACTCAAACACATCTACAATAAGAACTTGATTCAAACTAGAAATCTTTGACTCACACCTAAGTTAAACTTGTGTTGCTAGCAACTAAATAAAGTTTTCCACATGTGCAACAATTATTATTGACTACTATTGGAACATTAACTCCAACAAGTTATTCATTACTATCTATATCATCTTGAAAGATAACATTTATACCTAGGTCCTAAAAATAGAGAATACTCATTCTAAAATAGCTTATACAAAAAGACACATGAAGAGTATTCATAGTATTCATTCACACTCTTCTTTATAGTATTAATTAGTAAATGATATTCATTTACACTATTCTCCTTACAATATTATTAATTGAAAGTCCTCCAGATGAGTATAATAATTCAAGTCAAACATTGAAAATAACTAGAAAATTTGATAATATAAAAATGGAAGAAGTATATGGTTCTTTAGTGAATGAAGAAGCAAGGCTTAAATTTCTTACAAGTCGAACAAGAGTCAAAAATTTATAACTAGAAGAAAATACAAGAATTACAATCAAGCAAGATCTTATCAAAATCAAGGAACTATTCAAGGGAATCATATAAAAATAAATAAAGACAATGGAATCAACAAAGAGATAATCAAAATAGGAAAAGTTATAAAAGATAACAAAATGAATGGAGAAGTTACAATAAGGGAGAAAGTGCTATCGAATGTTATAAGTGTGGACAAGAAGGACATAAAAAAATATCAACATTTTAAGAAATGGCAAAGGATATTAAATCAAAGAAGGACATCAAGTTTTTTACAAGAAGTATAGGTGATAATTATGTAATGATACCCTCGTTAGCTACTAAAGGTGACTCAAGTAATGCATGGTTTATTGATCTAAGAGCTAGCCAACATATGGATGACAACAGAAATATCTTTAGCTCCCTAGAAGAAACAAAAGATGCAAAATTATTTCTTGGTGATGATTGTTCACATGACATTGAAGGGATAGGTACAATTTCAATGAAAGGAAATGATGGTAAAAATTTAGAAATAACTAATGTGACTCTTGTACCTCAGTTGACCAAAAAATTGCTTTTAGTAAGTCAAATAGCTCAACATGGTTATAAGGTAAAGTTTTATTCAAATAAGTGTTTAATCAAGAATATTAATGATAGCTACAAAATAGTGGTTAGATGAATTGAGAATGATTAAATATACAAATATCTAACATGTGTTGATAAGAAGGCTTTTATCACTACAAGATCATCCTTAAGGGAGTTATGGCATTTAAGATTCAGTCACCTAAATTATCATAGTTTGGCTATGCTTTCAAAGATAAATATGGTTGATGGATTACCTTAGATAAAAATTAACATAAGTATGTGCGAAGGATGTGTGGTTGGAAAGCAACATAGAGATACTTTTGAGAGGTCTACATGGAGGGAAAGAAAAATTCTAGAACTAGTCCATAGTGATTTGCGTAGTCCTATGAATCCTACATAAAAGGGAGGAGCTAGATATATTTTCACATTTATTGATGATTTTCAAGGAAATTTTGGTTTAATTCTTGAAACAAAATGATGAAGTGTTTAAAAAATTTGAAATGTTTAAAGCTCTTGTGGAAAATGGAAGTGGGAATAAGATCAAGTTAATTAAAATTGATAATGATGGAGAGAATGTAAACAATATGTTCAAATCATTCTATGAGTACAATGGAATTTTGTTAGCCTTTTTTGTCCTCCCCCTTGTTTTTTCCAAATGTTGCCAGTCTCATGAAAATATAGTGTGATAGCCATGACCACATTCTTTATATTATTCATTTATTGCCATGCAAGCATGATAGGGATACACAAAAACCTTATTCCTTTCTTTTATATCCCTAAGTCTTTAACTTCTAAATATTGCATGCTATATCCTTATGAATATTTTGGGTTGTGATCATGTGACAACCTTTGATCACTTTGTCACCCTGGTTTGTCACTTAACCATCAGATGGACTACGAGGGTGTGACACAGTCAAGATAACTGTTAGTGTAGTTTCACAGTAGTTAACGCTAGCATCTAGTTTTGAGTCGTGAGGTTGTGAAGGTTGAAGGGCATATGTAGTTAATCTTCCTCGGTTGTAAGGTCTTATTAGATTGATGGCTGGCATTTTCCCACTTTTTGAAGATACAAAAATTTTAACCAAAGTGGGAAGTGAGTGCTCGCCATGTGGACATGCTGGACTAGATTCAATATGTGGGTCGTAAAAAGGAACTTTTAGAGCAAGTGATAGATTTTCATGCTCTAGTTGGTTAAGGATGTTGCCTAAGATAGAGGAAGGTCAATTTTGCAAAACTGTCTACTCATTTTTGATCAACGATTGTCATTTCCCCATATTTTGAAAGTGCTCAAAGTTTAACCAAAGTAGGGAAGCAAGGTGATGACAAGTAGATGTGGTGGGGTCAGTCATTTCATGAATTACCAGACATTGTTGAGTTGGATAAGGTACCAGATATTTTGTCTTGATTTTCCAAAGGTGCAACATATAAAAAAAAGTGGATGCTGAGTTGGATAAGTGGGCTTGATGTTTTTGAAGTGAAAAAAGTAATAGCTAGGATCGCTCAAGATCATTGTTCAAATAAGGATTGACGATTGTCACTTCCCTAGGTTTTAAAGATGATCAAACTTTAACTAAAGTGGAAAGCGAGCATGCAATGTGTGTCATGGTGGGCCAGGCGCATTTGAGTTCTCTTCATCGGATTGTTGCAAGGGTTAGAAAGCAATTTAATGTTAATCATTTTGAAGGAATATCTTATCGAATGAGGACAAATAAATTGGATCGATATCATTCCATCGAAAGATTCAAAGCATCAAGTTGTAAATTTGCAAAGTCAAATAGCTGCAGTCAAATTCAATGCTTTCACATTGTCACACACAATTAAAGGTTACCTAGAGTTAAGGTGGCAAAAACCTATTTTCACAACTTTGCAGGGTTAAAAGATGGGTTAAGAGTTAGGGTTGAGGTGTAGCAAGCAAAAATTAAAGGTGTCTTTGTAGCTTCATAGGTCAACATGGTCAATGAAGGAATACAATTGTGAGGTTGTAATGACATGAAGCGGTTAGTTTAGCATTGCAATGTCGTAGGTCAGCAAGCATTGAAGATCTTCAAGGTTGTGAAGTTGCAATATAGGGTTAAAATAGTTAAGTTGTCCATTAGCTCAACATCACACGTTTTAAACATGTTTTGTGTTTGACGGTTCCGATGGGGTGATGTAGTCAAAGATAAAGGTATCACAACATCACATGGTTAGAGGGATGTTAAACCTTTGCAGTTGTGAAGATGTGGAGCAGTCAATTTTACAGTCATCGCAAGGTCGCAATAGTTAGTAAGACGAAGAGACATTAGGTTGTGAATCAACAATAAAGGCATGAGATGAAGACATCAAGGTTTCACAAGACCAAACAATTAAATAAGAAAATAAGCCCCAAAGCTACAAATAAGGCAATCAATGGGTCAACCTAATAGAAAGAAGGATGGGTAGGGTGGCAGAGTGCTTAAGGATATAGGGCCACATTGAAAGTTTGATGGTTAATTTTTTTTGAATGATGACACAACTGACCTGGCATGGTTGTGAACATGAAATTAAGTAGCTCTTTAATGGAAAACAAGTCCTTGATCACTTACAACTACTATTTTGAGTGTTCTCCATGCTCGATGAATGCAAATTTCCTCCTACCACCACCATGGTTATCCATCTACCCAATCAGAGTAGTCATGGCCACCGTTTTCGTCTCTTCAGGGCTCAAATTACATTCAAAGACCCAATTTTTGCATATGGACATATACCTTGATCAAATATTTCTAGAATTAGTAGTGATTGTTCCCTGCAACTTAAAGGTAATAGTTGAGTTTTTGCTTTCGGTAGAAGTTTTCTTAGTTATGCTTGAGCTATACAAGCAAGTTTTAGTATCCTTCCAAGGGTTGATCTTTCTTTCATTTTTTGAGCTATCATTTTACATGATGCTTAATGGCAGGAATTCGTTCGAACTCCTCTCTTGAAAAGTTGATCTGGGATCAACTCCAAGGTTTTAGGTGATCTTGCGACCTAATGGAATCCACTCAATAGAAGATAAATGTGAGTGTTCATGAGGAGGCCTTTGCTGGTTCTGACCAATTTTGAATAAGATGTTGAATCTTCTTGCTATCTCAAAAAAAGTAACCACACAAAAAGAAATATATTTATGTATTTTTATGTTTATAATAAATGCAATTTTAACTATGCAACTATATGAATTCCTAAATTAACCAAGTGTTTGTAAAAGAAAATAACGAAGATAGGGTAACAAGAAGTTTAAGTAAATGACTTGAAAAATAAATTCCTGTCAGAGATAAGCCACAGAAACAACACGTCTATGAGTTAAGCCTTTGAAAAGATTGGTAAGTAACCAATGAAAAGAGGAACAACACTTCCTTAATTCTACTGATGCAATCATCAATGGGAATTCAGTAATTGTAAGATTTTTCAATTTTTATCATATCGCACAGCCACAAACAGTTTGCTCATGTGAGACAAAAAGCTATATAGGAATAATAGGGTGATCTCTTCTCCAATTAAGTGTTAGAGTAAATAATTCTTCTTTATACTTTTACTTAAGTTTACTTAGGTTAAATGCATTAGTCATTAGTTGTCACCTAGGAGTTAGCATACTTTTTATGTGTTGACTTGTTGAAAACACAAAAGTTTGTGTACGTGTTGTCAAAACCTTGTCATACTTATCCTTTCACCTACTTGGAGGGTAATCCACTTTTAGTGGACGTATGCTTAGTTGTCATGCTTATCTCCTAGCATCTTTTAGCTTGTTCTAGAAGCTTCCTAGAGGCCTTTATATTCGGGATCTCCTATTGTAATTTCAACATATTGGCATTCAAAATATTGTATAGCAAATTCTTTTTCTTTGTTGGAATATTTTTCCCTCAAGTTCGTTTAGCTTTTCCAAGCTCTTGCTCCTTCCTCCTTTGGTTTCTCTTCGACAGGTTATTTGCATGTAGGTGGTCTTGGCACACTATGAAGTTGGCTTTCATCAACTTCTACATGGTATGAGAGCCTCCCTACTACTTCTTGGTTGAAGGATTTTTGAAGCCGTGATTCAAAGATACAAACCCAGGTTTGTTTGTGATTTTTTTCTTCAATCAGGAGGAAGAGTGAATTTTTAGAGCACTCTAGGCCTAAATGGACACTGCCATTGAGGTCAAAAGGCCCATTACAATCAAGATTCACGTAAATTTTTTGAATTTTGGCTATTGTAGTGTCAGGAAAATTTTTTTTGCCCTCGGGAGGCAGTACGGATGCATTTATTGTGATTTTTGAATTTTTTTTTTCAGCAGGCCACCTAATGACCACCACCGCGGTGCCGCCAGTGCATAGCTCAGGTGTCACCACATCTAGCTGCACCATTGCGGTAACACTGCAACGATGCTAGGGCCTGGCCACCACCGGTAGGCCTCCAACTAGCCACCGTGGCCCGTGGTGCCACCCACTTCTACAACTACTGTAGCCACTACCACTAGTGGTAGCTACCCCTATGGTCACCACCTTCGCTCTAGTGAACTGCTAATAGGTGGCACTTCCTGCATGTGCCACGTAGCATGGCTGCCACATCGACACTTGCAATGTGGCTGTGCCACATCACCCAACTGCCATGTTGTAGTATTTTTGTTGCCATGATGGCCTCCAGTCCATCAATTTTAAGCTCATAGACTACTGACATTAGCATGATGTCAACACTACATTAGCATCCTGTAAGCCCTTTAGGGTCCTTTTTGACCTACTCTTATTTTTTTGGCCATAACTTGAGCATACAGAGGTATTTTTCCAATCCAAAAGAAGCACTGGAAAGCTAGTTCTAAGGTGAAGATATTGGTGTAGGTATTTTTTAGTTTTGATGTAGTTCTATTGCCTATTTTTTCAATTGAAGTTGGATATTCTATTTTTCACTTTGACAAGTATATCTTGTGCATCCCATCTCCATTTTTTGAAAACGTTATATTTTTGGAAAGCTAGTTCTGTCTACTTTTCAAAAATGCTATCATTTCCTTTAGATTTTTCCCCATGCTCTTTCTATCATGCTTTTGGCATTTTTTTCTCTATGGTGGATATCTTGGGTGTTCCAGGTTCAAGGATCGTTTTCATGGCATGGGATCTTTTATTTTGGGATGTACTATCTATTGTATCATCTTTTTTCCCTTTCTAATAATTGTTGATATCATTTGTAAGAATTTTTATGCAAATGCACTGAGATAAAGTGCCACTGTTACATTTCAGGTTCATGAATGTTGTTTTGAGATAGTTGTACTCGCACTATTTTAGAAAGTGCCATGGGGGGATGGTTGTATGCTACTTTTGTGCCCTCTTCCCTTTTGCCCCATGATGTGTCAGTGACACATGCCTTTATAGGTGTTTGTAACTCTCACTCTCTCTTGCTATTCTTGGTTCTTTTTGCAAAGGATTTTGGCCCACCTTTTTAGTTGCTTGTCACCTCACCCTATCTACATTAAGGGGGGTTATTCTGTTGTTTCTAATGCTTCCTTGGTTCGATTGTCTGATAGAGTGAGATATGTATTTAGAATCTGATCCTATATACTATGTGATTGTAGTGGCTGGCTACCTATGCATTTCAGTGAGATGGATCATCTACCATATAGATACTCTCGGTTTGTGCCTTCTATTTCCACAGAGGAGAGCTTAAGTGTATTCCCCTAAGTTGCACTTACAGGGGGGCATTAGAGTAAATAATTCTTATTTACACTTTTAGGGCATATGCACCGAGTTGTGGTGCCAAAAAGATGACAAGGAATTTTTTTTTTCTTATTTTAAACAATGCGTACACGCTATAGTGCGTACGCGCTTTAAAAAAAAAAAGTACGTATGATGGGCTGCAAACCCACAGCCCATCATTTTCATTACCATTTTCTTCTACTCCTATAGCGAGCAGCGCATACGTGAGTTGAAGACTCAACATTTGCACCACCATTTGCCAAAATGCCTCCTCGTCGTCGAAATCCAAGACCACAAGCGCACCCACAACGACGCCGTAAGTGATATAAACCTAACTTTGCATTGTTTAATATATTTTTCATATTGTTTTGTAAGTTTTTTATATTCTTTTTTAGGGTTTTTACAAATTTCATTTAGATTTGTTTATTTATTTGAATTTCAATTGATTTTTTATCAGGAAATGTTCATAATCAACCAGAAAATCCACAAGAACATCAAAACCCTCAAGAACCCCAAAACCAAAACCCTCCTCAAGAAGAAGAACACATTCCACAACCCGAACCAATTGCAAGACCTCCACTAGGCACACAAGAAAGTCTAAGAAATGAAATAGAGAGAGGCAAAACTGAATTAGAAGGAATCATTGCTCGGTTGAAAGAATCCGGACAAACCAATCCAATGAGGGCTCAATTGGCATCATCCCTCGAATCCATTAACACTCAAATAGCCTCAGTTAGTGGTCAGTTAGATATTTGGCGGGCTAAGAGGGATGAACAAAAAAGATTTTATGCAAATAAATTGTCATATGAAGATGTTAAAAAAAAGGAAATACCAAAAGGTAGTATATGTGCATTATTTAGAAAACCCGGTGAGCAAAATACTATTAGAGAGGGTACTAAACGATTCCCCATCCATTGGTGCATACATGATGCTATCAGAAATAATTTTTGGGATAGATGGTGGATGGTTTTTGATGCCCCTCCTTGCAACAATCACGAGGTCCCCATGTATTTTTTGAAGAAATTATATTGTGAGTTTGTCCTTGGGGAGATCCCCAATTATTTTGATATGTTAGAGTCCTAGGGTAGAGGTGGGGGGTCATCATTTGAGAGGCCCGGAGCACGTCGTGACCCTAATGTAGTTAGGGCACCCGTGGTCCATCCACAACGTGAGCATGCGATTATTCCTTCAGTTGTGAAGGAACATGTAGAGGCCAACACTCTAGGGACCATTAATGCTTTGACACAGACCCTCATCCATTCCACAAGCCCATTAGTTGAGGGGGAGCCTTCTATACGTCGTGGTCACATGTGCACTTCATGCGGATCCCTATGCACATTTGGCACTCATGTCGAAGATGGTGCAGATGATGGGCTTTTCACCGATCAGTTCCTGAATGAGACATTTGGCATTGACACACAGGTAAATTACTAGTTTGATCACATTTCATACATATAGTGAATGATTAATTAATTAGGACTTATTGACATTGTTCAAAATTTAGGGTCAAAGTGTTCCTGGGCCTAGCAGTGATCCTCCAGGCCCATTTTTTGTCCCTTCGACGAGTCTTGAGGTATGTATCAATTTAATCATTTTAATTAATACATATATTTATTACGTAATCATATTAAGGATTGACCAAAAAAAAATGCATGTGCATCAGTTCTCCACAGGACCCTCAACCTTTACCACAAACGCAGAGCAGAGACATCATACGAGCTTCACACAGGTACAGTTGTTTCATGTTAATTTAATTCATTTGATTATATTTATTCCATTTTTCATGTTAGATATAACGTGTATTGTATGACGTGCAGCTCATGATGTCGGACACACCTCCTCATCTGCGACAGTCTGTTGATAGTGGAGTGGCCGCAGCTGTGGCTAGCTCACAGCCACTGACGGAGGTATGAAAGAATTTTCTTCATTTTAGTTGTTGTTTATAATAGTTAATCTCAAAATTTCTAATGTTATTTATAAGTGATTATATTTATTGAATTGTTGTAGGGTCTTGTCACGCCTGATCGTCCACGAGCATTTGAGGTGGACTTACAGAGTGACTATTTGTTGGCGGTAAGAAAATAATTGATTTTGTGAGTACATATATTTGATTTCAACGTATAATAAATATTGATTCATATATACTTTCTTTGTATTAGTTGGACCTGGAGAAGAGCCTCAATAAGAGGTCAAGTGAGCGTGTCAGGAAGGCCCCGTCATCTCCACTATCTCCCTCCACACGACGACAGAGGATTTTGAGAGACTTGTTTCCTTCCCCTTGTGGGAAGGAAAAGATGTAGTTGAGATATTTGATACATATATATATATATATATATATATATATATATATATATATATATATATATATATATATATATATATATATATATATATATATATATATAGACTTGTTTCCTTCCCCATGTATATATATAGGCATCTGAGAGACATATTCGATACACATTTGATGTACATATGACATTCTATATTTGATGTATGACATTATTGGTTAATATATGATATGTTTGTTCATATACGACATTATTGGTTATCATAATATATTATGTGTTTGTTAATGTATATGACATTATTGGTTATCATTTTATATTATATGTTTGTTTATGTATGACGTTAAATTAGATATGTTCGTGTATGACATTAAATTAGATATGTGCATGTATGAAATTAAATTCAATTGCTAGAGAGTTGCCATTATGTCTACCAACTAGTAGATGTTCTTTTTTGCTTTATTAGTATTTCTCAAAAACTGCAAAGAAGCTGTTTCTAGTAGTATCTACTATAGTCCTACTCAAATATATTTTCAAAAATACTTAGTATGGCAAAGAAATGTCGATGGAAAGCTTGTCAAATAGGATATTGAAGAACTAAATGTGGATAGTCATTAGTACCCATCAATAAGAACACAAACATCTTTCTCAAGCAAGCCATATGACATTAGCAAGTAATTTATAAATTTCCTTTGCAAATAACTAGAAGATGCTATGAATCTTAATACAGAGTTAATCACGAACTCATTATTCCATCCAAGAAGCATATATCACCCTAAGCCAATTAACCGACAGGATAAAAATTAATTCAATTTCAACAAAATTTTGAGTATAACAAGCATCTTAGGGATTCCTACAAGAATTAACACGATGTTCACAAGAGTATTACAAGTTCTTGTAATGCTATTTCACATATTGTAATCATATTCAATTTTGAATGGCCATTTGTGTTACAAGCATAAATGTTCTTTAAGGTCTTTTAATTCTAGACATGAATTTTATTATGAAGCTTTTTTATGACAACCCACTCAATGCATATATTGTTGTTCCACATTATGCTAATTTGACTTTCATTGGTTGATTTGGGTCTAGACATGACGTTATTCACTACCTTTTTTATATATTATTTTTTTGTAGTGAGGTTCTGGCCTGAATGAATGTAACAATCATCGAAGTTGTGAACCTTGGTCGAGATCCTTACAAATATATTTTCAAATTGGACTTCAAATAGTTTTCTCAGTCACCCCCTGTACACAGATACTGAAATTGTAGTTAATTACAAAATTAATACTGAATTAACACAAGTTTAATTGAGAAGTATTATGTACCTCAATAGGCTAGATTATTATTGACCAGGAAGCTTTATCTTAGAGCAGTTGGTTTCCTAAATCTTTAGTGCAATGATAGTCTTATGGAATGTGGAATTAGGTCTGCTAGCTAAGGAACGTTCTTTAAAAGGTAGAGGAAACTCAAGACTCACATGTTTCCAATCAATATAAATGTTTAAATTGCTTCTCTAATTTTTTCTATTTATGATCTTCTTAAAATTTAACTTTCTAAATGCATTGATGGGGAAATAAAGATCTTCTAGGAACTAAAGGCTAATCATGTTTAATACTTACAATTCTCTGTTTTTATCTAATAATTTGAAAAAGATTGTACAAGTGTTTTCAATGAGCAACACTTGTCACTAACATCATAAGAAGGAATATCCAAGGAGTCTTACCATTGATCCCCCACCACCAAATTCAAGAGAAAACAAAATTCCACTACTAAAGAGATAGTAACAATGATCATCCCTAGTCTCTCCCTTATCACAAAATGATTACCATCAAAATTTGCATTTCCAATTGCGTCATGTGCGTTGAAGTGATAGTAACATTTTCACTCTCTTACCTAATGTCTCCCATTTCTGAAACTCCTAGGGAAGGGCAAGGCCATCTTCTCAGTACTTCAAAATACAACAAGTTCCATTTTTTCACATATTGATAATCATTGACTTAAAGTATAGTCGAAGTATTGACAGCCCATAGATATGCCCTGTCAAAGATTGCAGCCCTGTGGCATTTAGTGACCCTTAGGGACATTCTGGTTCAGCGTGCCTGAGAACGTTCGAGCACTGAAGGGGACAGGAATAGGTTGGGGATAAGGTTTACTCAGCCACTCGGAGCTAATGGAGCAGATAGTTTGATCCCATGACGAAAGATGAGAGAGATTTGGCAGTTGGCAACTTTGTACTGGCCAACACTATAAGTTTCAACATCACCCGAGATGGCATTGTAGAATGAAAACGGAATGTGATCTCCAAAAAGTGAGAGATGTTATTGTAGGTCTCTGCAACAAAGTCCAGTAGGAATTGGAATCTCATCCATATCTTGCACGAGCTCCGAGATATGCCCCGTCAAAGATCGCAGCTCTGTGGCATTTAGTGACCCTTAGGGAAATTTTGGTTTGACATGCCTGAGAACGTTCAAGCATTGAAGGGGACAAGACAAGGTTGGGGATAGGGTTTACCCGGCCACCTGAAACTAATGGAGGAGACAGTTTGATCCCACGACGAAAGATGAAAGAGATTTGGCAGTTGGCAACTTTGTACTGGCCAACACTACAAGTTTCAGCATCACCCGAGATGGCGTTGTAAAATGAAAACAAAATGTGATCTCCAAAAAGTGAGAGAGGTTATTGTAGGTCTCTGCAACACGGTCTTGTAGGAACTAGAATCACATCCATACCTTGCACGAGCTCCGAGATATGCCCCGTCAAAGATCGCAGCCCTATGGCATTTAGTGACCCTTGGGGACATTCCGGATTGGCGTGCCTGAGAACATTCAAGCACTAAAGGGGATAGGACGAGGTTGGGGATAGGGTTTACTCAGCCACTCGGAGCTAACAGAGCAGACAATTTGATCCCACGACGAAAGGTGAGAGAGATTTGGCAGTTGGCAACTTTGTACTGGCCCACACTGCAAGTTTCAGCATCGCCCGAGATGGCGTTGTAAAACAAAAATGGAGTGTGATCTCCAAAAAGTGAGAGAGGTTATTGTAGGTCTCTGCAACACGGTCCTGTAGGAACTAAAATTGCATCCATACCTTGCATGAGCTCCGAGATATGCCCCGTCAAAGATCGCAGCCCTATGGCATTTAGTGACCCTTAGGGACATTCTGGTTCAGCGTGCCTGAGAACGTTCGAGCACTAAAGGGGACAGGAAGAGGTTGGGGATAAGGTTTACTCGGCCACCTAGAGCTAATGGAGTGGATAGTTTGATCCCACGACGAAAGATGAGAGAGATTTGGCAGTTGGCAACTTTGTACTGGCCAACACTACAAGTTTCAGCATCACCCGAGATGGCGTTGTAAAATGAAAATAGAATGTGATATCCAAAAAGTGAGAGATGTTATTGTAGGTCTCCGCAACATGGTCTTGTAGGAACTAGAATCACATCCATACCTCGCACGAGCTCTGAGATATGCCCCGTCAAAGATCGCAGCCCTATGGCATTTAGTGACCCTTGGGAACATTCCGGATTGGCGTGCCTAAGAACATTCAAGCACTAAAGGGGACAAGAAAAGGTTGGGGATAGGGTTTACCCGGCCACCTGGAGCTAATGGAGTAGACAGTTTGATCCCACGATGAAAGATGAGAGAGATTTGGCAATTGGCAACTTTGTACTGGCCAACACTACAAGTTTTAGCATCACCCGAGATGGCATTGTAAAATGAAAATAGAATGTGATCTCCAAAAAGTGAGAGAGGTTATTGTAGGTCTCTGCAACACGGTCCTGTAGGAACTAGAATCGCATCCATACTGCGCACGAGCTCCGAGATATGCCCTGCCAAAGATCGTAGCCCTATGGCATTTAGTGACCCTTGGGGACATTCCGGATTGGCGTGCCTGAGAATGTTCGAGCACTGAAGGGGATAGGACGAGGTTGGGGATAGGGTTTACTCAGCCACCCGGAGCTAACAGAGCAGACAATTTGATCCCACGACGAAAGGTGAGAGAGATTTGGCAGTTGGCAACTTTGTACTGGCCCACACTGCAAGTTTCAGCATCACCCGAGATGGCGTTGTAAAACAAAAATGGAGTGTGATCTCCAAAAAGTGAGAGAGGTTATTGTAGGTCTCTGCAACACGGTCCTGTAGGAACTAAAATTGCATCCATACCTTGCATGAGCTCCGAGATATGCCCCGTCAAAGATCGCAGCCCTATGGCATTTAGTGACCCTTAGGGACATTCTGGATTGGCGTGCCTGAGAACGTTTGAGAATTGAAGGGGATAGGACAAGGTTGGGGATAGGGTTTACCCAACCATGCAGAGCTAACAGAGTAGACAGTTCGATCCCACGAGGAAAGGAGAGAGAGATTTGGCAGTTGGCAACTTTGTACTAGCCGACATTGCAAGTTTCAGCATCACCCGAGATGGCGTCCTAAAATGAAAACGAAGTGTGATCTCCAAAAAGTGAGAGAGGTTATTTTAGGTCTCCAAAAAGAGTGTTTAAAAATGCAAAAATAGTGGGGGGTCCTTTGTATGGTTTGGGAGTTTGACCATTAAAACTAGAAATTGTCTTAGTAGTAAGTGCTGGTAATAGTTTTGAAATTTGATTGTTGAGTGTTGAGAAACCTCAAGTTTGGGATTTTTCTTGTTGGTTTGAGTCTATAATAACCATTTCCATCTGAAAAGTCAAGTGTTGAAACCATTTAAGAAGTATTTGCATAGTTTTCCCTAAAATTTGAGTGCATAAAAAGGGGTATGTGATTGCTCCCAAGGTGGATTTAGTGTTTTCTCCAAACAAGAGTTGCATTTTATGTTTGAATTCATCTAATATAACCAAAGTGAAGGTGTTTGAACCATTTTGGGGTTCTAGAGACGTTGCAAAGTAAGAGTTCTAGAAAGCCCTAGGGTAAAGGGGCTAGAAAGGAGGGTTTTGTAAAAACCATTGTAAAGTTGATCATGAGACCAAAAAAATAAAAGAATCCTTGCATTTGAGTCATGTCTTAAGACTTTTTTGGGTCATGGGAGTTCCAAAAGTCAAGGGATTGTGAGTTTCTTTGTAAATGGCCTCAAACTAAGCCTAGTTGGCAGACTGAAATAGCCAGTTTTGAGTGATATTTTAGAAAACAAGTGTAGTTGGTTTTGGAGTATATTTTAGAGTGAGGAAAAGGGTATTTTAATCACCCAATAGTTTAGGAAGTTCTATGGAAAATTTTGGAGAAAACAACAAATTAGTGACTGGCAAGGGCTAGTTGGAACAAGCCTAGAAGAGGCAAAATTGAGAAAGTGTAAGAGATGAGTTGCAAGAAAAAACTACTGTAGATGATGCAAATATTGATGAGTTGTAAAGCGAGGGGGAGGAAATCACTATTGAATCCTTCCTAAAAATCAATGGCTTATTAGATGAACCAATTAACACTTTGTTGAGGAGTTATGGACAAAATATGAAGGGACTAGGTACAATTGCACCTAAAAATACCCAACCAGAAAACCTGAACCAGCCATTGGACTATTATAGGAGATAAAACCTTGAGCATACAACAAACATTGATATTAGATTAAGCTTTCTAATGCAAGATTCACAACCAGATTGGTTGTAGGAGGTTGTCACAAACCTTGGGTAACCAAATACTTGTGGGGATAAAAATGTTTCCCTTTTAAGTCCATCCCCACCACATGTTGACCCCAAGGACGTCATCTAATGCTTTGCAAATGGTGGAAACCATGATGAAATAAATAGTTAACAATTTTATGATACCCAGGCCCAAAATGACTATGATGGAGATGTTGATTTTATACGTTACATGCCACTAGACAGAAAACAACTTAGTGGTTTACCCAGTAGATTCATATAGCTACCAAAGAAAAGGACACAAAATTCTAAGGAACAAGAGAGACTAAGAAGTTATTTGAGGCTAATGCACTTTAGATGAAGGAGAAGATTAGGGATAGGAAAGATGGGAGAGAGGAAAAGATTGCAAGAAATGAGATCTTATATGCTATAGAGAGGGGAAAATGAGTTGCGGAGAAGGTTGCACTAAAGGAATAGAAGAGGAAAGAAAGAGAGGATAATCTAAATGTTTGAAAGAGATATAGACCAAATATTGGAGGTGCACCTTCAACAACTATAGAAATTATATTTACAACACTAGTGGAAGGAGATGTAATTGCACTAGCCCTAGAATCAATTAGTATGCCCAACATACCTCTTCTCCCATAGCATAAATCACATTTTGATATGTTCAATGCTCTAATCCCTAGATTAGGAAATATTCTTACTTAATAAGTGTAACCCCAAGCATTGTCACCATAGTTGGCAACAAATGGTGAGAGTCCCAATCAACTAGTGAAAAAAATGTCTAAATTGATGGAGCTGAATCCTACATTACACACATCTCCTAGTAGTGGATAGGAGGATGTTGGGATTGGGAGCATAGCACCTATTCCCTTTCCCAGTTTTATGGACAATTGATGGGAACTCAAGTAGATGGGAGAAATTCAATTTTTTTTGAAGCGATAAAGTTTTGTGATGTATTTAGAATATCTAAGATAGACTTATTTTTTATGTGAACTAAACCATTCTTACATTACTATTTAAATGTATTTGTATTGTTATAATAGTTTGATTGTTGGTCATGGTGTAAAATATGTAAAGTTTAGAAATATAAATAGTTCATCATAGAGATATTATAGAATTAATTTATTTTAAATAATAGAAATAATCATAACAAATAGATAGAAATAAAAAATAATAATTTTATACAAAAAGTTTTAATTTATTTTAAATAATTTAATAATAGAAACATCGTAGAATTAATAATTTAGTATAATCATAACAAATAGACACTAAAAAATCCCAAATTCAAACATATGAAGGTCCAACTAGAATAATGACTTTAAATAACCAAATACCAAAGCCAAACAAAGGAAATGGGACTTTTACCTTAAATGAATAAATTACATGAAGAAGGGTGGCTGGCTGTTTGGAAATCTACTTATTTTTCTTCTCTCCCTCCTGTCATCCAAGAGAACATGCCATGAAAGAAAAATATCGTCACAATAAGAAAATATGAAAATATTGTTCTAGCTTTAAAAAAATTGGAGACATGAAAACATAAAATCTAGATTCCAAACAAATCAAAACATAAAATCTATGATTTAAACTAAATCTCATCACTTACGCATGATAACAATACGGTCCACCTTAGTCATGTGGACAGTCTTGGGGAAGAGGTTGCAACAATGTATTTGGATCCAGTTGATCACTCTTTCTCTCTCTCCCTCTCTCTGTATTCAATCTAATGAGCCAACTGGATCTGCTCGACATTTTAATGTCTCAAGTATTGCCTCGTGGTCTGACTCGCGAACTCTCCAAAGATTCTTATTATGTGGTTTTCCACCATATTTTATCAAGTGGACATTTGATGCGACAACAAGATTTGAATAATGAAGAATCTTCCTCTCTGTTTGCCAATCCTCGAATAACCACAAGTTAGGGTTCTTCATAGAATATCGTCTAAGCCATGTGCCGATTACAACCACCACACCGACATGGTACTCTAAACCTTCACCATCTATAACCGAGTGATCCAATTTTTGTTTGGCTTGAACACAACAACACAAATAATAATTTGTCCCTTCTTCATTGTCTTCAAGTGCAATAACAACAAAAACATGGCCTGCAGTGGCAAATGTACAAAATGCGGTCATTAATTCAAAAAATACTTGCGTAAAAGTTATAAAGTTACATATTGAAACTACAAAGATATATAAATATATATATTACCAGGTTGCACTAGATCAAACAAGCGGTCAAAGTCAATAGACGATTCCATCTGTACCATTTCCAGTGCTTGTGGGGGACGATAGGTGTCAATTGGGTCCAAAACTCGTATATCCCATTTGTCCACCCATTCAATCGACTCACAGTCATCCCAATTTTCTTCTGCACATGATGGACAATAGCATGCCATTTTTCGTGTGTGGATACTCCATGAACCTGCATCAGAGCTTCTAAAAGAGTGCAACTCACTGGATCCTGTTAGTGTGCAACAATCCTGATATGGTGCAATGTTAGTATTATCTATCAACCAAAAAAATCTATGAACCGTAGACTCACCTTCCTTACCTGGACCCATCGTAGCGTTACACCACTGGACGATGGATTTTGCATCTGTCAATATTGCTCCATCTTTGTACTTTAGTTCTTCACGAGCTAAGGCTCTTTTGATGCATGCGCCTGCACCATCGTGGTCTCCCTTTCCATGACCAGCCTCTATGAAATTCCACATGTATTGAATTCTACACAACTTGTGCATCCTGCTCAACCAATAGAACATCTGTGCATTCTTGAATTGAGATGCACAATTGTCTGACCAAATAATGTGCTGACGATATGTGATGCCCCCGTTAGCTAAATCTCCATAAAATAGTTGAAAAAAACCATGTACAAACTCCGTAGAATCTGATCGATCATCGCTGATGTAAAAATGGTACTCCCTCAAAATCTTCCTGTCATCCTTTGTACTTGTAGGTGAATGCATGAATGTTATGTGAACAAATATGGAGACTTGTTGAGAAGTATAATACTTTGCTTGCACCTCATTTTGTGGTTGTAGTGTGTAGTTCTCTGTGAAATCTACAACCGAAAAAATGGTATCCAGTGGAAATGTATCCTTGCACAACTTGAATTGCAAATCGAGCCATCGAGCTCTATGGGTATGCCTTGCATACTCGTAAATAATGTTTTCACGAAAAATCTTCATGAACTCATACACTAGAATCTTTTCAATGACTAAATCACATCTTTTACCATGTTTCCCATCTGTTAGAGCATATGTCACTGTCTTAAATTTTCCATAATCTACTATTTCATTTCCAATTGCATGTGTACTATCCATATGTTGACAAGTTGATAAAAGTTGCAAAGAACCACAAAATAAGCACGTACCATCCAAGCATGATGTCTTGTAAAATTGTTGGCCATTCCCTATTTCACATAAAATGTTGGATATGAATTCCCTTGAAGATCTTGGTGGCTCATTTATGTCACAATCCTGCAAAACAAACTGAGAATGCAAAATTATGCATATATGCCTAAAAACATCAAAATGGTTAGAAAATTCAATATGTATCCTACAACAAAAAGTTGTGCGTGTGTGATTTATCTTCACATAAAAAGGTTTACCCATCTCAAAAAATCTTTGACTTATTCGAATTTGAGGATACATACCAATAAATTTTGCAAAAAATTGTGTCTGAGTTGTGTCCAAAAAATGTTTTGCATGTGGCTCGCGATTTTGGCTACCAATCCTCCTTCTTACAACATCTCTTTGATTAGGGGAAACACGTGTGTTATTTTTCCAAAAATCTTCAATCAATGATTTCAAGGCTTCACTAATTTCTTTATCCTTTCACGGTAGTCTACCGCTAAATGTCCATAACTCATTTTTTGTTGGATCTTCCAATCTCTCACGCCTTAGCATGGCTCTCCTTAGAGTACCTCTACCAATTTTTAATATTTTTCTTGTCTTTCTCATGAGTCAAGATTTCTTCATTTGGCTACTTACTATTGTCGATGTAAGTACTCGTCTTGCGATATTACTATCTTTGGTGCATGATTTAGAACCCACTTTGTCATAAGCATTCATTAGATTTTTTACAATATTTTTTTCATTTGAATCATCCATCGTTCTTAGCCCAAGAATCTTCATGATAGGCCTAAATTTTAAATTCCTCATCATTTCAACAAATAATTGGCATTGACCTGTAATATTTAATTCATCAAAAAATAATCTCCACATACGATTAACTTTTCTTTGACAAGTACGCTTGCTAATCTTGTCAGGCATGGATTTCAAAATGTTACTATCAATATCAATCAAATATTTTGGTCTTCTAAAATGAATTCTAGAAGGTGTTATAATCTCTTCAATTCTCTCAATATTTTGAACATCAACATAAGGTTGAGTGTATTGCGTACCTTGAATCGAAGATGATGTGCCTTGGCAATAAGATGCAAAAGATGGAATATCACCTACTTGATGTGTTGATGTTGTGCCTTCAACATGACATGATGGAGTGTGTATATCGTCGGATCTACAAATCGATGTCTCTTCAACATGAGAGGACGATATGACTTCAACATTGGAAGATGGTGTAGCGGATGATATGACTCCAACATTAGAAGATGGTGTAGCTTCACAATTCAATTGTCTTCTTGAGCGTAACAGTCTCATTCGTTCTCTTTGTCTTTCCAATTCTTCCTCTTTGTTTCTTGGTACCGGTGGTTCTTGATCCTCTTCGAAAGTCAATTCTTCATTATTGCTTTGCAATTTTCTTTGCTCACGTAGTAATTTTATTTTATCTCTTTTAATTGCCAAATCTCTCTCCCTATCTTCATTTGTTTGATTTTTTGGTTTCTTCCTTGGCATGATGATGATTTCTACATGTCAAATTATTCAAACATTTGAATTACTTAAAATGTGTAAATTACAAATTATTCAAATACATATAAAAATTATAATTATTTGAATGAATACACAATATATATATATAAAACGACTTGTCAAATTTCTAACCATTTCGAAATAACATTTCATTGAAACATACAAATTTCAATGAATTCACTATATATTAAACAACATGTCAAATTATAATCAAATTTGTATCTATATATCAACAAACAATATTTAAAATAGATTGCACTAACTTTTTCTATACAAGGAATATTCAAAAAGTCTTCAAATCGTGTATCCAATGATTGAATTTGGTGTTTGTTAGCTTCCAAAAGTGTTTGCCACCTTGAAATAGTGTTTGTTAGCTTGAAATAGTGTTTGCCACTTTGAAAGAATGTTTTCTATGTTGAAACCCACGATTTCTGTCGGGATAAAAGAGTGCAAAACAGAACAAAAGAAAAGAATGAATGAAACGGGCCCCAAAGTTGCTTTTTGACCATTTTTAGGTGATTTCACATAGTGCGTACGCGCTATAGCGCGTATGCACTATATGAGAACACATCACTCTCCACCCTCCCTACTCTCTCTCTCTCCCCTCTCCCATCCTTTACTCTTTAGATCTCTCACACACACTCCCATCCTCCCTCTCCCACTTCTTACTCTCTCTGTCTCTCTCTACCACCTCCTACTCTCTCTCACACTCTCTCCCATCCCCTACTCTCTCTTACACACACTCCCATCTGCTACTCTCTCTCTCTCTCTCTCTCTCTCTCTCGGGCTACTCTCTCTCTCCCCTCTCCCATCCCCTAAACTCTCTCTTTTGCAGATACACACTCCCATCCCCCTCTCTCTCTCCCCCCTCCCATCCCTTACTCTCTAGATCGCTCACATGCACTCCCATCCCTCTCTCTCCTCCTCTCCCACTCCCTCTCCCACCACCTACTATCTCTCTCTCTCTCTCAAGTTCTCTCTCTCCCTCTCTACTCTCTCTCTCTCTCTCTCTCTCCCATCCCCTACTCTTACTCTCTCTCTCTCTCTCTCCAATCCCCAACTCTCTCTCACACTCTCTCCCATCCCCTACTCTCTCTGACACTCTCTCTCATCCTTTCACTCTGTCTCTCTCATCTCGTACTCTCTCTCCCTCTCTGTCACCTCCTACTCTCTCTCACACTCTTTCCCATCCTTTCACTCTGTCTCTCCCATCTCGTACTCTCTCTTTGCCACCCCCTACTCTCTCTCACACTCTCACACTCTCTCCCATCCCCTACTCTATCTCTCTTACATACATTCCCATTCCCCCTCTCTCTCTCTGCCTCTCCCACTCCCTCTCGCACTACCTACTTTCTCTCCCCCATCCCCTACTCTCTCTCTCCCTTCTCCCATCCCCTACTCTCTCTCTTTCATAGACACACACTCCCATCCCCCCCTCTCTCTCTCCTCTCCCATCCCCTACTCTCTAGATTTGTCACACACACTCCCATCCCCCCCCTCTCTCCCTCTCCCACTCCCTCTTGCACCACCTACTATCTCTCTCTCTCTCAAGTACTCTCTTTCCCTCTTTACTTTCTCTCTCCCATCCCCTACTCTCACTCTCTCTCTTCCATCCCCTACTCTCTCTCATTCTCTCTCTCTCTCTCACCCCCATCTTGTACAAGCTCTCTCTACCACCTCCTACTCTCTCTCAAACTCTCACACTCTCTCCCATCCCCTACTCTATCTCTCTTATACACATTCCCATTCCCCCCCTCTCTCTCTCTCACTCCCTCTCCCATTTCCTACTCTCTCCCATCCCCAACTCTATCTCTCTTACACACTTCCATTCCCCCTCTCTCTCTCCCTCCCACTCCCTCTCCCATTGCCTACTATCTCTCTCTCTCTCTCTCTCTCCCTCTCTCTCCCATCCCCTAGTCTCACTCTCTCTCTTTGCCACCCCTACTCTCTCTCACACTCTCTCCCATCCCCTACTTTCTCTCTTACACACACTTCCATCCCCCCTCTCTCTCCCTCTCCCACTCCCTCTACCATTGCCTAATCTCTTTCTCTTCCATCCACCCTCTCTCTCCCTCTCCCACTCCCTCTTCCATTGCCTACTCTCTTTCTATCCCATCCCCTACTCTCTCTATCTCTCTCTCCCCTCTCTCATTACCTACTCTCTCTCTTTCACACACACCCATCCCCCCTCTCTCCTCTCCCATCCTCTACTTTTTCTCTCACTCGCTCTCCCTCTCCCACTGCCTACTCTCACTCTCTCTCACTCTCTCTCTCTCTCACTCACTCTCTCCCTCTCTACTCTCTCTCTGCTACCCCCTACCCTCTCTCACATTTTCACACACTCTCTCTTTCTCTCTTACACACATTTCCATCCCCGCTCTCTCTCTCTCCCTCTCCCACTCCCTCTCCCATTGCCTAATCTTCTTCCATCCCCTACTCTCTCTTCCGTCCCCTACTCTCTCTCAAGCTACTCTATCTTCCCCCTCTCCCATTCCCCACTCTCTCTCTTTCACACACATGCACTCCCATCCTCCTCTCTCTCGCTCTTCCTCTCCCACTCCATCTCCCACCACCTACTCTCTCTCTCCCCCATCCCCTACTCTCAATCTCTCTCTCCCAACCTGTACTCTCTCTCACACTTCCTCTCTCTCCCATCCCCTACTTTCAATCTGTCTCCCCCATCCCATACTCTCTTTTTTCCACCTCTACTCTCTCTCTCACACTTCCTCTCTCTTACATCTTGTACTCTCTTTGCCACCCCTACTCTCTCACATTTCCTCTATCTCCTATCCTATACTCTCTCTGCCACCCCTACTCTTTCTCACTTCCTCTCTCCCCTCTCCCATCCCCTACTTTCTCTCTATCTCTCTCACACACACAAATAGCCATTCCCTCGCCCCACCCCTCCAGCTCTCTCTTGGTTTTGGTTTGCAATTTAGGTCTCAATAGTGCGCGCACACTATAGCGCGTGCGCACTACCTCGAATTCAATAGCATTTTAATAGGGCATGCACGCTATAGGGCGCACGCGCTATTCAAAGCTTTGCATTAAAACCAAGCCTAAGGCTTGATTTTGCCTTGGAGATCCAACCCAAAGGTTTGGAGTTTATAAACAGGTCTGAGACGTGTTTTCCAGCAAACATACAAAAAATTATTGATTTTTCTTGTGTGCTCCCCTTCAAGACTCTTTGTGGTTGGGTATCGATACGATCAGGTTACATAACATTATAGGTCTTTGTGTTAGCTATCTAACCATATAATTTATTTTTAATTTGAACTATTTTAAGTCTTTCATCTATAATTTCTTTTGAATGTATGTTCATTTTTTGTCAAAAACCACCATGTACTAATTGGGCTGTAGATTTTAGCTCATTCATCGAATTTTGTAACAACTTAGTTTTTTAGAAACTAGACTCTATTCTACACACTTTGAAAAAAAGAAGTTTTGATTTTAGATTAGTTTTCAATCATTTCTAGGGGGAGCACACAGATATTTCACGTTTTTGGGATGGGTCTAATTTAAAAATTCATTAAAAAAAAATACACATTATAAAATTACCCGAAAAATCTGGGATAAACTACATAGTGTTAGGTAACTTTTGACTGGAGCGATTAAAGAATTTCAAAAAAAAAGTTAAAATTTTAGGGGGGCCACACTTTGTACTATGTTATGTTTTTTTGGAATAAACAGTACCACTTTCTGTGGCCCCCTTTTTTGAGGACCTAAAACTAAACCATTTTGAAAAAAAATTAGTAGTTTAGAAACTAGATTCAAAGGACTACGACTTTTGTTTTTGTCATATCTTAAAATTTTGAGCGTAACTATCTTCAAATTCTTGTTGAAGTCCAAAATTTGCTGATTTCAGGAAAAAGGTGTCCACTTATACCCCCCTTTTGGCACCACAACTTGGTGCACTTACCCTTTACTTAAGTTTACTTAGGTTAAAAGCATTAGTCATTAGTTGTCACCTAGAAGTTAGCATACCTTTTACATGTTGACTTGTTGATAACACAAAATTTTGTGTACATGTTGTCAACACCTTGTCATACTTATCTTTTCACCTACTTGGAGGGTAATTCTCCTTTGGTTTCTCTTCGATAGTTTATTTGCATGCAGGTGATCTTGGCGCACTATGAAGTTGGCTTTCATCAACTTCTACACTAAGTACATTAGCAAAATTTGTAAACACATGGAAAACACCAAAATTAAAAGATCACTCAGTCAAAGTAACACAACAAAGCTATTGGCTCCATTACACTCCATGAATATACATTCACAAAATATAACACACTCAGGCAAGAATAACTACACTTCGAATGAGACACCAATAGCATATATTATCGCATCAAAATAATGGCCTGGAATACAAATTACATTCCTGAATTGATAAGAAATCATCTCTACAGTTTGTGTTGATCTCGAGTGAGAGATCTCTTTATGCAAACATATGCATCTAATAAAACAAATCTATTTATGTACAAATTGACTCTCTAACTTGTGCTAAGTAGGACTCCACCCTAATTTATATCATTTAACGGGTGCATGGGCCTTTGCATGTTTTAAAACAAAGAAAGCATGGGAAAATAAGAAGAAGAAATCCATTAGATGAGGTAGGAGTCTTTGGAGATGCCAAAAATAGATGCTCAAATTTCTCTGGAGGTTTCTAGGAGTTGAACTACTGTCAGAATGCATTTTTGATGCATGGAAAGCTCTAAATTTAGAGTAGGTAGTTAATTGTCAAAGCACCTCTAAGTTATTGAAATTTTTTTGGTGCACCTTTGGAGAAGCACACCTTTGGAGACAGGTTCAAAAAATGCAAAATTTTACCAAGTTCAATATTGAAATTCTAACTTCTGGGTTTTGTTCCCCTTCATACTAGAGCTATGTATGGGTATTTGTTCTTGAATTTCTCTATAATATTTGTCACTTGGGTTACATACAAAAAACATAAAGCACCATACATAAATCCTTTACTTTTTGTCGATTATTTCCCACCTCTATGCGAGTCTCTATAAAATCTCCCAATTTCACATCCAATTCTACCAATGCCTCTTCAATCTTAAATGCTTGTCTAATATCCTCATTAGTGGAAGCTTCTTCAAAATTCTTCCAAAATTGTTCAACAACGGCTTGCATAGTCATAAGTCTATCCCTTGAATCATCTTCAAAAATATCAAGGCAAGAATCACTGTAATATTTCTTTGCTTCCAAAGTTTGCTCTTGGGTTTGATCCTCAAGCCTATGAAAATTTGCTGCCTTCATTATTTTATTCCCATTCACAATCTTCTCTATCTAATCATCTATTTTATCTAACTCATCTATTGTAAATACATCATCAACATCCAATACCTTTGACCCTTTATTGATTGTAGCACTTGCAGGTCTTTACCCCAAGTATGTATCTCATCCATCAACCCCAAATCTCAATTCAATATAGCAACTAACTTGTCTACATTATCCTGTATGTGGTGCAATAACTTGAATTTCTTGTATGATTTGCACTCCCTTTTCTTCCAAAATTTCTTGCCATTGCTGATAAGCCTTAAAAAATGGATCTAATTGTACATTCTTCTTATCCCTCTTATCAAGTGTCACACCTAGAATCTCCTCAAATTTTCAGGATCCAACGGACCAACTACTTCATTCAAAAAACCTCTTAGGAGTTCATTCTACTTTCAAAGCTTTAACACTTCAGACTCATCCTATTCTAAGTGCCTAAACACTGTTAGAGTAATTATTTGTTTGCACTTATTAATTAAATCACTTTGATTTAATTAATTAAGTTGCCTATTACTCTAGTTTTCTTAAGCTATCTTGTAGGTGCATATAATTAATATTTTATTAATTATATTATGCAACTTAGCTTTTTTAGGCTTTAGGTTACCCTTTTTAGGGTTTTGATCTCCTTTTATAAGAATTGATCTCTTTTGTATTCAATTATCTTTTCCATTTCTGAAAATACATTAGCATATTTTTCAGAGCAAAACCCTTTGCCTCCTCTTGTCTTTTTCTTCTGTGACAGGTTTTTGCATGCAGGGATTCGAAGGCTTTGTGGATTTGATTGGCTTATTTGCTCAAATCCTTCAAACACTTCTTTGATTCTCGTTGTGACCATCAATTTGGCAGTATCCACAGTGGATTTTCCAAGGAAGACCTCTTTTATTTGATAATCTTTTGGGGTTAAATCCTCAATACTTGCATGTAGAGGAGGGATAGAAATATGGGTGAAAAAGTCCTGATTTTGATCACTCATAACAAAGGCCAATGTTCATGCATCACTCGTGGCTGGCTTGAGTTTCTTAAAAGCTTCAATTAATTTTCATGTTTCCTCTTCCTCAGTACAATACAACTACCTTTTGTGTCTATCCATCACCTCTTTTCTCAACCATCTTGGAGTATGTTCCATTGGATACTTATTCTTAGATGAAGAGGGAGCTTATACTGCTAGACCCTTTCCTTTATCACTCCTCTCTAGAGTCTTCTCCTTTTGTGAGAGATCTATATCAGGCATCTTTGTATCTGTTGAGTCCACAATCCTCACCTTTGTATCTTGGGAAGTCTATTGAGATTCCTCATCTATTTGCTCCTCCTCTAATACTTCATCAGCAGTCTTTTTTGTGGCTCTTCTATCTATTCATCTTGTACCTATTCTTCATTATCATGAGGGAGAGGAGTAACTAAACCTTTATCCAAGAAAGATAAATCTTTCCTTGGTGATGATGGAGCAATTAAAAGTGCTTGTGGCCAAAGCAACAATTAAGTCCAATCATCTTGTGGAGGTTGATCTATCGGTGTATCCCTTATCTGATCTCCTACAAGTTCAGTGCCTATAGGCATGAAATTAAAATCTGAAATCTTAAAGACATCAATGCCTTCATCATCTTGCACATCAATCCATTATTGTAACCCATCCTCTGAAGTTGTAACCTGAATAGTTTGTGTAGGTGTTAGCATGAATGTTGATGCTATGGGGGAGTAGCGCATACAAGTATTATGACTATTTTTGTCATTGATGACAACATAGTAAAACTGTTAGAGCAACAGACTAAGATTTATGTATTGAGGACACCTCATTGCATATCTAAACATGTGTAGTTAATAGTATATAATACAACATGTATTTGACATATGGTCAAGTGTGTAGAACCTAAATCAATAGCGTGTGAAAGATATCAATGATTTACAGAGATCCGCAGGAAAATAGAGTATTGGTAAAACAGTTTCTATTGTATGATCAATATAACATATTGTGCTTGGAATGAAGGGTTGCACAATTAACTAAAGGAAGTACACTAACCACTAATGATGTCAGCAAGTGCGTAGGTACGAAAGTCGTATGTGTGAAAGTTTGGGTATATCTAGAGTTGACAACTTTAATTAAATGTGTATTTTATTGATAGAGTTGACTCAAATTAATATTAAGTGTGTAGAGCTGACTCAAAGGATTAATGATTGTGTATGGTACAAAGGAACGATGTTTCTAAGTTCTAAATATGATGGTGTGATCGAGAAGCAAATGAGACTTATGAATTGTGAAGAGAAGAGTAATCTGCTATTGTGTGTAAGTGACCTTAAGGGTTACTAATGAGTTCCAAATCTATTTGTATGATCTGAAGGTGAAGAAGTCTAATGTATTGGATAGAGGAAGAGACAAGAGATTGTTCACATCTATGAATGGTATCGAGTTCAATTGGATAGTGGGTTTTTTGGTCTAATCCTGAAGCTATTTGGATAGTAGGGTTAGTTTCCTTCTTCAACTCCTAACAGGGTTGGCATTTCCTAACAAGGATTCAGAGTCTTCTAACTGGGACTTTTTTACTAAGTGTTGTAACATACTCTTAACCAGGTCCATCCTCTAACAAGGAATATTTAGATTAGTACATTATTTTGTGGGCATCATTCCCACCGGGGTTTTCCCTCTGATCAAGGGTTTCCCTAGTCAACATATCTAGTGTATTTGTATATGCACAATTCTCGTGATTGCTGTTTACATTGGTTGATAAATTAAAAATAGTCTAAGATTGATATATAACTGATTCACCCCCCCTCTCCATTATACTAGTGAACTATTACTTCTAACAATTGGTAACAGAGCATCAGGTTCTTGAAAGAAAGTTTAGCGACTTTGAAGATCCATGGAGAATATATCTAGAAAGGAAATCCCTAGACTTGATGGCACAAACTATGATAGTTGGAAGGATAAAATGAAGACTCATCTCTTGTGCATGGGTCCAAGATATTGGCTTGTTAGCAAGACATCCAAGCACATTGCAGATGAAGACAATCTTGAAACCTACATTGAGAAACATAGAGAAGTATTTATGTGCAACATAAGGGAAAGAGAAGAAATACTATTAGCATTACCCAAGTGAGTACAGTCAGGTAAAACTACTCAAAACATCTCATGCAATTTGGAAGACTTTAGAGGCTAATTATGAAGGTGATACACATGCAAAAAGAGTTAGATTACAAAATTTGTATTGCTCATTTCAAGATGCTAGAATGATGGAAGATGAATCTGTAAGAAGCTATGTGGGGAGAATATCTAAGATTGTTGCAAGAATTACATCTCATGATGGAAATAAATCTAATGATGAAGTGATATGGAAGATCCTAAAAAGTCTAACACCACCTTTCAAGTTAGTAGCACAAATGATTCAACTAATGATACCTTACACTGTTAATTTCACCAAAGAGACATTGCTTGGTAGATTGGAAGCTACAGAATTTGATCTGAAACAATCTAGAGAATTGGAAAAAGTTGAGAAAACATTTAGTGCACTAGACATCAAACCTAGTTTAGCAAGGAGCACAAAACCATAGGGAAGCATTGCTAGCAACAGTAGATCCACTGAAGAAAAGATCCAAGAAGGAGTGGCTCTTCTTGTGTAAAGAGAAAAAGATGGTAAGAATATCTTTAAATGCTAGACTTGTAATGAATATGGTCATTATGCATCCAAATGTCCTAAGAGAGAAAGGAAGTTTAAGGGCAGATTCAAATCTAGAAGATCTATAAATTGTTTATATGCTAACAAAGAAGAAGGTGAGGAAGAATTTTATCAAAGAAGAAGTGAAGATGAATTAGGATTTGTGGCTATAAAAGATGATGATCTTGATAGAGAAATCAGAGAAGAAAGTGCACTAATTTCACAAGTTAAAAAGAAAGATTGGATCATTGATAGTGGTTGTTCACATCATAGGACTAGTAATATGAGAAAGTTTGTCAAATTTAGAAGCCATGATGGAGGAATTGTTACAGTAGAAAATTATGTAGTCTATCATATTACAGGAATTGGATCTATAAAACTTGATGGTAAAACATACACTAATGATCTTTATTTTGTTGATGGACTGAAGCATAAGTTGTTGAGTGTTGGACAACTTATGGACAAAGGATATCAACTACAATTTGGTAATGACACATACAATATCAAGAACAAGGAAGGAAAACTACTTGGTACTAGCACAAAAACTAGAGGTAATTTATTTTAGTTAAACTTTACTGAAATAACATGTTTAGTAGCAAAGATTGACAATAGTTGGTTATGGCATAGAAGATTTTGTCACATTAACTTTGATAACATTGTGAAGGCTAGTAATACACTTGTTGTGAGAGATTTGCCCAATATCTGTAAGCCCATTCACACTATTTGTAAGGAATGTATTTTGGCTAAGTAGGAAAGAATCTCATTTCCTAGCAAGTAGTTTTGTACTACACAAAAGCTAGAATTGGTACATATAGATCTGAGTGGTCCTGCAAGAACAAGAGGATTCTATGGAGAAAGGTACTTTATGGTTTTTGTTGATGATTTCACTAGAATGACGTGGGTAGCTTTTCTTAGAGAAAAATTAGAATCATTTGAGAAATTCAAGATATTTAAGAACAATGTTGAGAATGATTCTGGAGTTAAGATTAAAAGCCTAAGATCAGATAGATGAGGAGAATTCACCTCTAGAGAATTCATTATCTATTGTAAAGAACATGGCATCAGGAGACAACTATCCTCACCCCATACACCCAAGCAGAATGGGATTGTTGAAAGGAGAAACAAATTAGTTGTTGAAGTAGCAAGAGATATGCTATTTGAGAATGATGTACCAAAGACTTTTTGGAGAGAAGTAATCAATACAATAGTATGCACCCTAAATAGATTTTATATTAGAAAAGTTATGGAAAAAACACCCTATGAATTATGTTTTGGTCATTCACCATCAATCAAGTACTTTAGGATATTTGGAAGCAAATGTTACATCAGAAGAGACGATGATATTGGTAAATTTGATCCAAGGAGTGACGAAGGTATGTTTCTTGGCTATTCATTGAAAAGTAAAGCTTACATATGTTTCAACTATAGATCAAAAACCATAGTTGAGTGCACAAATGTCAAAGTTGATGAAAATTTTAGTACCAAGGAATAGATGATGGACTATAACTCTGATGGAGATGATTATTCTTGAATGACTAACATAGTTAATGAGTTATTTTTCAAGACTAATAATGACATCTAGAATAATGTGCAAGTTGAATATGTAAGAGGAAATCGGAATGTAGTACCAGAAATAAGAATTGAAGCAACAACTCCTACTCCTAATAGGAACTTGGTAAGAAATCATCCTACAGATCAAATAATTTAGAGTAAGGAAAAAGAGGTAATGACATGAAGCAGAGTTAATGAAGAGCTATGTTTGATATCTCAAGTTGAACCAAGAAGTGTAGATGAAGAAATCAAAGATGATTATTAGTAAGAAGCTATGAAGGAAGAACTTCAACAGATAATTAAAAATAACACATGGGAATTAGTTCCTAGACCCAAGGACAAAAATGTGATTGACACTAAATGGGTATTTAGAAATAAAATGAATGAACAAGGAGAGGTAAAAAGAAAAAAGGCAAGACTTGTGTGTAAAGGTTACTCTCAACAAAAAGGAATTGATTATGAAGAAACATATGCACCTATAGAAAGAATGCAAGTAGTGAGAATGTTCCTAGCATATGCAGCAAACAAATTTTTTAAGGTGTATTAGATGGATGTTAGTCAACATTATTGAATGGAGAACTTGAAGAAAAAGTATACATTGAGCAACTAGAAGGTTTTCCCTTAACAAAAGAAAAGGATATGGTTTGCAAACTAAAGAAAGCATTGTATGGATTAAAACAAGCACCAAGAACCTGGTATGCAAGGTTGGAAAAATATTTAGCAAAGCTTGGATTTGTTAAAGGAACAACATATAGTAACTTATACTTGAAGGAAATAGAAGATGGTTTGTTAATAATCATTGTATTTGTTGATAACATCATTTTTGGTGGAAATGATGAAGCCAGTAACAAATTCTCAGAAGACATGAAGAATGAGTTTGAAATGAAATTTTTCTTGGGATTGTAGATTGTTCAGAACAAAGAAGGTATCTTTATTTCTCAAACCAAGTATTTAAAGGATTTACTAAAAAGATTTGGTTTAGAAAATTGTAAACCTGTTGGCACTCCTATGGTAACTAGTCATAAGTTATCAAGCAAAGATGAGACATCTACTATTGAACAAAAGAAATATAGATCTATGATTGGTGGATTGTAGTATCTAACTCATAACAGACTAGATATAGCTAATGCAGTTGGAATTGTGGCAAGATTTCAAGTTGATCCTAAAGAATATCACTATGTAGTAGTAAAAAAATATTCATATATATGAAAGGAGCATCAGATTATGGTATTTGGTATGATAGAAATAGTGACTTTACTCTTTGCACTTATACAAATTCTAATTGGGCAAGAGACAAGGATGATAGTAAAAGCACTAGTGGTGGAGCATTTTTCCTTGAAGGAAGACTAGTTTCTTGGCTTAGTAAGAAGCAAGATTGTAGCTCACAAAGTACTGTAGAAGCAGAATATGTTGCAGTAGCAAAAAACTATAATCACATCATTTGGATGAAGAAGATGATGAAGGATATTGGAATAATGTTCACAGAACTTGTTATCATTTATTGTGATAACACAAGTATAGTTAACATGTCTAAGAATCCTATTTTGCACTTTAAAACTAAGCATATAGAAATGAAGTATCATGTACTAAAAGAGCAAGTTGTAGAAGAAGAAATTAGAATGGAATACATCAGCACTAAGGAATAGATTGTAGACATTTTCACAAAGGCCTTACCAAAGGATACATTTGAGTACCTAAGAGGTATGCTTGGGGTTATGCCCCTACCTAGCTCAGAGTAGAAGATGCAGAAGTGAATCAATCCAGGGTACACAACACCATTGTTAGACTGGACTGAATGCTAATGCTTCCTCAATGGGGGAGTATCTATGATAAAAAAAGTTAGTCATGGACTCTTGGTAATAGGTAATTGGTATACAACAATATCTTTTGATACTTGTGGTCAAATTGTAAAGCAACAAACTAACTTCTGGTCGTGTTGATAGGTTGTTATATGTTCAAATTTTTTACTACCTTTGACATTGATGTTAATGGGGGAGAGAGTGATATGAAAAGTATTAAAATGAGAGTGACATTAAAATGGGAGAGAGTGACATGTAAATCACTAAAGAGAACTTGCACTATGGGGGAGTTGTGCTAAAGGATTTCATTGATTGGTATTTTTGGAACTAGATGTTTTTCATCTACGTTGCCATCAATGCTAAAGGGGGAGATTGTTAACATAAATGTTGATGCTAAGGGGGAGCAACACAGAAGAGTATTATGACTATGTTTTTCATTGATGACAACATAGTAAAACTATTAGAGCAACAGACTGAGATTTATTTATTGAGGACACCTCATTGCATATCTGCCCATGCACAGTTAATAGTATATACTATAGTATATATTTGACATATGGTCAAGTGCATAGAAATTGAATCGACAACATACAAAAGATATCAATGATTTATAGAGAATCGTTAGAAAATAGAGTATTGGGAAATCAATTTCTATTGTATGATCAATATAGCATATTGTGCTTGGAATGAAGGGTTGCATAGTTAACTAAAACAATTACACTGACCAGTGATGACATCAACAAGTGTGCAGGTACAAAAGTCACACGTGTGAAAGTTTGGGCATAACTAGAGCCGACAACTTTAATTAAATGTATATTTTATTTATGGAGCTGACTCAAATTAATAATAAGTGTGTGAAACTGACTCAAAGGATTAATGATTGAGTATGGTATAAAGGAAAGATGTTTCCAAGTTCTAAATATGATGGTGTGATCGAGAAGCAAAGGAGACTTGTAAATTGTGAAGGGTAGAGTAATCTGTTATTGTGTGTAAGTGACCTTAAGGGTTATTGATGAGTTCTAGATCTATTTGTATGATCTAAAGGTGAAGAAGTCTGACATACTGGATAGAGGAAGAGACAAGAGATTGTTCACATCTATGAATGGTATCTAGATCAATTGGATAGTGGGTTCATTGGTCTAATCCTGAAGCTATTTGGATAGTGGGTTTAGCTACCTTCTTCAACTTCTAACAGGGTCGAAATCTCTTAATAGGGATTCAAAGTCTTCTAACAGGGACTTTTGTACTAAGTTTTGTAACAAATTCTTAACTGAGTCCATCCTCTAACAAGGAATATTTATATTAGTACATTATTTTGTGGGCATCATTCCCACCCAGGTTTTCCCTCTAATCAAGGGTTTCCCTAGTCAACATATCTGGTGTATTTATGTATGCCCATTTCTTGTGATTGCTGTTTAGTTTGGTTGATAAAGTAGGAATAGTCTAAGATTGATATATAATGGATTCACCCCCCTCCTCTCAATTATACTGGTGAACTATTACTTCTAACAATAGCAATGGATGCTAGCATTATAGTGGAGCTCCTTCTTTATTCTACCTCAGTTGCCCTAGAAAGACGAGTCCTTTAACTCAAGGGAAGATTATCCTCCTCATCTTTGTCATCTTCTTCTTCTTCCTCTGGAATAACTTCTAGGATTGATGGTAAAGAAATAACCTTTCTTATCACCTTTTGTCTCCTTGTCCTTCTAATTAGAGTTTTCATCTTTCTTTTCTTTGGAGCTGATGGAGAGGCTTCTTCTTCTTGGGTAGGTGGAGACACTTCCTGTGCTTTTTCTTGAGCTTCTTGCCCTTGTTCTAGCAGTGGCACTTGTTGATTTTCTTGAATCTGAGTAACTTCTACATTCTCCACCCCTTGGCTTTTAGGTGCTTGAGTTGCCTCCTCTTTGGGCTCAACTTGCTAAGGGGAAGTTCTTTTCCTTTTATTTTTATCCTTATGTTCCCTAAAGCATCCGACTTCTCTATTAAGTTGATGCACTATTTTTGGCCTTATTGGAGACTAAGTTGTGAATGTTGGTAGTGCCACTTTCACTCCTCTACCTTTCACTGGGCAGGCTATAGCTTGGAAAACTAATTTTTATGGAATTAGGTCTAGCTTGAATGGCCATTTAATCCATTCCTTAGTTAACTAGATGATATGCCTCACCTATGATTGATATTTGCATTTTCTACTATATCAATCTCTACATTCATGATAGGCTGATTATATATCTTATCTTAGTTATACAAGGGATCTAAGACCTCTTCAGTGTCTTGTTGCACAATCTTTAATGGGACCTCCATTTTCACTGTATTGCCTGCCAACTAAAGAGTCATCCTATAGTAATCCCTTATTTAGATTCCATAGTCATCTACTACATTCATCCAATGATCCTCTATGGCATCTTCATGTTTGAACTATTTTCTTGCCAAGTGCTGAACTCTACCAATGTTGTTGTTGTGGTTTCACAACACACACCCCATTTCAGTAGGAAATGGGAACCCCCTACTTTACTTTTGGGCTTTTGTGACTCCTAGTCTAGGATCCTAGTCATTTAGAGGTCCCCCATAAGTCCCTAGTTTATAACCAAGTCCTGTCAGAAAAAACCCTAAAGGTCAGAAATTCAAGAATTTCAAAAAATGAGCTATTTTGAAAATTTCGGCGCACTAGGTGCACCTAACTTGGTGCACTAGTGTGCCAAGTTTGGGAAGAAGTGTATTTAAACAACTACAGAGTTACATAGTTGGTGCACCTACATAGCTACACAACTACATTAAAGCCCCAAGACTATATAAGTCAGGGTGATTCCCCACTTATCCTTACTTTGGTTACCTTTTCTTGCCTTTGCTTCACATATCCGTATCTTCTACTCCAAGTTTCCAACCACTCTCTGTGCTCTGCATAGCTACATCTCCCACACCAGGTCTGGTGTGCCACCCTACCCTCACCTACAAAGAAAACTTAAAAAAATGTTAATCATAAAAAACATAAAAAAATAAAATATTCAAAAACCTTTCATAATTTAGGTGCACACTAGCGCACCTAACTTGGTGTGCTAGTGTGCACATAGTTTTTGAAAGAAAAAAGTTTTTGTGCATTAGGCACACCTCCCTGGTGCACTTATTTTTTTTGAAGCATCTAGATTTTGGGGTTTTGTGTGAGTTAAGTTTAAGGGAGAATTAATTTGTTTCTTCTTTAATTCAAAATTGATGTATGTTTTTTCATGCAGATAACGATATAATGGCATCGTCTTCAACTCCTTGAGACAGGAAAATGGTTCTAAAACTAGTGGTCTTCAAGTTCCAAGGCATTCTTCTAGAAAAAGCAAGGTTTCATGATGACTACTCTGAAATTAGAGATACAGAGTTAGGACACACATATTTTGGAAAGTTCTTGAAGATATGTAACAATCTCACTAAGAGATCTACTATGGTTTCTACATTAATCCAATTAGGGTTGGTAAATGCAGCTTCGCACCCAATGTCAGTACAATCTTCAAAGTTTATAATGACACTTGTGGAACACTTTGTTCTAGAGGAAAGAGTGGTGAAGAGTGTTACAGGAGAGATTATTCTCGATCTACGATCCAACAACATTGAGAAAGAATTCCATCTCCTGAGGGTGGATTAGTTTATCAAGTTAACCTATGAGGCAATAGAGAGATGGTATAGAGAGCACTTAACAAAAGCTTCTAAGATTATCCAATCCTCTTACCTTATAGAGAAGAATCCTCTGGTGAAGACAACCGGTAAAGTGGACATGACAAGGGGATATATGAAGGAAGACATTGGGTACTCAATCATACTTTTGAGTAGAGTAATGGGTCTATTAGCAGCCAAACACCTAAATATCTTCATAGTACATTTTATAGAGATTATAAAGATGACAAAGATGCCACTTGATTGGGCCACTACTTTGAGTGAAAATTTGTGTGAATAGTTGGATGCAATAAAAGATAAAAGGAAATTCTATATGACATCATATTTGGTATACTTGTTAGCCACAAGGGCAACAGATTATCCAGGGTTGTACAAAAGAGGTAGCATGCAAGATCCAAATTCATGGCCATACATCATCTACCCTCAGTTGGTAAAGAAGAATCTCTTAGAGTAGAGTAAGGAATACAAAATTGTTAATTATGCCTTCATATTTACCATAATTAGATTCATAGAAGGAGATTATGCAAAGAGATTATCAGATGATGTAGTGGCACATATAACAACAGTTGGAGCATACTACATTTAGTACAAGAGATTTACATATCTAAGGATAGCTGGTACCACTATCAACACAAAGAAGCTCCTAAGGTACCCTTGTGATAGACTCGTCCTTTTGGAGATCGCTTGACAACTTGAGTCTGCATACTAAAGGGTCAGAAAATAATGTAAACCATGTTGGACATGGCCTCTGATCATAGGACCTTTTCAAGTGAAATGAAAGTGGGATATTCCTCTTTTTGAGTGTGAATGGGATTAGTATCCCTTAGAAGAGTACAATTCTTTGTGCCCATGTTTTGATAATATCAAGAGAGTACAACATCTAGTAGGAAAAAAATTCACGCATGAAGAAGCTATTGAAGACCATTGGATGAATACAACAAATGATTATGATGTTCGTATTAGGGATTATTGTAGGATGACTTTTTATTTGGTAGAAAAGGCCTTAAACATAAAGATTCCATTGTAGATATTACAACAATACTGAGGGGAGCTACTTGATCCATTGTTCAGCACAAATAAAATTGGGGACCAGCCCATAATGAATGCTGAGGTAGATAGAGAAGAAAATAATGATATTAACCATCAAGCAAGGCATGCCATCAAATTGGCATAGGGTTGGATCAAGAAACCATTTAAACTTGATCCAATACTTGAGACAGTGATTTTCCATGCATAAGCCTACCTAGCTAAAGGTAGAGGGCAGAAAGCAACTATCCCTACCTTTGCAGCTCAGTCACCAATAAGGCCAGAAATAATAGACCAACTTGATTGACTAGTTGGATACTATCATCATCAAGAGAAAAAAGGAAAGGGAAAAAGAAAGAGGAGTTCTTCTCAAAGAGTCAAGCTAGAGGAAGGTGAGATACCGACATCCTCACAACAACGAGAAGTAAATGTATAAGGGTTTGAGGATACTGGGGCTTCACAAATTCAAGATGAACCACAATTGCCACCACCTGCTACAACTAGCCAAATGAAGACATAAATTAAAGTACAAGAGGTCTCTCCACCTCAGAAAATAGAACGTGCATCCCCTTCTATACCTAAGAAACAAAGAAAGATTAAGAATTTGGTCAAGAAAAGGAAAAGGGTGATTAGGAGATTAGTGCCTTTCCCATCTGTCTTGAAACCCATTCCTAAAGGAGAAGAGGAAGATGATGAGGAGGATGTGCCATTGAAAAGAAAAACCTAGCTAGCAAGAGCCATGGAGCAAGAAAGGAGAGAAAGTTCTATTGTTACACCACTATTAATCCCAGAAGAACCTTTGGAAATGACTACATCAGAGGATGAACTGCAACAATGGATTGATGAATAGGATGTAGAGGGCACTGACATATTTAAGATGTTAGATTTTGATTTCATGCCCATAGGAACATAATTAATTGGGGACAAGATCCGAGATACCCCAACAAATGAGTCTCCATAAGAAGATTGGATGCAAATGCCACCAGAATCACAGGGTCCCGATCTTTCTCCTCCATCCCCATTGTAAGTTACAATTATGGACAAAGGATCGACTACTCCTTTACCTCCAAATATAGAATAAGAATAGGTTTAGAAGGAGCAGGAGGAAGAGCCATAGTAGGTATCAACTGTTGAAGTGTCTGGAGAAGGGAAATAGTTGAGTATCCTCAACAAGCTTCCCAAGACACTGAGGTAAGAACTACAAGCTCCACTAAGACAGAGACCACTGGAGATGAGCTGTTACAAAAAGAGAAAATGCTAGAAAGGAGCAATAAGGAAAAATGGGTGGCAGAACAAACTCCATCCTAAAGAGGCAGGTCTTCATTGAAACAAGTCCCAAGGTGGTTATCAAAAGAAATGATAAGGAGTAAAAGGACACAATTCATCGCTGATGAAGAGGATATGATTGAGTTGATTGAAGTTTTGAGAAAACCTGAGTCCCCTTCAAGAGAGGCAAGCGTGTTAAAATTCATCATCAATTATCAAAATCAAGATTTATTTGCACAAGTGGCTATTCCTCCTCCTAATGCTGATGTATAAAATTTGACTCCACAAGATTATCAAATCAGAGAGGTTATGCTTGGAAAGCTCACATTGGATATTGCCAGGTTGATGGTCACAATGAGGATAAGAGAAGGAGTTTGGAACAAGAAGGAATAGAAATGATGATGCTCCATAGGAAAAATGAAATCCTAAAGGGATATTTGGCCAAAGTTGTTGGTCTCTTGGATCTCAAACACCGCAACAAGACTCTAAACGCTGCACTCAAGAGAAGAGATGGGGGAAGTGTACACTTGGATCTATTTGTGAAGGCTTGTCAACAATGTTGGGAAAGTTTTGAGGAAAAGGGTGTTGTAATCATCCAAGGAAATCTAAAGCTACTACATGCTATGCAAGAAAATATAGACAAAATGGTAGCAATTTTGAAGAAAGATTTCAATATTATAAATGAAGTATGTGGATGGGGTAAAGATTTATAGGTATTATAGGACATAAAAGGGAAAAGGTACATGATTCTTGTAGATGTATATACAATAGAGGAGTTAGATTTAATGATGACTGGATTGAGAAGATAGAAGATAGTAATAAAGTAATGGAAATACTACATGCAAAGATCCATTGGGTCAAGGACCAAGCCCGAGAGAAGATTTTGCAAGAAGAGAAACATTACAGTGATGCATGTCTCAAAATTTTTGAGGATGATGAACGAGAGAAATTAATGCTAGTAGAGGTAGTGGTAGAGAAGTCCAATAAGATTTTTGAAGAAGCTTCTAATGATGAGGATATCTGGCAAGCATTTAGAACAGAAGAAGCCTTGCTAGAGTTGGATACGAAACTCAAGGATTTTGTTGAGACCTGAATAGAGGTAGACAATTATAGAAAAAAGGTCAAGGATAAGTACAATACCTTATATTTACTAGATTTAGTGAAAATCACTAATATTATTGAAAAATTCAAAGGCAAGTATCCAAACATAGCTCTAGTATGAAGGGTGACAAAACCCAAAAGCCAGAATTTCAATTTTGACACTCAGTAAGATTTTGCATTTTTGGACCCTTGAGGTGAGCTAGTGAGCTAGTGCATTGCTGCACCAGTGAGTTGGTGAGCTAGTGAGCTGTTGCACTTTTTAGAAATGAAGTGTTGGAATAATTTTGGAGAGGTGAGCTATTGTGATTTTCTAGAGGTGCATCAACAGTTAACTGCTAGTTCCAAAAATAGAGCTTTCCATGCATCAAAAACACATTCTGACAATAGTTTAACTTTGATAGATGCCCAATGAAGGATTAGCTTTTATTTTTGACACTTCCAGACACTTTTTCTTTGATTGAAAGCTCTCTTCTCATTTTCTCATAATTTCTTTGTTTTATGACATTTAAATGCTCATGCATCCAATTAATGAATATAAAATGGATGGAGTCCTACTAAGGACTAGTTAGATTGCTACTAAGCACTAGTTAGATTGTTAGTTTGTATATAATTAGTTTTTTTTATTAAGTTAAAAGCATATTATTGCATAAAGATATCTCTTACTCTCAACACAAGTTGAGGAGATGATTTCTTATAAATACAGGATTGTAATATGTAATCAAGGCCACCATTATTTTGTAATAATATTATGCTTTTGATGTTCACATTTGGAGTGTAGTGATTCTTGCCTAAATGTGTCATATTTTTGTGAATTATGTTCATGGAATGTGATTGAGCCAAAAGTTTATTGCGTTATTTCTAGTTGTGCGATCTTTTAATTTTGGTGTTTGCTATGGTTTTACGAATTTCGCTAACATATTTACCTCGAGAAGATATCACCAAATTGTTCCTACATAACTTTTTATCTCACATGAGTACACTTTTCGTGGCCTTACAATTAGATGAAGAGTGAAACATCTTACGATTCTTCAATTCCCATCGATGATCGCATCAGTGGAATTAAGGAAGTGCTACTCTTACTTTTATTGGTTACCCATTGATTTCTTCGAAAGCTTAACTCACAGACATGTTGTTTCTATAGCTTATGTCCATTAGGATTTTACTTTCATGTTATTTCTTTAAAGTTCTTGTTATTTCCTTTACTAACCCCTTGTTAAAATAGGAATTCATACTAGTTGCATTGTTAGATTGCATTCATTTAAAAATAAAAAAATACAAAAATA
Source organism: Cupressus sempervirens (assembly GCA_028749045.1). Classification (NCBI taxonomy): domain Eukaryota; kingdom Viridiplantae; phylum Streptophyta; class Pinopsida; order Cupressales; family Cupressaceae; genus Cupressus; species Cupressus sempervirens. Next base: position 668,379,614 of record CM053787.1, read on the forward strand.
TACTTCTTTTGTATATTTTACTTTGAAATAGTGAATAGATTCTTCATCTTTATCTGAAAATAGTCAAACCAGCAAAGGCCTCCTCATGAACAAAAGCATTTATCTTCAATTGAGAAGATTCTAGTAGGTCACAAGATCATTGAGAACCTTGGAGTTGATTCACAAGATCGACTTTTCAAGAGAGGAGTTCGAAAGAATTCCTATTGTTTAGCATTGTGCATAACAACTCAGTAGAAGTGGTGCTAGAAGGAGGGCCACCTTTTGATTTTTGGATTAGAAGAAAAAATCTACCAAAGTTTCAAAATTTTGCACTTTTTACAAGTTCCAATTTTTTTTTTGAGTTTTTGAAAAATTTAGGTGTGTTGGTGAGCTAGTAAGCTAGTCCACTACTGTGTTGGTGAGCTGATGAACTAGTGCGTTAGTGCACTACTTAGCTAAATTCTGTGGGGTGCCTCATTTTGTGAGAAAGTGTACTTTTATAGAGGTGCTCTTTTTCCAGAATTGATGCAAACTGGAGGATTTTGATCTAGAATCCCAATTTCGGCAAGCTTTAAGATCTTCACCAAGTGCACACGAATTCCTTTAGCTTACCCATTTTTGCAAATCATGTGGTGATATAGGAATATCTCAAATCCAACCACTTCCATTCAACATTTCATCATCTTCTTCAACTCCCCCTCCACTTCAACCACCTTTAGGTCCACCAAATCCTCCAATGGCCTTTTTTACAAACACTGTAGGCTCACCAATCAACTTGAGAGGTGCACTCCATGACCTTCCCAAGAATCTCAAGAAGTTTTTCCCAAGGTTCATTTATGGGGAAACATGAATTTTTGAAGATCACATCAAAGTATTCAAAAAGATTTGCAACCAAAAATAGATTGCCAACAAGGATGTGGTTCTTCGTTTGTTCCCCTACTCTTTGGGGGAAATTGCCTTTAATTAGTACATCAATTTGCCACTTGGATGTATTGGAGATTGGGATACTTTCAAAAAATTGTTCTTGGAACAATTCAAAAGTTTCATCAACCTAGTTGTGATACACCAACCATTCATATCAATCAAAAGGGACCCAACTAAGATAGTTTCATGCTTCAACCACCACTTTCACATGGCATACCACAAGTTGGGAATGTTATACACTATACCAATTGAATCTTCTATTCAGATTTATCTGAATGCTATGGACCATCTTACTACTATCTTCTTGCAGTAAATATTGATACATTGGAAAAGGTCTTCACATAAGCAATTACCTTCACTAAACAAGCCAATCCAAATGGAGGAGGATTGATGCTTCCGGCTCAAGCTGTAGCTATACCAACATACCATGTAGGAGTACCTATGGTACCTAGCCAATTCATACATATGAATCCAATCCCATTACATTAGTCACTTGCTCTGCAAAACCCCACTCTAACATATCTAGGGTATGAACCATTGAAAACTGCTTTCTTTGAGTAGAAGGCAATAGTTCCTATAGAAGAAAACAATAGCTTTATTTCTAAATTTTGTCAAATGAAAAATATTATGTCACAAATGAACAATGAGCTAACATGTCTAAGGTTTCCACAAGGGAAAAATAAAATTTTCAAAGGAACAACGTTGGTCCCTATAATAATTATGGCCAAAATTGTAACAGGAACTTCAATGGGAACAATAACAACAAAAATGGGAACAACAATGAAGGAAACAATAATGGAGGGAAAAAATTCAACCCTCCTGACCATAATAATGGCTTCCAAAGGAAAAACTAATAGTGGAACACTCGTTTGAATAATGGAAGCATTCTTGTAGACAACAGCAACAACATTCAGTATGCAGATATTAATCAGTATGACGATGGTCAAAATGCACCTAACTATGATGGTTCATACTATAATGGTAATCAAGAGATTAATTAGAGCTTACAAGTAAATGAAAATACTCCTCCTATGCAATTCAATGCTATGCTATTAGAAACCTATGATTCTCCACAAAATGTACAGGTAGAACAATCAACCAATGAAGAGTTCTCATTCCCATTTAGCCAAGAACCTAACCTTTAGCATGAAGAGATGTTTTCCTTTTGTAATGAAAATCGAAATACATATAATCTAAGAAGTAGAAAGGAACCTCTAATAGATGAGATTCCTCTAGCATTGCAACCAGTTCCTCCCAATTCGAGAGCAAGTAACAATTTGGTACTAGTTAGACCATCATATGGAGGAACAAAAAATCAGAGCCAAGGGAATTGTCCTATAATATTGAAAATAATGCTTGGTCTACTAAAAATTATAGTGCTATAGAAGATTTGAAATGAACAAAGGCCAACATGTCCATGTTTGACATATTGCAAAATTGTCCACAACAACGAGAAGTAGTCATGAAGACTCTAGATCATACGAAGACTCCCCATAATAAGAATACTTTCCCTCAAAAGACAGTATCCCAATAGGTGAATTTTGTGCAAGCAATGCCCACTATGTTTAAAGACAAGGTAGAGGTGCCCCCATTCTTTCTTAGCATCAATATATATGAAAATCATATTCACAACTATTTAATTAATTTGGGAGCCTCATGTAACGTAATGCCACTATCAATAGTGTAAAGGTTAGGGGTTATTCCTCAACCTTCCAACTGGATAGTGATATAGTTGGATAAGATAGAAGTGAAAGTCATTGGCATGTTGAAGGATGTTTGTATATAGTTGATAGTTGACCCCCAGATTCAAGAGGTCATTTACATACATGTGGTTGATATTCTCGAGACATATGGATTACTTCTAAGCAGAGAATGGACAAAATGCCTAAGGGGATGGTTTTCCATGGATTTCACTCAGTTATGGTTACCATGAAAAGGATTGAACAATCAAATCAAGACAGATTCAGAGCCAAAATTAAAAATGATGATAATGAAATATAATGCCTTGAATGAAGTAGCATTCTTACAATCAAATCTAGGCTCCTACAAAGTGATGACATTTGATACAATTCCAACTGAATTATTAGAAGATCAAGATAAAGAACCTGAGATTCCAATCCCAAGGAGAGAGATTGTGACACAATTCATTGACAATATGGTGGAAAATTTGTAATGTTTAGGAGAAGAAGTTGATCCCAATATCCTCCTAGTCCCAAGATTTTGCTGATTGCATAAAGTCAGTCACTTAGAATTTGAATGCTCATCATGTCAAGAAGCAGTCGCAAAAGTACTAATACACATGTTGGGAGACAAGAATGATAAGATTGATGAAGATGAATCCGTGAAAAACAACCATCCTACAAACTTACCTAAATTTGTAGCAAAATTTGAAGAGAAAATCAAAGTTCTAAATTTTTCATATGGTGATACCTCTTCAGATGGTGGAGGTTTGTCTTCTTCTCTTCAAGGAATGATCAAAATTCAAAGAAGAAGATGGTACATAAAAAGTCAAGGTTGGAGTTTAGTGGTCATCCATCCTGAACCTAAGGTTGATGAAATCAAAGAGCCGATACGGGAAATTCTATATAAATAAGAAAAACATACATCCTCTCTATCAAGAAGTTATAAAAGGGAATCATCAAGTCCACCTCATGAGAAATTAAAATGGGTCCCTAAAAAAGAATCCTTCCAGGCCCAAGCAAAAGAGAAACTAAGAACAAATAAGCATAAAGTCAAAAAACCCAAGGAAGATCCAATTTGGATACTACACTTCAATGGTTCTAGATGCAAATTGGGAGCCGATGTAGGAATTGAGTTGATCAATCAAAAAGGTAAGTCTTTCTACGTAGCATATCAATTATAGTTCAAATGCACTAATAATGTTGTAGAATATGATGCATTGATTTGAGGACTTATTTTTGCATTGGAGAAAGGATTCACAACTCTTATAATCAAAGGAGATTCTCAACTAGTCATACGATAAGTGAAATCAATATACTCCTCCAACGATAACAGGTTACTTGCTTATAGGAAAAGATTATGGGATTTAATGGACGATTCTAAAGCTTTGAACATAAGGTCTATTCCAAGAAGAAAAACATGGTAGCATATGCTCTCGCTATTTCACCTAGTGCATTACAACCAGTCAAGAGAACTAAATTAAAAAATTTTTTAGTAGAATTGGTTGTTGTTCCATCTATTCTAGATAATATTACAAACTTTCAAGTCTTCCAAGATGATCAACATATACTCAAATTTATTATATGTAGTGGCCACTTTAAAGGGCAAGAGATTGATGATACTCCGAACGATAAACTTGAGAATGATGAATTTGAAGATGAAGATGGGATCTTGAATTTTAAAACTAACACTACTCCCAAGGGGATGGTTGAGTTAGAACACATTTTTGATCGTGATGAATTAGCACTTAATAGAAGGATGACTCAAGAAAAGGGGATCGAGGAATGTGACTCATACAACTTGGGTACAGATAGGAAAAGCATGCAATCCACAAGAAAGAGATAACATGATCAATCTACTTATCGAGTATAAAGATGTTATTGCCTAGAGCTATGAAGAATTGAAGACATATGAATTAGAGATTATCACCCATAATATCCCATTAAAGCTAGATGCCAAACCTTTCTGTCAGAGACAAAGATTGGTTAATCCTATCATTGAGCCAGTGATAATGAAAGAAGTTAAGATACTACTAAATGCCAAGATCATTTTTCCCATTTTCCATTCCACATGGGTGCCCAATTTGGTTCCTGTATAGAAGAAGACTGGAGATATTCGGTTGTGCATTGATTTTCATAACTTGAACCTGGCATCTAAAAAGGACAATTACCCTTTACCCTCATTAGATGAGGTTCTCAAATCGTAAATGGTTCAAAGATATTGTCATTCTTGGACATGTACTTAGGATATAATCAAGTGATGGTCGATGAAGAAGATCAACTAAAGATAGCTTTTACAACTAAATGGGGAACTTTTTCCTATAGAAGAATGCCTTTTGGACTGATTAATGCAAGAGCTACATTTCAGCATTCCATGGATGAAGCTTTTAAAGGATTGATTAATAGATGTATAGTTATCTGCATGGATGACTTGACTATCTTTTAAAAAGATCGAAGTACTCAAATTGCTGATCTAAGATAGGTATTCAATAAATGTCATAAATATGGCATATCTCTCAATCCCAAGAAATGTTCATTTGGTGTTACTAAAGGGAAGCTCCTAGGACATGTCATTTTTGAAGCTAGAATCTCCATTGATCTTGATAGACTTGAGGCTATTATCAAGTTATCACCTCCTCACAGTCGAAAAGAACTCAAGTCTTTCTTTAGGAAGATAAATTTTGTGCAAAAATTCATAAGTGGATTTGCAGAGATAGTTTGTCCCCTTAATGATTTACTCAAGAAGGGGGCTAAAATAGAATGGGTTTTAGCAATTAAGAAGTCATTTCAAGATATTAAAGTATCCATTTTTATGGCTTCAGTGCTGCTAAGTCCTAATTACGAACTACCCTTTAAGATATATTCTTTTTCTTTAGAACATTGATGCACTGGAATCCTGACATAGAAGAAAGAAAAGGAAGATGAAAAACCTATTGCTTTTATGAGTTTCCTTTTGAAAAATGCCGAGTTGAATTATTCCAACCTTAATAAATAGTCTTTTTCATTGATCAAGGTAGTAAAGAAGTTCTATCACTATATACTAAGAAGTAAGGTCTATGCCATTGTACCTTATCTGGTAGTGAAGACACTTTTGATGTAGAATGAACTCAGTAAAAGATGAGGGAAATGGATGGTGATACTTCAAGAATTTGATCTAGAAATCCAACCTATGAGATTAGTCAGAGGTCAAGGATTATCAAAGATGATAGTTGATAACTAGGTTAGGGATGAAAAGCAATTCAAGTTTGACAATGAAATAGATGAGTATGACCAAAAGAAAATGATAGTAGCTCAAGTTGATATTGATCAAGGGGTAGTGATAGATGTTTGGTACCAAGATATTGTTTACTACCTTTTGCAAAACCAATCCCCTAGTTGGATGAATAGTTCTTAGCATAGGGGACTCAAAATGAAGTGCGAGTCCTACATGCTACATGATAGAAAGTTGTACAAAAGGAACTATGAAGAATTTACTTAAAGTGCTTAGGGTGTGAGGAAGCAAAGGAAGTCCTAGAATAGTTTCATGACAAGTATGGTATAGGACATGGTTTTTGTAGAAGCAACTACTCATATGATTTTAAGATCAGGTTATTTTTGGCCCACAATATTCAAAGATACTTTTGATCACGTGTATTCTTGTCATATCTTCCAAAGTAGTGCCAATAGAGAAAGACACCCGATGATGCCATTATGAACAGTGTATGACATGAACCCCTTCACAAAGTGGGGGCTAGATTTCATTGGTTCAGTCAATCCACCATTTTCAATTGGACACACATTCCACCATTATCAACTAGACACACATTTATTCTCATAGATACAGATTATTGTACAAGATGGACAGAAGAAAAGACATTCAGAAACTACACAACCAAAGTGGTAATAGACTTCTTGGAGGAACACATTGTTACTAGGTTTGGAATGCCATTCACCCTAGTGTGCAATAATGTATCAGCTTTTACATCAATATTTTTGACTCAATGGGCTTTTGAAAATTAGATTATCATCAAGTTCTCTTCGAATTATTACCCACAAGTAAATGGGGTAGCTAAATCTACAAACAAGAACTTGATCATAGTAATAAGGAGATTGTTGAAGGAGAATCCTAAAGATTGGCATATGCAACTCAAAAATGCTCTATGGATAGATTGAGTGAGGGTTAAGAACACTTTGGGCATGTCTCCATATTTTCTTGTCTACAAACAAGAGCCAGTATTCATGCTGAACCTTAGGATTTTTATTTTGAAATTCATGAGCGAGTATGCTAAAGATGCTGACAATGTACAAATCAGATTGATGAATCTTTTAGAGATGGATGAGAGATGGACAACTACAGTGGAACACATGGCTAAGAATCAAATAGTTGTAAAGAGATGGTTTGACAAGAGGTCCATGATAAAATCCTTTAGAATTTTTGACCTTGTTCTATTGTGGGATAAGGTGAAAGAAAAGCTGGGCAGCCACACCAAGTTTCAATGCTTGTGGATTGGTCCTTATTAGATTGTGGAAATTCTCAGAGAAAATAATTTTAGGTTCAGTTCCTTATAGGGGGAATTAGTTCCATTTCCAGTCAATGGGAAATTTTTGAAACATTATTTTGAAGCCTAGAAGACCCAAAAAAGAAGAAGAATTAGTTAGATTTTATTTCTGCAAGTGTGTTTTCTTTCTATTATGTGTTTGCTTTTAGTTGCATGTTTGTTTTTAAAATTGTGTCAGTCTAGGGGGATAAGTGCACTCGAGATTTTATCTCAATATATCTTACTAACTACTCTTTTGGTATGATTTCAGGAAGAGGCATTTCTTGTCAAAATATTTAGACAATTGTGTGTCTTATACCAACTAAAGAACAGATGTTACTTGTAGAAATCAGAGACTTTCAATCTTGATTTCAAGATTATAGATTAATAAGTTCTCAATACTTTGCAAATTTAAAGATAAATTCTCTTAGGAGTTGTCAAACCAAGGTTGAAAGCAGCAAGGGATGATCCAAATCCCTATTAGTTCAAATGAAAGGGGTTTTCTTGAAGGATTGCCAAGGTCATTGTTTGGCATGAAAGTTTCTAAAAGTTCTAAAAGAGGAACGCAAGAGATATTCACAAAAGGATCAAATCTAAGAAATGACATCGATGTCATGGCTACATAGTCTAAGTGTAGTCAGGATACTGAAGAAAATAAAGGAAAGAAAGGAAAAGAAAGAATAGTGTTAAGACTGAAGGATTCTAAAAGATCTGAAATGGCAAATAGATACACATTCAAAAAGAGTTATCTAGTACCAAAACATTGCTTCATCTGAAGATCAAATAGTGACATTATGAACTACATGGAGTGATTATTCAAAAAATTTCCAAAAAATTTAAAAGAAAAGTGATAGGCCACTAAGAGCCCTCGGACTAATTCTCTCATCTGGTCAGACAAAGGATTGACAAGCAACCTTCATGGAGATTCCTAATGAATGAGCTAGGAGGGGTAGATGTTTGTTTCCAAGTTGTTAGAAGATTTTGATTAACCACATCCTGAGATGTCAAAGGCAATAAATACATGGAGCACACACTAAGCTTGGAGGTTTTAGATCTTGGAATTTTTGATTGTAAAGTCATTTGAAATACACTTAGAATGTCCAAAATTTAGTTGTGTTTGATACACATTGAAAGAATGTTTGCTGATGAAGAAATGCCTATGTCATTTCTTCCTTTTGTTGGGGCTATTTGTTGTGGTTTCACAACACATTCCCCATTTCAGTTAGAAATGGGGACCCCTTGCTTTATTTTTGGGCTTTTGAGACTCCTATCCAGGATCCTAGTCATTTAGAGATCTCCATAAGCCCCTAGTTTATAACCATGTCTTGTCAAAAAAACCCTAAAGGTCAAAAATTCAAAAATTTCAAAAAATGAGTTATTTTGAAAATTTTGGTGCACTAGGCGCACCCAACTTGGTGCGCTAGTGTGCCAAGTTTTGGAAGAAGTGTTTTTAAAAAATTGCATAGGTGCACTAGAGCCCCAAGTCTATATAAGGGGGGTGGTTCCCCACTTATCCTTATGTTTCTTACCTTTTCTTGGCTTCGCTCTACATAGCCACATCTTCCACTCCAAGTCTCCAATTGTTCTCCACGTTCTACATATCCGCATCTCCTGCACTAGGTTTGGTGCATCATCTCACCCTCACTTGCAAAGAAAACTTAAAAAATGTGAAGTGCGTAGTAGCTCACCTAATTGCACACCTCTCCTTTTGCTAAAAAACATAAAAAATTAAAAAATTCAAACACCTTTCGTAATTTAGGTGTGCACTAGCATGCCTAACTTGGTGTGCTAGTGTGCACCTAGTTTTTGAAAGCAAACAGATTTTGCGCATTAGGTGCAAGTCCCTAGTGTGCCTGTGGACTTATTTTTTTCACATTTTAAGGTTTTTTAGTGTTTTTGAGGCATCTAGATTTTGGGGTTTTGTGCGAGTTAAGTTTAAGGGATAATTCATTTGTTTCTTCTTTAACTCCAAACTGATGGATTTCTTTTCATGTAGATAATGATATAATGGCATCTTCTTGAAATCCTTTAGGAAAGAAAATGACTCTAAAACTGGTAGTCCTCAAGTTCCAAGGCATTCCTCTAGATAAATCAAGGTTTCATGATGACTAATCTAAAATTAGAGATATAGAGTTAGGATAGACAAATTTGGGAGAATTCTTGAAGATATGTAACAAACCCACTGAGATATGTGCTATGGTTTTTGCATTAATCTGATTAGGGTTGGTAAATGCAACTTCACACTTAATGTCAGTACAATCTTTAGAGCTCATAATGACACCTTTTTCTAGAGGAAAGGGTGGTGAGATTGTTCTTGATCTATGACACAAAAACACTGAGAAAGTATTCCATCTCCTAAGGGTGGATCAGTTTATTAGGTTAACCTATGAGGCAGTAGAGAGATGGTATAGAGAGTAGTTAATAGAGGCTTCTAAGATTATCCAATCCTCTTACCTTATAGAGAAGGCTCCTTTGGCGAAGAAAATTGGTAAAGTGGACATGAAAATGTGATATATGAAGGAAGACATTGGGTACTCAATCATACTTTTGATAGAGTAATGGGTCTACTGACAAATGGACACCTAAATATATTCATGGTACATTTTATCGAGACTATCATGATGACAAAGATGCCACTTGATTGGGCCACAACTTTGAGTGAAAATTTGTGTGAATAGTTGGAGGCAGTAAAAGATAAAAGGAAATTCTATATGACATCATATTTGGTATACTTGTTAGCCACAAGGGAAACATATTATCCAGGGTTGTACAAAAGAGGTAGTATGCAGGATCCAAATGCATGGCCATACATCATCTACCCTCAGTTGGCAAAGAAGAAGCTCTCGAAGTAGAGTAAAGAGTACAAAATTGTTCATGATGCCTTCATATTCACCATAATCAGATTGATAGAAGGAGATTATGCAAATAGATTATCTGATGATGCAGTAGCATAGATAACAATAGTTGGAACATATTACATTCAATTCAAGACATTTATATATATAAGGGTAGTTGGTAGCACTATCAACCTAAAGAAGCTTCTAAGGTGCCCTTATGATAGACTCGTCCTTTTGGAGATTGCTCAACAACTTGAGTTTTCATACTACAGGGTTAGAAAACAAAGTAAACCATGTTGGACATGGCCTCTGATCATAGGACCTTTTCAAGTGAAACAAAAGTAGGATATTCCTTCTCTTGAGTGTGAATGGGATTAGTATCCCTTAGAAGAGTACAATTTGACATAGGGTTGGATCAAGAAACCATTTAAACTTGATCCAATAATTCAGACAATGATTTTCCATGTACAAGCCTGCCCAGTAAAGGTAGAGGGTAGAAAGTGACCATCCCTACCTTTGCAACTCAATCACCAATAAGGCCAAAAAAAGTAAACAAACTTGATTGAATAGTTGGATACTATCATCCTTGGGAAAAAAAAGGAAAGGGAAAAAGAAAGAGGAGTTCTCCTCAAAGAGTCAAGCCAGAGGAAGGTGAGAGCTTGACACCCTCACAACAAGAAGAAGTAAATGTATAAGGGTCTGAGGATAATGGGGCATCATAAATTCAAGATGACCCACAATTGCCACTGGCTGCTACACCCAGCCAAATGGAGATAGAAATTGAAGTACAAGAGGTCTCTCCACCTCAGCAAATAGAACATGCATCCCCTTTTGTGCTTAAGAAACAAAGCAAGATTAAGACTCTGGTTAAGAAAAGGCAAAGGGTGATCAGGAGAGTAGTGCCTTTTCCATCTGTCTTAGAACCCATTCTTGAAGGAGAAGAGGAAGATGAGGAGGAGGATGTGCTGTTGAAAAGAAAAATCTAGCTAGCAAGAGCCACAGAGAAAGAAAGGAAAGAAAATTCTATTGTTAGACCGCCATCAATCCCATAAGAACTTCTTCAAATGACTACATAAGAGGATGAAATGCAACAATGGATTGATGAGAAGGATGTAGAGGGCACTGACATATTTAATATGTTAGATTTTGATTTCATTAGGAACAGAATTGATCAGGGACAAGATCTGGGATACCTTGAGAAATGAGCCTCAATAAGAAGACTAGATGTAAGTGCAACTAGAATCATAGGGTCCCAATATTACTCCTCCATCCCCATTGCAAGTCACAGTTGTGGACAAAGGCTCAGCTATTCCTTTACCTCCAAATACAAAAGAAGAATAGGTTGAGAAGGAAAAGGAGGAACAACTGCAATAGGTATCAACCAATGAAGTGTCTAGAGAAGGGAAAATAGTTGAATATCCTTAAAAAGCTTACAAAGACACTAAGATAAGAACTACAAGCTCCATTGAAGATGAGTTGTCACAAAAAAAGAAAATGCTGAAAAGGAGCAATAAGGGAAAAGGGTTGGCAGAACAAACTCCTTCATCCTTAAGAGGTAGGTCTTCTTCAAAACAAGTCCCAAGGTGGTTACGCAAATAAATGTTAAGGAGTAAAAAGCCACAATTCACCACCAATGAAGAGGACATGATTGAGTTGGTTAAAGTTCTGAGCAAACCCGAATCCCCTTCAAGAGAGGCAAGAGCATTAACATTCATCAATAGTGATCAAAATCAAGATTTATTTGCACAAGTGGCTGTTCCTCCTCTTGATGCTGATGTAGAAGATCTAACTCCACAAGATTATCAAATTAGAGAGGTTATACTTGGAAAGCCCACATTGTATACTACCAGGTTGATGGTTACAATGGGGATAAAATAAGTGTTAAGGAGTTTGGAACAGGAAGGGATAGAATTGATGATGCTTCGTATGAAAAATGAAATCCTAAAGGGATATTTGGCCGAAGTTGTTGGTCCCTTGGATCTTGAATGCCCCAAGGAGACTCTAAATGTTGCACTCAAGAGAAGAGATGGGGGAGGTGTACACTTGGATCCATTTTTGAAGGCCTGTCAACAATGGTGGGAAATTCTTGAGGAAAAGGGTGTCCTAATCATCCATGGAATCTAAAGTGACTACATGATATGTAGGAAAATGTAGACAAAATGGTAGCAATTAAGATTTTAGTATTATGGATGAAGTACATGCATGGGGTAAAGATTTACAAGTATTAGAGGCCATAAAAGGGCAGAGGTACAAGATTATTGTAGATGTATGTATAGTAGAGGAGTTAGATTTAATTGATGATAGGATTGAGAAGATAGAAAATAGTAATAAAGTAATGGAAACATTACATGCAAATATCCATTGGCTTAAGGACCAAGCTTGAGAGAAGATTTTGCAAGTAGAGAAACATTACAGTGATGCATGTCTTGACATTTTTGAGGATGATGAATAGGAGAAATTAATGTTAGTGGAGGTAGTGGTAGAAAATTTCAAGAAGATTTTTAAAGAAGCTTCTAATGATGAGGATATCTGGCAAGCATTTAGAATAGGGGTATGTGCAAAATCATGGTGTACCAAACTATGGCCTTAAGTGGCAGTGAAAAATCAGCAAATCAGGGTTATGTCAACTTGACACATAATTTTGAAGTGGTTATGGACTTTATATCAAAAAGTTGTAAGAAAATAATTTGTAGAAAATTGAATTTAGTTTCTAAACTACTAGGCCTTATCAGGAGAAAAAAATAATTGATTGGTCAAAAGTTTGAATTTTAATGCAGTACTAAGAAAATTTCAGGGCGAAAATAAAAAGTAGGTGTATGTCTGACCACCTTAATCAAAATCAAATCATAATATTTTTTTAATATAATTATAGATATGAAAACTAGATTCATGCCCGGATGTGACGCATATTTTTTGATATTTTTATTCCAAATAAATAATTAAATATGAATTTTCTACCAAAACTTTTTCGGATTAAAAAAAGTCCCGTGTCTGACCACCCTAACTAATAGAAAATTTGATCAAATTTTTCTTTTTTTGTTTTTTTCTTATACTAGGCGAAGTATAGAATGTGACGCAACTTTTAGATTTAAAAAATGTTATATCGTTTGAAAGTTATAGCTATTTTTCCTTCAGTATGTCAATCAACACTTTACAATAATCTTCATTGATAATTAACTAATAAATACTCATCGAACTCAGAATTTGACAAAAATTATATTGATGGAATCTAGAGAGCGATATTAAAAAACCCATTTCGTTTCATTCAATTTCGATCAAAATAACATTGTCAGACGGCTACCCGAAGTCTGAGTATCACAAAAACTCTCTATAAACACGTCTTTGGGGTTGACCGGGTAGGCTTGGTAAATACCAAGCCTGATCGGATATCCGATTTGACATCGGATATCCGATATGGCTCGGTAGTCAAATTCCAAAAATCTTCAAATTTTGGAAGGAAATTCGATTTAAACGTTCTAGTTTTTTATTTTTAAATTATTTCACTTATATTAATATGTAAAGGCATATTTTAATATATTATATATATATATATAATAACGTAATGTAAACATACAAGATATAATCTAGTAATATATAATAATATCTTATGTTAATCTTATTACAATCTATAAATATAATATATATTATTATTATTTTTACTAAATATAATAACGTAATTTATATATATATTAAATACATATTATATATTATTATATTAATATGTATGTTATTAGTATATACAATAACGTAATATTTTCATTAAATGTAATATGTATTATATATTATTATATTAATATGTATAATAATATAATATTTATATAACAACGTAATATTTTTATTAAATATAATATATATATTATAAATATTATTATATTAATATGTATGTTATTAATATATTTATATAATAACGTAATATTTTCATTAAATACAATAATGTAATATGTATATGTGTATATATATATATATATATATATTATTATATTGATATGTATATTATTAATATATAAGAGTCAAAGGGGGTGATAGGGTGACCTATAACCCTCTTTGACCCATTAAACGATGACATATGTCCCTAGGGGTCGTTTAATGGGTCAAAGGGGGTCCCTTTGACCCATTAAATGATGACATATGTCCCTAGGACCCCTAGGGACATAGCCGAATCATTCATATCGGTCAAAGGGGCTCATAGGGTGACCTATGACCCCCTTTGACCCATTAAACGACGACATATGTCTCTAGGGGTCCTAGGACCCCTAGGGACATATTCAAATGGGTATTATGGGTCAAAGGGGGTCATAGGGTGACCTATGACCTTCTTTGACCCATTAAACGATGACATATCTCCCTAGGGGTCCTAGGACCCCTAGGGACATAGTCGAATCGTTCATATGGGTCAAAGGGGGTCATAGGGTGACCTATGACCCCCTTTGACCCATTAAATGATGACATATGTCCTTAGGGGTCCTAAGACCCCCAGGGACATAGTCGAATCATTCATATGGGTCAAAGGGGGTCATAGGGTGACCTATGACCCCATTTGACCCATTAAACGACGACATATGTCCCTAGGGGTCCTAGGTCCTCTAGGGGCATATTCGACTAGGTAATATGGGTCAAAGGGGGTCATAGGGTGACCTATGACCCTTTTTGACCCATTAAACGATGACATATGTCCCTAGGGGTCCTAGGACCCCTAGGGACATATTCCAATCGTTCATATGGGTCAAAGGGGGTCATAGGGTGACCTATGACCCTCTTTGACCCATTAAACGACAATATATGTCTCTAGGGGTCCTAGGACCCCTAGGGACATATTCGAATGGGTAATATGGGTCAAAGGGGGTCATAGGGTGACCTATGACCCTCTCTGACTCATTAAACGATGACATATTTCTCTAGGGGTCCTAGGACCCCTAGGGACATATTCGAATAGTACATATGGGTCAAAGGGGGTCATAGGGTACCCTATGACCCCCTTTGACCCATTAAACGACGACATATGTCCCTAGGGGTCCTAGGACCCCTAGGGACATATTCGAATGGGTAATATGGGTCAAATGGGGTCATAGGGTAACCTATGACCCTCTTTGACCCATTAAACGACGACATATGTCCCTAGGGGTCCTCAGACCCCTAGGGACATATTCGAATCGTTCATATGGGTCAAAGAGGGTCATAGGGTGACCTATGACCCTCTTTGACCCATTAAATGATGACATATGTCCCTAGGGGTCCTAGGACCCCTAGGGACATATTCGAATGGGTAATATGGGTCAAAGGGGGTCATAGGGTGACCTATGACCCTCTTTGATCCATTAAACGACGACATATGTCCCTAGGGGTCCTAGGACCCCTAGGGACATATTTGAATGGGTAATATGGGTCAAAGGGGGTCATAGGGTGACCTATGACCCTCTTTGACCCATTAAACGATGACATATGTCCGTAGGGGTCCTTGGACCCCAAGAGACATATTCGAATGGGTAATATGGGTCAAAGGAGGTCATAGGTCATTGACCCATTAAACGACGACATATGTCCCTAGGGGTCCTAGGACCCTAGGAATATATTCGAATTGTTCATATGGGTCAAAGGGGGTCATAGGGTGACCTATGACCCCTTTTGACCCATTAAATGATGACATATGTCCCTAGGGGTCCTAGGACCCCTAGGGACATATTCAAATGGGTAATATGGATCAAATGGGGTCATAGCGTAACCTATGACCCTCTTTGACCCATTAAATGATGACATATGTCTCTAGGGGTCCTAGGACCCCTAGGGACATATTCAAATCGTTCATATGGATCAAAGGAGGTCATAGGGTGACCTATGACCCTCCTGACCCATTAAACAACGATATATGTCTCTAGGGATCCTAGGACCCCTAGAGACATTCGAATAGGTAATATGGGTCAAAGGGGGTCATAGGGTGACCTATGACCCTCTTTGACCCATTAAACGACGACATATGTCTCTAGGGGTCCTAGGACCCCTAGGGACATATTCGAATCGTTCATATGGGTCAAAGGGGGTCATAGGGTAACCTATGACCCCCTTTGACTCATTAAACGACGACATATGTCCCTAGGGGTCCTAGGACCCCTAGGGACATATTTGAATCGTTCATATGGGCCAAAGGGGGTCGTAGGGTGACCTATGACCCCCTTTGACTCATTAAACAACGACATATGTCCCTAGGGGTCCTAGGACCCCTAGGGACATATTCGAATGGGTAATATGGGTCAAAGGGGGTCATAGGGTGACCTATGACCCTCTTTGACCCATTAAATGAAGACATATGTCCCTAGGGGTTGTAAGACCCTAGGGACATATTCGAATGGTTCATATGGGTCAAAAGGGGTTATAGGGTGACCTATGACCCTCTTTGACCCATTAAACGAAGACATATGTCCCTAGGGGTCCTAGGACCCTAGGGACATATTCAAATGGTTCATATGGGTCAAAAAGGGTCATAGGGTGACCTATGACCCCATTTGACCCATTAAACGATGACATATGTCCCTAGGGGTCCTAGAACCCCTAGGGACATATTCGAATCGTTCATATGAGTCAAAGGGGGTCATAGGGTGACCTATGACCCCCTTTGACCCATTAAATGACGGCATATGTCCTTAGGGGTCCTAGGACCCCTAGGGACATATTCGAATGGGTAATATGGGTCAAATGGGGTCATAGGGTAACCTATGACCCTCTTTGAATCATTAAACGACGACATATGTCTCTAGGGGTCTGAGGACCCCTAGGGACATATTCGAATCATTCATATGGGTCAAAGGGGGTCATAGGGTAACCTATGACCCCCTTTGACTCATTAAACGATGACATATGTCCCTAGGGGTCCTAGGACCTTAAGGACATATTCGAATCATTCACATGGGTCAAAGGGGGTCATAGGGTGACCTATGACCCCCTTTGACTCATTAAACGATGATATATGTCCCTAGGGGTCCTAGGACCCCGAGGGACATATTTCAATCGTTCATATGGGTCAAAGGGGGTCATAGGGTGACCTATGACCCCCTTTGACCCATTAAACAACGACATATGTCCCTTGGGGTCCTAGGACCCCTAGGGACATATTCAAATGGGTAATATGGGTCAAATGGGGTCATAGGGTAACCTATGACCCTCTTTGACCCATTAAATGACGACATATGTCTCTAGGGGTCCTAGGACCCCTAGGGACATATTCGAATCGTTCATATGGGTCAAAGGGTGTCATAGGGTGACCTATGAACCTCTTGATCCATTAAACGACGATATATGTCACTAGGGGTCCTAGGACCCCTAGGGACATATTCGAATGGGTAATATGGGTCAAAGGGGGTCATAGGGTGACCTATGACCCCCTTTGATCCATTAAACAATGACATATGTCCCTAGGGGTCCTAGGACCCCTAGGGACATATTCGAATCGTTCATATGGGTCAAAGGGGGTCATAGGGTAACCTATGACGCCCTTTGACTCATTAAACGACAACATATGTCCCTAGGGGTCCTAGGACCCCTAGGGATATATTTGAATCGTTCATATGGGTCAAAGGGGGTCATAGGGTGACCTATGACCCCCTTTGACTCATTAAACGACGACATATGTCTCTAGGGGTCCTAGGACCCCTAGGGACATATTCGAATCATTCATATGAGTCAAATGGGGTCGTAGGGTGACCTATGACCCCTTTTGATCCATTAAACGATGACATATGTCCCTAGGGGTCCTAGAACCCCTAGGGACATATTCGAATCGTTCATATGAGTCAAAGGGGGTCATAGGGTGACCTATGACCCCCTTTGACCCATTAAACGATGACATATGTCCCTAGGGGTTCTAGGACCCCTAGGGACATATTCGAATCGTTGATATGGGTCAAAGTGGGTCATAAAGTAACGTATGACCCCCTTTGACTCATTAAATGACGACATATGTCCCTAGGGGTCCTAGGACCCCTAGGGACATATTTGAATCGTTCATATGGGTCAAAGGGGGTCGTAGGGTGACCTATGATCCTCTTTGACTCATTAAACGACGACATATGTCCCTAGGGGTCCTAGGACCCCTAGGGACATATTTGAATCGTTCATATGGGTCAAAGGGGGTTGTAGGGTGACCTATGACTCCCTTTGACTCATTAAACGATGACATATGTCCCTAGGGGTCCTAGGACCCCTAGGGACATATTCCAATCGTTCATATGGGTCGAAGGGGGTCATAGGGTGACCTATGATCCCCTTTGACCCATTAAACGACGACATAT
Source organism: Cupressus sempervirens (assembly GCA_028749045.1). Taxonomy (NCBI): domain Eukaryota; kingdom Viridiplantae; phylum Streptophyta; class Pinopsida; order Cupressales; family Cupressaceae; genus Cupressus; species Cupressus sempervirens. The sequence goes on from CM053787.1 coordinate 668,397,829, forward strand.
GTCCCTAGGGGTCCTAGGACCCCTAGGGACATATTCGAATCGTTCATATGGGTCAAAGGGGGTGATAGGGTGACCTATGACCCCCTTTGACTCATTAAACGACGACATATGTCCCTAGGGCTCCTAGGACCCCTAGGGACATATTTGAATATTTCATATGAGTCAAAGGGGGTCGTAGGGTGACCTATGACCCCCTTTGACCCATTAAACGACGACATATGTCCCTAGGGGTCCTAGGACCCCTAGGGACATATTCGAATGGGTAATATGGGTCAAAGGGGGTCATAGGGTGACCTATGACCCTCTTTGACCCATTAAACGACGACATATGTCCTTAGGGGTCCTTGGACCCCAAGGGACATATTCGAATGGGTAATATGGGTCAAAGGGGGTCATAGGGTGACCTATGACCCTCTTTGACCCATTAAACAACGACATATGTCCCTAGGTGTCCTAGGACCCTAGGGGCATATTCGAATCGTTCATATGGGTCAAAGGGGGTCATAGGGTGACCTATGACCCCCTTTGACTCATTAAACGATGACATATGTCCGTAGGGGTCCTAGGACCCCTAGTGACATATTTGAATCGTTCATATGAGTCAAAGGGGTTCATAGGGTGACCTATTACCCCCTTTGACCCATTAAACGATGACATATGTCCCTAGGGGTCCTAGGACCCCTAGGGACATATTCGAATCGTTCATATGGGTCAAATGGGGTCATAGGGTAACCTATGACCCCCTTTGACTCATTAAACGACGACATATGTCTCTAAGGGTCCTAGGACTCCTAGGGACATATTCCAATTGTTCATATGGGTCAAAGGGGGTCATAGGGTGACCTATGACCCCCTTTGACCCATTAAACGATGACATATGTCCCTTGGGGTCCTTGGACCCCTAGGGACATATTTGAATCGTTCATATGAGTCAAAGGGGGTCATAGGGTGACCTATGACCCCGTTTGACCCATTAAATGATGACATATGTTCCTAGGGGTCCTAGGACCCCTAGGGACATATTCCAATCATTCATATGGGTCAAAGGGGGTCATAGGGTGACCTATGACCCTCTTTGACCCATTAAATGATGACCCTCTTTGTATTGTATATTATTATATTAATATGTATAATAATATAATATATATTATAAATATTATTATATTAATATATGTTTTATTAATATATCTATATAATAACGTAATATTTTAGTATATATAACGTAATATTTTAGGATATACTATTTATACTATTTTAGGATAATAATTATAATATAAATAAACACTAAATAATAATATTATTATATGTATAGTAATAATAATAATAGTATTATAGCTATAATAATAATATATATTAATATTATATATTGTAGCTTAATATAAATAAACACTATATATTTACACTATTATATCTATATTAATAATATTAATACTATTATAGGTATAATAATGATATTGATACTATAGGTATATTAATACTATTTTATATTAATATTATTGATATTTTATACTAATACTAATATACTATTAACTTAGTTATAAATTAAAGTCGTTTGCTTCCAAATATTTTCATAATATTAATATTATTCTGGCAAAGGAGGGAAACCTTAGCAAGTTTTCCCCCCAAAAGTCCTCTTCCTATATCGGATATCCGATCCTGGATCGGATATCTGATCTATTATCGGATATCCGATTATACTGGCATCAATTTCAAATATTTGACTGTCCCTATAGACCCGACAACATTACCTTTTTACCTCTTTTTTGACAGGATTTTTAAAAAGTCGCGTTTTGGGGCCCAACCAATCGAAAAGAATTCGAAAATATAACCTTAGGTGTTCAAATTTGTCATCTGAATGGGGAGCAGCAGTCGTCGAAAGAATAAACGTAAAAGGAAGATATCCAATGAAGACATTGCAGCATATAGGGAAAAGGACAAAATGAAACACCGAAAAAAAAGACAAGGTATGCTAAATATCAATCAAGTTGATGATGAATTAATAGAAGGTGAAATCATAGAGTCAGATAATGAAAATGTACAGTTGGGGAATGAAAATGTACCTATTGAAAATGATAATGCGGAAATTGAAAATGTAGAGATTGAAAATTTTGAAGAAGAAATGCCACCAAGTCATAATCCAAATTGCATAATTGACCATGTCGAAGATGACAATGCACAGGAACTTAATGCACAAGAACCTTACATATCTCCTAATTATAATCGACATGAAGGTTCTAAAACACCAAAATGGATAATTGAAATTGATGAAATGATTATGACTAGTTTGGAAGGAAAAAAATCAGAAAGAACCATTCGGTTATGGGCTTCAAGACTATATCAAATGTTTTTTGGCAACAAGACAGTGGTAGAGCAATGTCAGCTTTTCATGCACTTATTAAAGATGCAAAAGATGAGACCTATGCTTTCCAAATTGAAAATTCGTGTCAATAAAAAGTTGGAAAGAAATGTCATTATTGTGAAGAATCTTTTCAGTGCTCTCAATAGCGTTGAGAAAAATAGCAGAGAGAAGGATAATAGAGCTGTTCGAAGGGTTATTACAACCTCTTTGGTAAGTCATCATTTGAGAAAGGGTAGATATATGAGACAAACTTGTATTGATTTGAATCTAAATCGTACTACTTTGAGAAGAGCACTTAGTCAACGAGAGAAAATTGATGATCCTCTTCAAAATGAAACATGGGCATTTGGTGGGAGACTTCCACGTTTTGATAAGAAGCTATCCGACGATGTGAAGGAAGAAATTATACAATTTTGGCACTCTAACTCACGAGTATCACCAATGCTAAAGATGTCTTAAAGTTGAGAATTGGCATCAGAGACCGCACGCCACATCCTAAACACTATTTGGAGGTAAGTCAAACTATGTTGTTCAAACAATTTAGAGAGAGTCATCCAAGTGTTCATATATCACAAAGGGATTTTGAATCTTTGAAGCCATTTTATTGTGTGCCACTCAAAATTCGAAATACATGTTGTTGCAAATATCATGTTGAGTTTTCTATGCACCATGTACTATTATGCTCCATCCGTTCTACTTTGCATAGTAAAGAAATGTTGGAGGATTGTGGGGCTAGTGGGCTTCCCAAATCATCAAGAGACTTGTTAGATCAACTCTTATGTCGTAGAGTTGATGGTTGTTCCTTTTATAAAAATGCTTTCTTAAATGAGAAGTGTTCAGAATGTGGTGGCTTATCCAAGTTTGACACATGTTTCCATGAGGGGTGTGAACAAGATCTTGGAAAGACAATAGTGAAAAAAAGGGTCTATGAAATGGTGAAATACAGATTGAAGAGTGGGAGTGGGAGCTCTAGATGTGAATTTGTTGGAAAAGATATCAATGTGGCTAATTTTATTTTAGATTTCAAGGCAAATCATTTTTACAAGTATGCAAGACATAGTCACAGGTCTCAGTGGTTGGATCAAAAATTTAGAACGTGTAAGGAGACTTTTCCCATTGGCACTATTATATCAGTTGTTGATTTTGCTGAGAACTACACATTGCAACCTCAAAATGAGACACAATCTCAGAATTACAACTCTATTCAGATTGCAATTTTTGTTCACATAACATATAGACATGCCCCTGATAGTGCGAAAGATAATCGAAAGATTATTAGAGAGTATCATTTTTATATGAGTCATGATAGATCTCACTCTCACGAGTTTGTGCAACATTGGTTTGAGAAATTTTTTTATTTCTTACACGAGCATGCAATTGCTATGGATAGACATATCATTTGGTCAGATAACTGTACAGGTCAATTCAAGAATGCTCGCATGTTTTATTGGTTGCGTAGGATGCACGTAGAGAGAGGGGTGCCTCATATTTGGAGTTTTTTTGAGTCCGGCCATGGAAAAGGGGAACATGATGGAGCAGTGGCATGTGTGAAGAGAGCTCTAGTTAAGGAGCAACTGAAGATTTCAACAACAGAGCTTCTTGATGCTCGTAGCATTGTTGATTGGTGTAGTTTAGCATTATTACAGGGGGGGACTCTTAATTCAGTGGTACGCAGGATCTTTTGGTTGGTTGAGGAAGGGTCCATAGTTGATAGATCAGATTGTGCTACAGTGACAAACTCATCAAAAATGCATTCATTTCGGAGCTCTAATTCTAGTACATGGACCATTTGGACACGACAACTAGCTTGTTTTTGTCGTACTTGTTTTCAGTGTGATTGGGATCACTGTGAGTCAAGTGAGTGGGTGGACACATGGGCTCCACATTATCTTAGTCCATTGTCTATCATACCCTCTATCAAAAATGATGACATGGAAAGTTCACTTGAGCATAATCATCTATCAGATCTACTTCAGCCGGGACATGTCTTTGCATTGGTTGCACCACAGGGGAATGATGAGAAATATGATTATTGGTTAGCACGTTGTGTAAGAGGAAAATAAAAACTTGCACAACTGATCACAGATGATGATGGATTCACGTATCCTACTGGTTCAGTGGTTGTTGCTGGAACATGGCTACGAACATACATGCTTAGAAGGAATGGAATTCCTGCATTCGAAGACTATCAGAAGCACAAAGTAATTCTCATATATTCGCATCTTATTATAGCAACAAATGTAAAGTTATTGATTCAGCACAACGATCTCGCTCGATGCCAAAACTCACAGTGTGCCTCAGTTCATAGGTGCACCACAGCGTAACTTTGAAATCGCTGATCTTGGCATCGAATCGTTAGTGCCATTAGCTCTGGATGGGCGGTTGAACCCTAGTCACACCCTTGTTATGGCCACAAAGACCATCCATCATTTGCGGCCACCCCATACCGAGGAGTCTTTAAGGTGCTCTAAGTGCATTTTGAGGTCGATCCTTCGAGGGTCATAACTCAGAGCTCGTGAGGGCTATCGACGAACTGTCAAATGCTACAGGACGGTGATCTTGAGTCCTAAAATAGCCTATCTCATTTTTGAGAGATCACATTTTGTTTGGATTCAGCACAACGATCTCGCTCGATGCCAAAACTCGCAGTGTGCCTCAGTTCATAGGTGCACCACAGCATAACTTTGAAACCGCTGATCTTGGCATCAAATCGTTAGTCCCATTAGCTCTAGATGAGCGGGTGAACCCTAGTCACACCTTTGTTCTGGCCACGAAGACCATCCATCATTTGCGGCCACCCCATACCGAGGAGTGTTCAAGGTGCTCTAAGTGCATTTTGAGGTCGATCCTTCGAGGGTCATAACTCAGAGCTCATGAGGGCTATCGATGAACCGTTAGAGGAGACAAGTTCGTAAGGATGGAGTGGCTTAGTGTTTTTGCTAAAATAAGTTAGTGGGAAGGCTTTATTAGAGGGTCTTGGCCAAACTACTGGGGTGTTTGCCAAAATTTCTTGTTTTATTTCTACTTGGTTTTGTTTTCTTGTTTTGTGCTTGAGTATTGTTATGGGATTGGGACTTACACACCTTCACCCTATGTTTATGGTTCCATCTGTGAAGCCATTGTGAAATAGTCTTGGGGGGAAATTGTTCAAGTTTGAAATGTAATGTTTATGCATTGAAAGATTGTATGTGTATCCCAGTTTGAGCCTTGTTCCCTAGCGCGGGGGTGGTCTCTTTAAGGCCTATGGTTGGGTGGAAAGCACCCATGGTCCTTGTTATTTTGTTGTGTTGCATATGCAGATTTGTGTCCAAGGGAGCAATGGAAATGGCTTGGAATGATCATCTTGCAGATTGATGTTGGATGAGAAAACTTGACATTGTGCCCTCATTTGTGAAGGAGGATTCACCAGCTTGTTCATGTTCTCAACGATCATGTTGGACAATGTTCATGCTACTCATTGTCCATATCTTTCAATGTCCATGTTCCTTATGATTTTGAAAAGTCCCTTATGTTGCCCCATTGTGATGGAAGGAGATTGTATCATTGTTACCTAATGTACGTGTAGAAGAAAATATTGATAAGGTTGTATATGCATGTTTCATTTGGAGTTTATATTGTTATGAAAGCATTGGTATGAGTCACAGATTTGCTTTGACATCATTTTTATCATTTGAAAATGTGAAAGAAAGTTTTCTCCTTGTGGTATTGTAAATGACTAGTTGATAATAACAATCCATAGATGTTATGTGATACCATTGATTGTATAAATTTAAAACTTAGTAGATTGCTTACAATCTTGTTGTGCACTCAATAATTTGGTGAGGAAGCAATGTTGATAGATAATGAGGATATAGTAATATACTAATTGTCACATTAATATTTATTGTAATGATTAATGAATGTGTGTACATTGGTAATGAGGATAATAAGTAATTCTGATCCCCTTCCCTTACATGCTAGAATCACGACCTAGTCCATATGATACAACTGACAGACCCTAATAGAATATTAGTATCAGAGGCTTGTTAGGATATGAATTACCTCACTAATTTATGAGTGTTGTATCTTGAACTTGCTCGTTTGACTCGTGACGCTAACTTCAACTAGACTGTCATCCAATCTATTTGAAAACCACCTGTGACTAAAATGTTAACACCTTCACACTATTCACATGAGTCTGGGAACCCAAGAGAAATAAACCTAACATGTTACAATGTTTACTGAACTATTTTTTTTTTGAAGTTTAAACAACATCAAGATAACATTAATGCGGAAGCAATATGAACATACACATCAAATACACATATGCAAATATAGATACAGTTTCAATTCCTCAAGAGTTCCTTTACGTTGAGTCACATTTAATAATTTTTAAATTAATTAGTTTAAGTTCCAAGTACAATGTCTCAAGATCATAAAGAAATAACAGATACATAATCGCATAAGCAAATGCATAAGTATAAACAATACAATGAAAGTACATCCAATCAATAACATCCACTGCACATGTCGCAGGGTATGTGAGAATAGATACAATATATCAGAATACATGATAACATATATACTTCATCTAAAAAGAAGTCTCTGAGATAAGAAATAAGAATGATAAAGGTACATCTTCTACAACGAACATCCAACAGCTGGCAATGTGAAGGGGAACCCAAATGGTAAGAAGGCACTACCTCCCGACCGCGTGGTTACCTAGTCAGGCTTCCACTCCCACCGTGCAGGGAAGATAATGAACGATCCACAAATGGCTATCAAACATAAAACACTCCTAGGCATGGAATACCTACTAGCCAAAACTATCTCAAAGGTAACACATACTACTCAAGAAGATAAAATAAACTAGAAAGAAAGAACACTCAATCCAATACTGACATCACATAACCAAACATCATACACAAACCAAGTATAAACCAAATACCAAAATCACAAGATAAAGTCAACAAAAGATAATCCTCCTCGAGTCAAAAACCACATGTCAAAAGTACAACATAATGAAACACCAATCATCATCAATGAAAGTAAGTAACCACAATAAACACATCCAACAATAGATACACCACCAACAATAAGTACACCACATCCAACAATAAGTACACCACCAGAGATACACAAAAACTACAGAGGAGACTTAGGCTACATACTAGGGAGTGTCATCACATGGCTGCTTGAGTTACCCTGGACTGATCTCTTAATAGACCCCGGACCCTCAAGCATTGAGTTACCCAAGACTGGTTACTTTGAACCCCGGACCCTCAACATCACACATATGGAAAACTAGAAAGCCCTCTCAAGAAGATGAGGTACTCATCTCATTCCCATCCTTAGTCTATACAAGCACTCAAGGCATGGGTAAATCAAAAATCTCTAACTTATCTTCTTAGTGTGTTTTCCCCCCCATAAATTTTAATTACTAGGTTATCACTTATTACATAACTTGCATTAGGTTACCCTGGTACTGACCACTTTGGGTCCCGGACCCCTATGCAAGCCACTCCCAAGTCACGTACCTAGACAACCTCTCCTAATCACATAAATCCACAGTTGTGTCCCATACCACAACACTCATAAAGAACAAACTCGGTTCCTTAATAGGCAACCCAAAAATAAGATGGCAACCTCAAATACACATAATTGCTCCACAAAGATAAACCTCATAAACATAATCTCAATATAAATCACAAAACACATCATGACATCCAGCCACATAAAAGGGTATAAAAGAAATCTCACAAAGCCTCTGGTGTACTCTCTAGACTGGTCGACATCTAAATGACTCCAAAATCCAAAAAGAAATATAGACAGTACATAGAAAACATCATAGTCTCACAATTGGATTTGATTGATAATATATTGTTGAATTAATGTAAGGTTTCAATTTTCGTTTTCAACATAAGTTTCAATTTGCGTTTCAATGTATGTTCAAATGTATATGATTCTCAGTATTACTCATACAATACACTCGTGTATTTGTTTGAATTAAGGTTTTAAATTTCCAGTTTAATACATGTTTTCAAGTAAGTAAGTTTTTCAGTTAACCTTCATAATTAACCCTTGCAATTAAACTCATTCTTGTTCATATAATAACATATCAAGACTTAGAAATAATATTAATCATTTATTAAATTATTCGATTACTAAATAGAAATATTTCTCAATTCCATTAATAATTCAAATGGTTAAATAGTAAATATTATTAACCATACCACTGCTGTCGTAGCCTGCATCAGCAGTGTACGACGCCGACAGAGGTTATAAAAAATTTTGTTTTTTTTTTTTTTTTTTTTTTTTTTAAATTTTTTTTTTTTATTAATTAATTTTTTAAAAAAAAAATTTATTTTATTTTATTATTATTATTATTATTTTTTTTTTTAAAATTTTTTTGTTTTTTTTTACTAAGTCAAATTTCAATAATTTTGTTTATTAGAAGAACAACCCTTCTAATAAATTTAGATAAATTATTATATATGAAAATTTTAAGAATTGTATTATAATTCTATATTCTTTATTTTATAATATTTTTCTCAACGAACTTCATAACAATATTAATTTAATATATACATATTTTAATAACATTTACGATATTAAACTGATAGGAAAAATAAATTGAACCCTTCGAATCTTCAATCCTAAGATTTTCATTTCCAAAAACAAACCCCTTCCAAATTTAAATTTCTTAATTCCATTTTAATTCAAAACCCAAATTTCAATTTAATACTAAATTTCTTTCAGAAGTAAAACAAGGTTTTCTAAATAATTTTTTTCAATCCCGATTCCCAGAAGAAATCAAATCGCAAAAGATTCAGAAGAAAGGTAGCAAGATTCATTCAATAAAATTTGAGAAAGCAATTTCCAACAAGCACGAAGAAGACAAAGATCCGAAAGTGTTTCTAGAATGGTTCACAAACCCTACCTTGATATGATGCTAACAATATGGTGAAACCCTTGCTAATCCGAACCCTTCCAAGCTTCCAAAGATTTCTTTGCTCCCCTTTCCAAAAGTGTGTTCCCTAAAAACCTGTGTGCAATAATGACCCAAAACCCTCTAATATAGAATCTAATTACCTTTTAGGGCTTCTGTCCCCACAAATCTAAAATAATAATTACTTTATTCAATTAATTCATTCATGCACAATTAATTTCCCTTTTAATTAAAATTATTATTTTATTATTCCTTTCATGCACGTTAATATTAAAATAATAATATTTTATTATTCCCTTTTAATTACTTTATTTAACTTTCCACTTTAATAAATTTATAACTTTTTAAATCTCATGTGCACATTATTAAAATATCTTTATTCAAGTTCACATTTTTATCTTTTAATTAATTTTATTTTTAACTCATGCATAATTCATGTGAACTATAATCTTTATGATAATTAAATATCTTTTCACTTTTAATTTCATTTTTTAGAAACTTAATTGATAAAATATTTGTTAACTTAAATAACAATAATATTTATCATTTATTTTAAAATGCACTCTAAATATATTATTATTAAATTAAATAAATATAATCACGTTCTAAATTTAAACTTTAACTTTTATCTCCAATATTTAATTCTCTCTTATTTAATTAATTCATTCATGCACAATTAATTTTCTTTTTAATTAAGATATTCTTTTATTAATCCTTCATGCACTTTAAGTGAATTGTTAAATTACTTTATTTAACTTTCCACTTTGACTTTGCTTTTAAAGTTAATTTATAATTTTAATCTCATGCGTACTTTATTAAAATACTTTTATTCAAGTTCACATGTTTTTATCTTTTAAATTAATTTCTATATTTTAAACTTATTCATGCGAACTTAAAACATATTCATAATTTAATATCTTTCTCCTTTTAATATTTTTTTGAACGTTTAACTTGATAAATATTTATTAACTTAGATAACAATAATATTTAGCATTTATTTAAAAATGAACTCTAAATATATTATTATTAAATTAAATAAATATTATCATGTTCTAAATTTACTCTTAAAACTTTTATCTTCAATTTAATTCTTTATATTTAATTAATTTCTCAATTAATTAAATATAATCAAATATTCATAATATCATAATAATTTTCCATTAAATTAAATTATTAATTTAATCTATTAATTAGACTTAATTAATAGAAATTCATCAAAGACTCACAAAACAACATACGCACAAAATACACACAAGTTTAAAAAGGGTAGACAGTTTGTTACGAGTCCTCCTTGCAGGACAAGTATTATAGGCTTATGGCTAGGATTGGACCTGATTATTATCTTCCCATTCTCACCATTTGAGTATTTGTAATAGGGCACGCTCATCCTGGCAATTCAGGGAAGTCGATGCCCGGTACCTGCATCCTGCATAAAAGCCAAGCATGTACATGTATATAATATATCTAAACTAAACAGACAATGGCGGGGAGTGGTTCATTGTGTAGATCCCGACTAGCAGGTGACTACGACTCCCTCCCTTAACCACATCAAACACATCAGACAGAAAGATAAAATAAACACACACCATACACATGCAAGTATGGGGTAAGTATAATAATCACAAATCTAAGATCAAATGCGTACATATAATAATGCATCTCTATCAATACAACATAATCATCATTAAAGACATCATGTTAACATTTTTATGAAAGAAACCACATTTACTAACTAGGATCATCAAAATACCATTAACAACACATGAATGAAATCAACTAAGCAATAATAACCGATGCATTTGTAATCAAAGTCATGAAATAATATCATAATAATGTAAATCTAGTATCTCTAAAACTAATCAATGCATAAAATTAGCTTAAAAGAATTTGACAATGATAATAGAATGTGAACTAGGGGCAGGCACTACATATTCAATGATAACCTTGTTTTACAATATGTAATTTCTTATGCGACTTCATAAGCTAAAAAAAAAAAAAAAATTGTTGTGTTTTTACTAGTAGAATTTAGGGCATGACACATGATCCACAATAAATTGAACAATACTAGATACTAAATTAATATGTATATCATTGTGCACGTAAATGATAAAAATATATATCAAAATACATGTATCCATAGACAAAATTTTACACAAATATATATCAAAGATCATGTATCCATAGACAAAGTACTCAAGTATATATATATCAAAATATATAGATCCATATACAAAATGTGGCTGATCTTGCCATCAGAATGTGTATAATATCAATGTTTCTATATACAATGTGGCATATGCCATCTCAAAATGTCTCATGATGCATCCTACGAAAACTATACTATCCTAGGGTGCTGGTGGATGATCAAAATGCAGCCTCTTCGCTGCACTAGGTGGATCAGATGCCTCCTACATAAACAAAAAAGGAAAACCCAAAGTTAGACTACTAAATTTATATGATTCTACGTATCTAACATTGAATTACTCAAATGCATAATGATCTTTTCCGTATTGGAGATTAATGCTATCAAAATTTCATAATAAATACCTCTCTCGTCGACCTCTTGCGCCGCTCAGGAGTCCTCTCGTATGCCCTCGGCAATGCTGGTACCTCTCTGATTGTGGGCTGTATATGTTCAAATACCTTTGTTAGATGAATCTACAATTTAAACTATAACATTATAATTCATAGCATGCTAAATTTATAAAATATTTAATCATGAATTCAAACTACAACTTACTATTGTAGGCTCCTCCTCAAGAGTGAGTGGCCGCGTCATCAAATCTACATAACTGTCCCATCGAACCTCATGTGCACTAGGAGTCTCCTATGAGATACAAAATAGTAGTTGTTAATATCATGGAAATTAGTTTTGAATTTATTTATGAAGATAAGTGATGCAAGAGCATCCCATGCTCATCAGGGGAACATTGAAGATCCAAGGCATTACAGAGGTCATGGAACATCTCTTGAAGTCAATTGGGCAATCCTTGCACCAATTATGGCTCATGGAAGCATACAAAGTTATAATGTTGGACTCATATGTGGAAGAAAGTTGTAATTGGGCATGAGATAGGATTTTAGGATTTTTTCATCAATTAAAAAAATAAAAAATAAATGATACTTATACATACAATGGGGCTCTCTGTGCGAATGAAAATCCCTGATGATTTAGGACGTCGAATCTGTACAGGCTCATCGCCAGTAGCCACAGCCTATATACAATAAATAATGTAATTAAATGAGATTACCACAAACATTTTACAAGAATGCATCAATATTTAATCAATTAGAAAACATCTAATTACCTTTCCTTTGTCAATGCATGCTGGCTCACCCCCCGCACTTTGTCCCCCTGGGGCAGGTGGTATCTGCAAGATAAAAGAAAGATTAGCAACCATATATGCTACAATATCAAATAGAAAAAATAAATGCGAACACAACATAATGTACCGTAGATGTCTCAAGGCCAAATGAAATGGCCGAGAGTGTAGCATCATCTATCTGTCTGAGCTCCTCCTCGGTCATCAACTAAACATGAATGAAGATCACATACATGTAAAAGTCAGTATGGCTTAAAAATTAAAATTACTCTATTATAAAAATTAACTTTAAATCACATATGTCATAACAAAAAAATGTATACACGTACCGACACCGAAGGAGTCCATGCCTCTACATTCCCCTCCTCTCTCACATCAGGGTCTATAGCCTCTGCACGTGCGTCTGGTGTATCCTCGTCTAATACAAAATGATACTCAGGAAGATCACCTATGGGACCCAGGCAAATATTCTTGCATGTAATGCAAGTGTGAGGCACACAAACGTGTGATGAGCTAGCCGATGATGAACTGGCACCAACATCATCAACACGAGGAGGCAAGACTGACCTAGCCTGAGTTATCATTAGGCTACTCAGCCTATGAATGGCTCTGATGGTCTGAGAGCTAGCCTCTGCCATAATATCTAGATGCTGCACTCGAGGAGGGGGGGAGATATCAGGGGGGGGGACAAAAGTGCCAAGTTTCTTCCGCTGGGAAGAGGGTCTATCCTGAGGAGCTCCTAGTCCTAAGCCCATGTTGGGCTTCATGCTCCAATAGTTCACTTTAAGTTTCAACACAAATTCTGCATATAATTTTTTAAGAAAATAAAATGGTATGTCTAAATTTCCATGTGGAGGGATATCAAAGACCATCCACCAACGGTCCCAAAAATTTGCACGTATGGCATCATTTGTGCACCATTTAATCGATAGTTTGGTTTTTTTTGGGTCAACTGCTATACCCGTTTTTGGGTTAGCAAAAAGGCTTGCCAAATCGTCTTTGGTTATGTTGAGGGCCGCGACCTCATCATAATCCAAACCATCATCAAACATCTGGTGCATTTCATCACGCCAATGAAGAGCAGCATTTTGTTGGTTTGTAAGAGTTTCAATGTTATCCACTATGGTGTTTAACATGGATAACATAGGAGCCAGTGCAGGTACATTATTGTATGTTCTATGCAAACCTCTCAACTCAGTGAGATTTTCATTTATCAAATCCTCGATTCGAGGAGGGTTTTGAGGAGGTAGAGGATCATTTGGTGGACGGTTTTGTGGGGATACTGGATCGTTTGGTGGTGGGTTGCGAGGAATATTATTCCCTGCCTCAGTGTCATCATTTTGATCAGCCATTCCTATTGAATTGCAAAACGTAATATATATTTAAAAAAAATCTAAATTTTAACCATTTTTGTCAAAAAAACCCTAGATTCAACTAAAACAAACAAAATCTTGTTAAAATCTATTAAATTTAGGTTAAAAATGAGTCAACGGGGGGGGGAACATACCTGATATCTGATATCCGATTTGCTATCTGATATCCGATTTATTATCTGATATCCGATCTGACTGGCCCAAATTCGCGTGAAAATAAGGGCCGCAGGTCTGTGATTTTGTATTTAATCCATGCACAGGTATTGGATATCCGATATTATATCAGATATCCGATATTATAATATATAATATAACATATATATTACATTTTATATATTTTTATATTATATTTTATATTTATTATATTAATTTACTATATATTATAATATAAAATATTATTATTATACTATATTATTATAATTTATAATATATTATACTTTTTTATTATATATTATATTATAAGATATTACTTTTTATTATTATATTATATTATATATATATATTACATTACATTACTATATATTATAATATATGAAATATTATATTATATTATTATAATATAATATGTTATTATAATATTATTATTATAGTATAATATTATACGATTATAATATAATAATAATAATATTATTATATTATAGTATAATAATCATTATAATAATAATATTATTATATTATAGTATAATAATTATAATAATAATAATATTAAATAATAATAATATTAAATAATAATACTATTATTATAATATAATAGTATGATATATTATTTAATATTATTATTATTATTTTATATCAATAATAATATTAAATAATATATCATACTATTATATGATTTTAATTATTAGTCAGATATTGGATTTAAAATCGGATATCCGATATGATATCGGATATCCGATATGAGGCTCGGCTTAACCTTCTAGGTTTGGTTCCTGGATAGGTAAAAAAAAGTCAGAGCGGATTTTGAAGCGCTTTTAGGCATCTTCAAACTCTTTTTTTTTCACATCGCCACTTTTTGGCACACCATGATCTTGCACATACCCATAGAAGAAGCCTTGCTAGAGTTGGATACCAAACTTAGGAATTTTGCTAAGACCCAAATAGAGGTAGACAACTACAGAAAAAAGGTCAAGGATAAGTACGATGCCTTAGATTTACTGGATGCAGTGAAAATCACTAAGATTGTTGAAAAATTCAAGGGCATGTATCCAAACATAGCTCTGGTATGAAGGGCGACAAAACCTAGAAGCTAAAATTTCAATTTTGACACTCAGTAAGATTTTGTATTTTTGGTCCTTTGAGGTGAGCTAGTGAGCTAGTGAGCTATTGATCTTTTTGGAAACAAAGTATTGGAAGAATTTTGGAGAGGTGAGCTACTGAGCTTGTGACCTACTGCGCTTTTCCAGAGGTGTGCTAACAGTTAATTGCTAGTTCCAAAAATAGAGCTTTCCATGCATAAAAAATGCATTCTGACAATAGTTTAACTCTGATAGACACCCAATGAAGGATTAGCTTCTATTTTTGACACTTCCAAACACTTCTACTTTGACTGAAAGCTCTCTTCTTCTCATTTTCTCATAATTTCTTTGTTTTATGACATGTAAAGTTTCATGCATCCAATTAATGAATATAAAATGGATGAAGTCCTACTAAGCACCAAAAAGATTTTTAGTTTGTATATAATTAGTTTATTTTATTAAGTTAAAAACATATTATTGCATGAAGATATCTCTCACTTTCAATGCAAATTAAGGGGATGATTTCTTAGAAGTACAAGATTGTAATCTATAATCAAGGCCATTGTTATTTTGCAATAATATTATGATTTTTACGCTGGCATTTAGAGTGTAGTGATTCTTTCCTAAACATGTCATATTTTTATGAATTATGTTCATGGAATGTAAATGAGCCAAAATTTTATTGCGTTATTCCTGGTTGTATGATCTTTTAATTTTGGTGTTTGCTATGGTTATACAAATTCTACTGACGTATCTAGCTCAAGAAGAAATCAGCAATTTGTTCCTACATAACTTTTTGTCTCGCATGAGTGCACTTTTCATGGCCTTATGATTTGATGAAGAGTAAAAAATATTATGATTCTTGAATTCCCATCGACAATCGCATCAATGGAATTACGGAAGCATTGCTCCTACTTTCATTGGTTACCCATTGATTTCTTCGAAAGCTTAACTCATAGATGTGTTATTTTTGTAGCTTATGTCCATTAGGATTTTCATGTTATTTTCTTTAAAGTTCTTGTTATTTTCTTTACTAACCCCTTTTTAAAATAGGAATTCATAGTAGTTGCATTGTTAGATTGCATTCATTTAAAAACAAAAAAATACAAAAATATACTTCTTTTGTATGTTTTACTTTGAAATAGAAAAATGACTCTTCATCTTTATTTGAAAATAGTGGAACTAGCAATGGCGTCCTCATGAACAAAAACATTTATCTTCAACTAAGAAAATTCTAGTAGGTTGCAAGATCACCTAGATCCTTGGAGTTGATTCATAAGATTGACTTTTCAAGAGAGGGGTTTGAAAGAATTCCTACCATTTAGCATCATCCATAACGACACCTCAACAATTGTCAAAACATAGACAAGGGGAGTGATAATCCTCCAAGGGATATTGATCCCATTTTGACTCAAATTTTTTGATATCTTGCTTCTATTTAACACCAAATGGACCTATAATGATGGGCCATACCCAGGTCTTCTTATGCTACTTCCTTACTCTCTCATATACAGACGAGAGTTATCATGCAATCCATAGAAAGACGAGTCTATCACACAGATACCTAGGGAGCTTCTTTGGATTTACAGTTGTACCTGATATCCTTAAATAGATGAATGTCTTGAATTGGATGTAGTAGGCACTTATTTTTGTAATCTTTGCTATTGCCTCTTCTGACATCCTTTTTGCATAGTCCCCCTCACTGAATTGGATGACTTGAAAAATGAAAGCATCATTCATGATTCTATAGTCCTTGCTATAATCTAAAATATATTTCCTCACCAACTAGGGGTGTACCACATAAGGCCATGCAACAACATCTTCCAAGTTACCCCTTTTAAACAATCTTGGATAATGTGTTGCTCTTGCTACTAAGATACACCAAATAAGATGTCATATAGAACCTTTGGTCATTTTTGACTGCCACCAGTTGTTCATCTAAAATCTCACTAAGAATTGAGGCCCATTCAATTGAAATCTTTGCCATTTAGATGGTTTGAATGAAGTGTACCATCCATATGTTTAAGTGTCCCACTACTGGTAATCCCATGATTCTGCTCAAAAGCATTATGGAATGTCTAACATCATCTTTCATATAACCTCTTTTCATAGCTACTTTCCTTTCTTTTTGCCCAAGAGGAGTCCTACCAATGGGATACGAGGATTGAATAATTTCTATGGTTTCTTGTTCATGCTCTCTATACCACCTTTTTGCTTGATTGTATGTCAACCTAATGTACTGATTTGTCCTTAGAAGATGGGAAAATTTCTTTATATTCTTAGGCCTTAGATCTAGAATGATTTCTCTAGTTATTCTTCTTATCACTCTTTCCTTTGAAACATAATTCTTTGCCAATGCCATAACCATATTAGAAGATTGTATTGAAACTGGGTGTGAAGTTGCATTTACTAACCCTGATCTTATACTTGTGCAAGCACCATTAGGGGCTTGTCATTGGTTTGTTGCATGGGACCAAGAATGCATTCCAATCAATATGTCTTAGCTCATTGTCTCAGATCCCTGAATGAGCATCCTGGAAACATGATTTCGAAGAAACATGTTGAAAATTGAAGACCACCAATTTTGGAGCCATTTTTGTATTGAGGGAGGATAAGGTGGAAGCCATTTTATCTGCCCAAAATAGACATCCATTAGTCTAGAAGGTTGAAAAATTAATTTAAACAAACCCTAGATACATAAAAAAAAGACCCAAAAACCCTAAATCTCCTTAAAACCCCTAAAAACCCACTTAACACCTTTGATGGGAAAAAATTTGGCGCACCTTGCACACCTTAAGGGTGCACTAGGTGTGCCTTTCCCCTTTGGAAAAATTTCAACAAAAAAAGTGTGCACATAGTGCACCTTGTGGGGTATGTTAAGTACGCACCCTTGCAATGTGCAAAGTGTTGAAAAAAGGGTGCGTACATAGCACACCTTGTGCAGTGCGCTATGTGCACACCTTTGATAGGTTTGCACATGCGCACCTTTCACTAAGGTGAATGCTATTTTTTTAAAAATATTTTTTGTTAATATTATTGTAAACAAAAAGGTGCACACCTTTTAATTAATTTTTTGTTTGTGTTGTGTGTAGGAGATGAAGATTAGCACACCTCACAAAGTGCAGAGGTGTGCTTGCACAAATGTAGAAGAAGAAAATGAAGTGAAGAAGGTGGGTGGACTCCCGAGCTTTATAGGCTTGAGATGGAGCACACCTTTAGAGGTGCACACCTACACATATGCATAGGTGCACACTTCCAAAGGGAAGTGCTCCCCACTAGTGGACTTAGCACACCTTGAGGTTTGCTAGGTGCACCCTTTGCCTTACCTAATTCATTTTGACTTTATAATTCCAATTTCTTACAAAATGGGTTTTCAGGTAGAGAGCCGGACTAGGCATAAACACCAGGTAGACCCCTAAAAAGATTCAAATCCAAGACTATGGGTCTGGAAAACAAAATTGAACTAGGGAGTCCCTATTTCTCCTAGAAATGGGGCATGCATTGTGAAACCATAACATATAGCCCCAAAAAAAGGGGAAGAAATGACAAAGAAATTTCTTCATTAGTAAACATTCCTCTAATATGTGTCAAATACCAACTGAATCTTGATTACTCCAAGTGTATTTCAAGTCACTTCATAGTCAAAACCTCATAATATCAAATCTCCAAGTTCAATGTGTGTCTAGTGTATCCATTTTCTTCAACATCTTAGAATGCAATCGATCAAAAGCTTCCAACAACTTGGTAACAATCTTTCACCCTACCAGTCAATTCATTGAGAATCCTCAAAAAAGCTTTTTATCAATCACTTGTTTGACTGAATGATAGAATCAGTCCAGAGGGCTCTTAAATGTGTTATCCTTTTTCATTTGAAGTCTTGGGTAATCCACTGAATATTTACTTCACATAGTTCCCATGTCATCATTTGACTCTTCGATGAAGCAATTGTTTTGATACTAGATAACCTATTTAGAGCACATATCCATATAGTTAGATTACCTTTCTCAGACTTTGTAGAACCTTTCATTCTTAACACCATTTTCTTTTTTATTTTCTTTCTATACCCTGACCATTCTTAGCCTCTGTGGTGAAGACATTGGTGTCTTTTCTTAGATTCAATCTTTAATTAACATCCCTTGTGTTCCTCTTTTAAGAACTTTATGGAAACTCTCATGCCAAACAATGATCTTAGCAATTTCTTTGAGAGGACCCTTTTGTTAGAACTAGTAGAGTTTGGTCTATCCCTTGCTTCCATCAACCTTGGTTTGGAAACACCTAAGATAATTGATCTTTAAATTTGCAAAGTGTTGAAAACTTGTTGATCTATAATTATGAATTCAAGATTGAAAGTTCTCTATTACTACAAGTAACATTTTTTCCTTGTTATAAGAAACAAAATCATTTAAATGTTTTGACAAAGAAATACCTCTTCCCAAAAGTTGAAACCAAAAAATGGTTTAAATGAGACATGTCAAGATAAAATCTTGAGTACACTTAACCCCAGATTGACACAACTTTGAAAAATATTTTGAAAGATTTTATTGTAGCCCTCTTCTCAAACCACCTCTTTACGATAGGCTAATGTTTCACCATATGCTCCAAAATTTTTGATTGTTTCTCATCCATCTCCAAGAGATTCACCAGTCTAATCTAAACCCTATCAACATCTTCAGCATACCCACTCATGAATTTCAAAATAAAAATCCTGAGCTTAAGTGGGAATACTAGCTCTTGTTTGTAGATGAGCATATATGGAGATGATCCTAGAGCATCCTTGATGTTGATTCAATTTGTCCATAGCATATATTTGAGTTGAGTATGCCAATCTTTAGGATTTTCCTTCAACAAATGTCTTATTACCATGATCAAGTTCTTATTTGTAGATTTTGCCACACCATTTCCCTATGGATAATAATTTTAAGAAAACTTGATTATAACCTGATTTTCTAGTGCCCATTGGGTAAGGAATATTGATGCAGAATATGACCCATTATCGCACACTAGAAAGAATGACATCCCAAATCTGGTAATAATGTTCTTCCAAGAAGTCTGTAACCACTTGTGTCATGAAATTTCTAAAAGTCTTAGCTTTTGCCTAGCACACACAATAATCAGTAGCTATAATAGCAAAAGTGTGTCCAATTGATGATGGTGGGTTCACTAGGCCAATGAAATCCAAACCCCACTTTGCAAAGGGGCATACCTTGAATACTGGTTGTAATGGCATTTCAAGATGTTTTCCTCTATTAGCAATAGTTTGACAAATGTGGCAAGTAAAAACATGTTCAAAAGCATCTTTGAAGATTATAGGCCAAAAACATCCTAATTTTAAAATCATATGGATAGTAGCCTCTGTTGAACCATTCCTTGTACCATATTTATCGTGAAATTATTCCAAAACTTCTTTTACTTCTTTGTATCCTAAGCACTTTAGATAAATCCATTCATAGTTCTTTTTGTATAATTTTCTATCATGTAGCATGTAGGACTTGTACTTTATCTTGAGTCCCCTATGTTTTGAGCTATTCATCTAATCGGGTTAATAATTTTATAAAATATAGTAAACAATATCCTAGTACCAAACATCCATTATTATACCCTAGTCAATATCAACTTGAGATACTATAATCTTCTTTTGATCTTCCACATCTGTCTCACGATCAAATTTGAATTTCTTTTCATCCTTGATCTAGTTTCAGCTATCACTTTTGATAGTCCTCCTCTTACCAACTTCATGGGTTGAATCTCTAAATCAAACTCTTGAAGGATTTCCATCCATTTCCTTTTCCTTTCACCCAATTCATTTTGCATCAACAATGATTTAACTGTAGGATCAGGCACAATTGCATATACCTTTCTTCTGAGTATACAATGGAAAAATTTCTTTACACTGTTTATCAAGGTTATAATAGTTTAACTTAGCATTTTTTAGAGAGCAACTCATAAAAGAAATGGGCCTTTCATCTACTTTTTCCTTTTTTTGCATAAGAATCCCAACACATGAATGTTTTGAAGCAAAAGGGTATATTTTGAAAGGCAGTCCATAATTAGGACTCACCAGTACTAGGGCTGTAGAAATGGCTAATTTGATATCCTGAAATGATTTCTTAATCTCAAGAACTCATTCTATTTTTGCTTCCTTTTTGAGTAAATCATTAAGGGGGTGAACTATCTTCGCAAATCCACTTATAAACTTTCACACAAAATTTATCTTCCCAAAGAAAGACATAAGTTCCTTCTAACTTTGTGGAGGTGACAATTTTAGAATGGCTCCAATCCTCTTAGGATCAATAGATATTCCAACTTTAGAGATAATGTG
Source organism: Cupressus sempervirens (assembly GCA_028749045.1). Classification (NCBI taxonomy): domain Eukaryota; kingdom Viridiplantae; phylum Streptophyta; class Pinopsida; order Cupressales; family Cupressaceae; genus Cupressus; species Cupressus sempervirens. Next base: position 668,419,366 of record CM053787.1, read on the forward strand.
ACCTAGGAGCTTTACTTTAGTAACCCCAAATGAACATTTCTTGGGATTAAGTGATATGCCATACTTACAACATCTATTGAATACTTGTCTTAAATCAGCAATATGAGTTCTTTGATCCTTTGAAAAGACAATCAAGTCATACATGTAGATAACTATGAACTTTTTTATTAATCCCTTAAAAGCTTCATCCATGGCTCATTGAAATGTAGCCCCTTTATTAACTAGTCCAAAAGGCATTCTTTTGTAAGAAAAAGTCCCCCATTTAGTTGTAAAGGATGTCTTTAGCCTATCCTCTTCATTAACCATTACTTGGTTATATCCTGAATATCCATCCAAGAAATACATCATCTTGGAACCATTGACAATTTATAGAAGTGAGGGAAAATGGTAATTATCCTCTTGAGATGCTAGGTTCAAATTATGGAAATCTACACAAAAATGAATCTCTCTAGTCTTTTTCCGCATAGGAATCAAGTTAGCTACCCATGTAGAATGGCAAATAGGGAAGATGATCTTGGCATCAAGAAAATTCTTAACTTCCTTCATTATCAATGGTTCAATAATAGGATTAATAGGTCTTTTCCTTTGATGAAAGGGTTCGACAGGTTTCAATAGAATGTCATGCGTAATAATTTCAAGATCATGTGTTTTGATCTCTTCATAGCTCCAAGAAATGACATCCTTATTTTCTATAAGCAATTTGAGCATATCTTCCCTTTTCGAAGCATTGCACACCTTTCTAACCCTTACTATTTTAGGATCTTCATTGGTACCCAAATTATATGAATCACATTCCTTGATCCCCTTTTCTTTGACTGTTCTTTCGTTAAGCTCTGATTCATCGCGATAAAAAATGCATTCCAACTAAACCATTCCTTTAGGAATAGTGTTGGTTTTCAAATTCAAGATCCCATCTTCCTCTTCAAGTTCATCAACCTCAAGTTTGTCATCTTGAGTGTCATTAATCTCTTGCCCTTTAAATTTGCCATTGCACATGATAAATTTGAGTATATGTTGATCGTCTTGTAAAACTTGGAAGTTTGTAATATTGTCCAAGATAGATGGGGCAGCAACCAATTCAACTAAAAATCTTTTCAATTTTGTTCTCTCGATTGGTTGTAATCCACTAGTCAAAATGGCAAGGGCATCTGCTACCATGTTTTTCCATTAGAAGTCATCTTTTCAATTATGTTCAAAGCTTGGAAGTCATCCCATACTCTTTTTTTGTAAGCGAGCAACCTCCTATCATTGCAAGAGTATACAAATTTCACTTGTCTTATAACCAACTGGGAATCGCCCTCAATTATGAGAGTTGTGATGCCCTTCTCCAATGTGAAGAGAAGTCTTCAAATCAAAGCTTTGTACTCTACAACATTGTTAGTACATCTAAACTATAATTGATATGCTGCATAGAAAGATCTACCTTTTGGGTTGATTAACTCAATACCTCCATCAGCTCCTAATTTACACTTGGAGTGATCAAACCAGAGTGTCCAGATTGGATCTTCTTTAGGCTTCCTAGATTTATGTTTGTTCATCTATAGCTTTTCATTTACTTGGACCTTAAAATATTGTTTCTTATTGTAATCTTTTACAATGTGTTCTTGATGATTTCCCATTGTTAGTCCTTGATACATGGGCCGTATGTTTTTCTTGTTTATCCTAAATTTCCCCTATGAACTCTATAATTTTGGCCAATTTGGGTTTAGGATGAATGACTAGTAAAATCCATCCTTGACCTTTTACATAATGTCTCCTTCTTTGGACTTTGATAACTCCTAGTGGAGGAGAAGACAAAGCTCCATCATCTGAAGAGGTATCACTGTGTGATGCATTTAGATCTTCAATTTCCTCTTCAACTTTCCCCATAGATTTAGATATATTTATAGAATTATGAATTTCTATGCATACATCTCTTGGAACTTGGTTGTTCTTTATTCCCATTATTTGTGTTAATAGCTTAGCAACTACATCTTAGAAATGTGAACATTCAAACTTTGAATGAGTAACTTTATGCAATCTACAAAATCATAGAAGAAGTAAGACATTTGGATATGCTTCTTCACTTAGGCATTGCAAATTTTCCACCATGCTATCTATGAATTGTGTCATAGTTTCTTCTTTTGGGATAGGAATCGTGGATCTTCCATTGTGATTAGTTGAAGTTGTATGAAAGCCCATTACTTTATAAGAGCCCAAATATGATTGTAAGAATACAACCTCATTTGGTGCATTGTACTCTATAATCATTTTTTTAAACTTTGGCTCTACATCTATCTTGATCTGATTATTCAACCCTTTCCATGGTAACCACAATTGAGTAAAATCCATAGAAAACCATCCTCTTAGGATTTTTGTCCATTCTCTACTTAGTAGCAATCCATATGTCTTAGGAATTCCCACCACACATATGTCAATGATGTTTTGAATTCAGGGATCAATGGTTAACTGTATCCAAACATCTTTCAAGACACCAATGAATTTTACTTCCATTTTGTCCAATTGGAGGGCTCAGAAGTGACTCCCAACCTTTGTGCTATCGAAAGTGGCATGCCATTACAAGAAGCCTATGAATCAATTAGAAAATTGTGAAGATTCTTCTTGTATATCCTGATACTAAACAAAAAGGAAGGTACCTCAACATTGTCTTTGAACATATTTGGCTTGGTCTCCAAAGCATTGACCTATTGAGACACTATCTTTTGAGGAACAATATTCACATTAGGGGTTGTCTTTGTATGATCCAAGGTTTTCATCAGTGCTTCTTGTTGATGAGGATAGTTTTGTAGCATGTTGAACATGGACATTTTGGCCTTTGTTCATTTCAAATCTTCCAACGCACTATACCTTTCAATAGACCAAGAAGGATTTTTCAAGAATGTAGGCACATTTCCTTGATTTTAATTTTGCTTTCCTCCATATGGGGGTTTGATTGGTAAGATATTATTACTCACTCTCATATTGGGAGGAGTTAGTTGCAATGTTGGAGGAATCCCATCTGTCATATGTTCTTTTTGACTTCTCAAATTGTATGTATTTCGATTTTCATTTCTAAAAGAAAGCATCTATTATTGTTGTGTATCTGGTTCTTGACTGAATGGGAAAGAAAATTCTTTGCTCACTTGTGGTTCCACTTCTATGTTCTATGCAGAATTGTAGGGTTCTAGTAGCATAGCATTAAATTACATGGAGGCACATTATCATTTTCTTGTGAATTCACATTCATTTCTTGATTTCCCTTGTAATATGAACCATCATTGTTAGGTGCATTTTGACTATTTTCATACTGATTGATGTCCACATACTGATCATTATTGTTATTATTATCTCTAGAAATGCTTCCATTGTTCAAAAAAGTGTTCCATTATCAATTTTGTATTTGGAAACTATTGTCACATTCAGGAGGATTGAAATTGTTTCCTCTGTTATTGTTTCTTGCATTGTTGTTTCCAGCATTGTTATTTCCACTGAAATTCCTGTTGTAGTTCTAACTGTAATTGTTGTTTTTGTAAGGACCAACATTATTTCTCTAAAATTTGTTATTCTATCCTTGTGAAAACCTCAAGCAAGTCAGCTCATTATTAATTTGAGACATGGTCTTCTTCATTTGATCAAACTCAGAGGTAAAACTATAATCTTCTTCAGAGGAAGTGACTACCTTTTGCTCAAAGAAAATAGGTTTTGGAGGTTCATATCCTAGGTATGTTATAGCTAGGGTTTGTAGAGTGAGTTCTTGCTATAGTGGAAATAGATTCATTGGTATGAATTAGCTAGACATCACGAGTGCTCCAATACGATATGTTGGCATCATTGTAATAGCTGGAGTTAGAAGCATGAATCCTCCTCCATTAGGATTGGCCTGCTTTGTGAAGGTAATTGCTTCTGAGAAGACTTTATCCAATGTGTCAATATTTTTTGTAGGAAGTCTTCTTAGAAAAATAACAATGAGATGATCCATAAAATTTTGGCAAATCTTAATTGCAACTTCAATCGGTATAGTGTATGGTGTCTCTAGCTTGCGGTATGCCATTTGAAAGTGATGGTTGAAGTGTGAGATTGCCTCTGCTAGGTCCCTTTTATTTGATATGAATTGATGGTGTATCAGAATTGGATTGATGAAAGTTTTAAATTGTTCGAAGAATAATTTTTCAAAAGTGTCTTGTTCTCCAATACATCTAGGCGGTAAATTAACATACCAATTAAAGGAAACTTGTCACAATGAGTAGGAGAATAAGAAAATAACCATATTCATGTTAGCAATCTACTTTTAGTTGCAAATTTCCTTGAATATGTTGGTGTGATCTTCAATAGTTCTTGTCTCTCCATAGATGAACCTTGGGAAAAACTTCTTAGGATTCTTAGGAAAGTCATTGAGTACACTTGTTAAGTTGATTGGTGAGTCTACAACATTTGCAAAAAAAGCCATTGGAGGATTTGGTGGAATAACAGGTAGTTGTTGTGGAGGTGAAAATGAAGAAAATGATGAAATGTTGAATGGAAGTAGTAGAATTTGAGGGAATTCTTTTTTGCTATGAGGATTACAAAAGTGGCTAAGTTTGAGGAACTCGTGTGGACTAGGGGAAGATCTGAAAGATCACTAAAATGGAGATTAAGGATCAATATCTTCCAATTTGTGTCAATTTCTTAGAAAATACACCTCTACAAAAGTGTACCTCTCCAAAAATCACACCTAGAATACCTTGGAACCTTGTGTACCTTGCACACCTTCGAATAATGACAATTTAGAAAATTTTCTAAACTTGTAAAAAATGCATAATTTTGAAATTTCAAGTTGTTTTCGTCAATTCTAAATGCAGGTTTAAGCCCTCCTTCTAACACCACTTTTGTTGAGCTATCCTTTTGCATGATGCTTAATGGTAGGAATCCTTTTGAACTCCTCTCTTGAAAAGCTGATCTAGGATCAACTCCAAGGTTTTGAGCTATCTTGCAACCTACTAGAATCTGCTCAGTAGAAGATAAATGTGAGTGTTCACTAGGAGGACTTTGCTAGTTCTGACCAATTTCAATTAAGATGTTGAATCTGCTTGCTATCTCAAAAAAAGTAGCCACAAAAAAAGAAATATATTTTTGTATTTTTCTGTTTATAATGAATGCAGTTTTAAATATGAAACTATATCAATTCCTGAATTAACCAAGTGTTTGTAAAAGAAAATAATAGAGATAGGGTAACAAGAAGTTTAATTAAATGAATTGAAAAATAAATACCTAACAAACATAAGCCATAGAAACAACATGTCTACAAGTTAAGCCTTTCATTGGTAAGTAACCAATGAAAATAGGAGTAGCGCTTCCTTAATTCCGCTGATGCAATCATCGATGAGAATTTAGTACCCATAAGATGTTTCACTTTTCATCATATCACAAGGCCACATATAGTGCACTCATGCGAGACAAGAAGCTATGTATGAACAATAGGGTGATCTTTTCTCCAACTAAGTACATCAGTAGAATTTGTAAACATGTGACAAACACCAAAATTAAAAGATTTCTCAATCAAACTAACACAACAAAGCTATTGGTTCCATTACACTCCATTACACTCCATGAACATACATTCACAAAATATAACACACTCATGCAATAATAACTACACTTCAAATGAGAGCACCAATAGCATATATTATTGCATCAAGATAATCACCTAGGATACATATTACATTCATGAACTTATAAGAAATCATATCCTCACTTTGTGTTGAGAGCGAGAGATCTCTTTATGCAAAATATGCTTCTAATAAAACAAATCTATTTATGTACAAACTAACTCTCTAACTGGTGCTAAGTAGGAATCCACCCTAATTTATATCATTTAATGAGTGCATGAGCCTTTACATGTCTTAAAACAAAGAAAGCATGAGAAAATAAGAATAATAAAGCCATTATATGAGGTAGGAGTCTCTAGAGATGCCAAAAATAGAAGCTTAACCTTCTTGAGAGGTTTGTAGGAGATGAACTATCATAAGAATGCATTTTTGATGCATGAAAAACTCTAAATTTAGAACTAGCAATTAACTATTGGTGCACCTCTAAGTTTTTCAAAAAAAATTGGTGCACCTTTGGAGAAGCACACCTTGTGCACCTTGCACACCTTGGAAGAAGCACAACTTTGTAGATAGGTCCAAAAATGGAAAATTTTTACCAAGTGTAAAAACTAAAATTCTAACTTCTGGGTTTTGTTCCCCTTCATACTAGAGCTATGTCTGGGTATTTGTACTTGAATTTCTCTATAATCTCTGTAACTTGGGTTACATCCAAAAATTCTAAAGCATCACATTTATCCTTTACTTTTTGTTGATAGTTGCCCACCTCTATACAAGTCTCTAGAAAATCTCCCAATTTCACATCCAATTCTAACAATGCCTTTTTGGTCTTAAATGCTTGTCTAATATCATCATCGATGGAAGCTTCTTCAAAAGTCTTCTTAAATTTTTCAACAACTTCTTGCACAATCATAAGTATATACCTTGAATCATCTTCATAAATATCAAGGCAAGCATCGCTATGATATTTCTCTGCTTCCAAAATTTTCTCTTGGGTTTGACCTTTGAGCCTATGAATATCCACATGTAATGTCTCCATTACTTTATTCCCATCTATAATCTTCTCTATCCAACCATCTATCTTATCTAGCTCATCTATCATATATATATCCATCAACATCTGATAGCTTTGACCCTTTATTGATTGTAACACTTACAGGCCTTTACCCAAAGTATGCATCTCATCTATCAACCAAAATTCCTAATTCAATATAGCAACCAATTTTTCTGCATTATTCTACATTTGGTGCAATAACTTAAGATTTTCTTGTATGATTTTTATACCCTTTTCTTCACAAATTTCCTACCATTATTGACAAGCCTTCAAAAATGGATCTAATTGTACATTCTCCTTATCCTTCTTATTGAGTGCCACACTTGGAGTCTCCTCAAGATTTTAAAGATCCAATGGATCAACTACTTCATTCAAATAACCTCTTAGGATTTTTTTCTACTTTAAGAGCTTTAACACTTTAGACTCATCTTGTTGTAACTACCTAAATGATTCTTTGATTCTCATAGTGACCATCAATTTGGCAGTATCCACAGTGGGTTTTCCAAGCAAGACCTCTTTGATTTGTTAATCTTTTGGGGTTAAATCCTCAATATCTTCATGTAGAGGATAAATAGTAACATGGGAAAACAAGTCCCAATCTTGATCACTCATAACAAAGGTGAATGTTCTTGCATCACCTACGGGTGGCTCTGTTTTCTTGAGAGCTTCAATTAATTCTCTCGTTTCCTCTTCCTCAGTACAATATAGCTACATTTTGTGTCTAACCATTACCTCTTTTCTTAACCATCTTGGAGTATCTTCCATTGGAGACTTATTCTTAGATGAAGAGGGAGCTTCGACTGCTAGGCCCTTTCCTTTATCACTCTTCTCTAGAGTCTTCTCCTTTTGTGAGAGATCCATATCAGGCATCTTTATATCTATTGAGTCCACATTCCTCACCTCTATATCTTGGGAAGTGTATTGATGTTCCTCATCTATTTTCCCTCCCCTAATACTTCATTGATGGGTCTTTTTGTGGCTCTTCTATCTATTTAGCTTGTACCTATTCTTAATTATCTAGAGGGAGAGGAGTAACTGAACCTTTATCCAAGCAAGATAAATCTTGTCTTGGTGATGATGGAGCAATTAAAGGTCCTTGTGGATGAGGAAACAATTTAATCCAATCATCTTTTGGAGGTTGATTTTTCAGTGTATCCCTTATTTGATCTCCTACAAGTTTAGTGCCTATGAGAAATAAATCAGTATCTAATATCTTAAAGACATCAGCCCCTTCATCCTCTTGCTCATCAATCGATTACTGTAACTCATCCTCCAAATTTGTAACCTAAATAGGTTGTTTAGGAATGGATGGTGGAATTATAGTGGTGATCGTTCCTTGTTCTAGCTTAGTTTCCCTAGCAAGATGAGTCCTTTGACTCAAGGAAAGGTTATCCTCTTCATCTTCATCTTCATCATCCTCTTCTTCTTCCTCTAGAATAACTTCTACGACTAATGGAAAATGAATAATCTTTCTTATCACCTTTTGTCTCCTTGTCCTTTTAACTAGAGTTTTCATCTTTCTTTTCTTAGGAGCCGATGGAGAGTACTGGTAGATTATCCTTAATTTTATCAACTTATATATTCTCTACTCCTTGGCTTTTAGGTGCTTGAGTTTCCTCCTCTTTCGGATTAACTTGTTGGGGGTAAGTTCTTTATATTTTATTTTTACCCTTTTATGCCCTAAAGTATCCAACTTCACTATCAAGATGATGCACCATTTTTGGCCTTATTGGAGACTGAGCCGTGAATGTTGGAACTGTCACTTTCATTCCTCTACCTTTCATTGGGTAGGCTGTAGCTTGGAAAACTATTATTTTTGGAATTGGATCCAAATTGAATGGTCTCTTAATCCATTCCTTCATTAACTAGATGATATGCCTTGACCTATGATTGATATCTCTATTTTCTTCTCTATCAATCTCTACATTCATGATAGGCCAATCATATATCTTATCTCAATTATACAAGGGATCTAAGACCTCCTCAGTGTCTTGTTGCACAATCTTTAATGAGATCTTCATTTTCAAGCAATTTCCTACCAAATAAAGAGTCATCCTACAATAATCCCTTATTTAGATTTCGTAATCATCTTCTGCATTCATCCTTTGATCCTCTATAGAATCTTCATGTTTGAATTATTTTTGTAAGAATTTGGTATAGCTCTGATCCCATGTAAGAATTTTCCTTAGGGAAAAATCACCCAAGATCAAGGAACTCAAGCGCAAGCACAATAGTAGACCAACAAGAGTATGATCAATATGAGAATGCTCTATATTATGTCAAAAGCATGTACATACACACTAGGTGAGCCTATATATAAAGGCCTCGAAGATGCACCTAGAATGTGTATAGAAAGAACTAGGAGATAAGCATGACAACTAAGCACATATCCTCCATAATGAGAGGATAAGCATGATGATGTGTCTCATGTATGTAGATGTTGTAGACACCATGTACCCAAATAAAGTGCTTACTCCTATGTTGTAGACACCACGTGAATAATTAGAGTGCTAACTCCTATGTTGTCAACATGACAACTCACAAGAGTATGCATACTCCAAGGTGACTAATAAATAAATAACAAAATATGCATTAACCTAAGTAAACTTAAGTAAAGTGTAAATAATAAATACTTATTTACACCAACACCCCCCCTTAAGTAAAACTTAGGGGAATGCACTTAAGCTCACATAATCTAGGATGCAATGCATGATGGGTCCTGGCTACTAGGCCATGTTGGGTACCCATGCACATAATAAAAATGCAATCTCCAATAAAGAGGAGGAAGAGGGAAAACCTCGTGGGAAAAACCCTCCCCCAAAAAGAGAGATGAAAAAGACACAATGTGTAGATGGATGGAGTAATCAAGACCCCCCCATTATGACATACATCAAGTATATACAAAGGAGAAATATGAGAAGAAGGAGACAAGGTAGTCCCCCCCCTTAAATGTAGTGTGTCGATCAGTGAGAGTTACTTCAATGTAGAAGCTGATCCATGAGTGCTGAATAATGTTGCTCCTTTTTGGAAGAAACAATGGTAGAGGTATAGGTGAGATGCTTCCCCTATGTGCAAAAAGAATCTCAAAGATAAATGTGGTCTTTGAAATGTGCTCAGCTGTCCCTGTGTCGATGCTGAGAGTCACTCCTTCCAATACTGCTGAGAAGAAGTGTAGATCTAGCAAGGATGTATGTAGAACCTGTCCCAAAGAACCTACTATCTCCTCAAATGATAAAGAGGCCTCTTGCAAATATTGTACATAAGTATCCACAATCACATCAACTTTTGAAGATTGATCATGTAGAGAATGGACATGAGGTTTAGAGTGAGCCCTCATGACAATTGAAGAAGGATCTTCTTCATCAAAGAGAAGATGTATATCATCAATGATGTCTCCCAAATCTACTATGTGTGACTCCATAAACAAACTTGAAATATCTATCAAGAAGTCATCCATGGATGTTGGAATTGGAAGACTAGGTGTACCCTAGTGTGCTAGACCTATCACTGTAGCAATCGATGAAGTATTCACCTCAACAAAGAGAAGACAAATATCATCGATGATGTCTCCTACATATTCAATGTATGACTCCATGAACAAACATGTAATGTATGGAAGGAAGTCATCCCATGAACCCAAAGTAGGAAGACATAATATTTCTCATTGCACTAAATCAAAAGCATTTAAGGATGGAACTGGATCAGTAGTATCAACAGGAGTATCAAGAGGTGAGATCTCAAGTGGAGTTGGAGGAACTAATACTAAAGCTGCTAAAGATAGAATTTCCTCTAGAAATGGAGGAACTTGTGGATCTCCATATGCTTCCCAAAGAGCCATCCAAACATCATGAGGAAAACTTGCCAGTCTAAGAGGAGCAAAAGATGCCTTACTCATATTACTACTCACAAAGTGAAGAAGAAGATGAAGATAGTCAAATGAAGGTGGTATCTTCAAATATAGAGAACGAATCACTTCCTAATGTTCTCTTTGATTGGCAATGATTAAGGCACTCCATTTTTGATAGTTCCTCAGTGTCAACTTCGGTCTTAAACCAAACTGACATATGTGACAAGACTCCATGAGATCATTGTATGTATGCACCCCCCAAAATCTAGAATTAATCAATCAACCCCCCCTAATGTATGATTTGGGCACTCTATAGCCACTCGCCAATTTAGAGCCTATTTTTGAAATTAGTATATTTCTATCCACATAACCTATAATCTAATTATAGATCTAGAAAGTAGACCAAAAAAATGCACTTTCAAAAAAATGGAACCTAATTATGTGTCCAAATGAGCCCGTACTAAACATTTGAAGTTCCAAAAATTGGGATTTGCGAGTTGCAAAAAAATTATAGAATAGAGATCTCAAACCACCTACACCACTATGTAGATCATGAAATTCTACCCTAAAAAAAAAAATTGCTCAAAAAAATCAGTCCGTATGAGGGAGATATCGTTGTTTGAAAATCACCATTGTTATTTTTCTTGAATCGCCACCACATCTACAAAAATCAAATAGCTCTAGATTTGACCTTAGATGTCCAATTTGGATGAAGCAAAATCTGATCTGGGGGTTTTTTAACCTTCTGAATTTGCTGCAAATATCTAGTTTGAACTAGCGAGCACTAATCTTCACTTATAAAAAATCTCTCCTATCGTCCGATGGCCAAAATTTTTCTAAAAAATAATATAGATCCAAAAAAAATAGCAGAGATGTAGATGAAAAAAATGTAGATCTAAAAATTAAATGTACAGATCTGAAATGATCATACCAGTTTTGCAAATTAGGCCTTTGGGTTGCTAGTTTGCAAAAAAGTTTTGCCTCAATTTTGACTATAGCCCAACATAGGAAAATTTATAGCCAAAATTCACTGAATCAATGTTTTAGATGCAATGGTGAGGTTAGCTTTGACTCTAGACGCTCCCAATATCTATGGATTCCATGGATTTGGGTCGAGGTGTTGAAGCAAGAGTGGTCTTGTATAGCTATGTGAAGAGAAATTCCCCAAGAGCTTTGATACCATGTAAGAATTTGGTATAGCTCTAATACCATGTAAGAATTTGGTATAGCTCTGATACTATGTAAGAATTTTCCTTAGGGAAAAAAAATCACCCAAAATCAAGGAACTCAAGCACAAGCACAATAGTAGACCAAGAAGAGTACGATCAATAGGAGAATGCTCTCTATTATGTCAAAATCATGTACATACACACTAGGATAGCCTGTATATAAAGGCCTCTAAGATGCACCTAAAATGTTTCTAGAAAGAACTAGGAGATAAGCATGACAACTAAGCACATATCCTCCATAATGAGAGGGTAAGCATGATAAGGTGTCTCATGTGTGTAGATGTTATAGATACCATGTACTCAAATAAAGTGCTTACTCCTATGTTGTAGACACCATGTGCATAATTAGAGTGCTAACTCCCGTGTTGTCAACATGACAACTCACAAGAGTACGCATATTCTTAGATGACTAATAAATAAATAATAAAATATGCATTGACCTAAGTAAACTTAAGTAAAGTGTAAATAGTAAATACTTACACCAATGGTTTTCCTACCAAGTGCTAAACTTTGACAATGTTGTCAAAACATGGACGAGGGGAGTTATAATCCACCAAGGGATATTGATCCCATTCTAACTCAAAAGTCATAATATCCAGCTTCTATTTAACACCAAACATACCTATAGTGATGGGCCATACCTAGGTCTTCTTATGCTACTTCCTTACTCTCTCATATGCAAATGAGATTTGTCATGAAATCTCTAGCAATATGAGTCTATCACAAGGATACCTAGGGTGCTTCTTTGGATTTATAGCTATACTTGATACCCTTAAATAGGTGAATGTCTTGAATTAGATGTAGTAGGTGCCTATTTTTGTAATCTTTGCTATTGACTCTTCTAACATCCTTTTTGCATAGTCTCCCTCAATGAACTAGATGACTGCAAAAATGAAAGCATCATTAACTATTCTATATTCCTTGCTATTTTTGAAAGCTTTTCCCTCACCAACTGGGGGTATACCACATAAGGCCATGCATCAACATCTTGCAAGTTGCCCCTTTTAAATAACCCTAGGTAATTTGTTGCTCTTGCTGCTAACAAATACACCAAATAAGATGTCATATATAACCTTTGGTCATTTTTTACCACGATGAGTTGTTTATCTAAATCTCACTGAGAATTGAGGCCCAGTCAATTGGTATCTTTACTGTTCTAATGGTTTCAACAAAGTGTACCATCCATATGTTTAAGTATCCCGCTACTTGTAATCCCATGATTTTTCTTAGGAGCACTATGGAATGTTCGATATCATCTTTCATGTAACCTCTTGTCATATTTGTTGGAAATATTATGAAAGGCTCAGTTACTAAGAGGGGAGGAGTGAATCAGTAATAGATAAAAATTTGATCTTCAATTACCAATTAATCATTCATATGTATTATGATCTAGTTGCATGCATGAGAAATTGTGAAACATGAGAGCATACACAACACTTTAACACACAAGATTTGGTAACCTAGAAACCTTCCAAATAGAAAGTAAAATTGGGGTGGGGATGATACCCACAAGCTTTAGTACTTTAGTATAAAGTTGGCTGGTTAAGGCTTACAATGATCACTTCTAATGATTTTCCCTATTAGGAGCAATAAGAACTACTAGGTCCACCTTGTTAAAGGATTTACAAACATACAATGAAGTATGCACTTGGTAAAGAGATTTACACAAGACTGTTAGGTCTACCTTATTAAAGGATTTGATTGATCCACCTATTAGGATGAAGGAGTAGCTGATCTTTGATCTGCAACTAGGTTTGCTGAATGAGATTCCTCTGAGTGTACAAATCACCTTGCTATGATAGATGAATCTTTGCTGCTCCTTATATTTCTATAGCCTTTGTAATTCATTCTTTTTCTCTGCCATAATTAAATTCCTTCCTTTCATTTTATTACACACTTTTGAATGTGACACAATACACTACATATATACCAATCCAATTACAAAATTACAAAGTTGGCCATAATAAAAGTTTAGACAAATATTACAAAGTTGGCTCAGACTGCAAGAACTCAGGTTCTGAAGAGTAACTCAGTGAGGTTATGATACTTGGAATCCACTATCAATGCTCGACATCATCATGCACTTGGTAGATGTAGAAGCTCGGTCCATACTAATCATTTCTAAGTAGTCTTGAACTCAGTTTGCATTAGTGACTTGATGAATATAGTGAAACATGACATATAAGTTGAATCAATTGATTCGCATTGCATGGCTCTGCCAATGCTTTCACTATGATCTTGGTATAAAATAAATCACTTGATTAATGCTAAGTAACTCGGTTAACACTAGACCTGCATCACATCAACTGCAAATTTGGTAAGCACTGCTCAACTTTGTTTGCACTGGTAAACTCGACATATACTAGGATGCTCAATTTACACTGTTGATCATTATCATAGTAGTAACTAATTGGTGCAAACTGAAATCTATCCAAAGGACTCAGTAGCAATTTTAGAACTTGGTAATAATTGAAATGCTTGGTTAACACTATTAACTGTACAATAAGCTTGATAGATACTTACAATATGAATAAGTATATGTCACTAATAACAAACTTGATTGTAATATCAATAATCTCCCCCTTTGGTATTAGTGAAACAAACACTTATTAGTCAAAACTAAATTCAAAAAGAGTTCCTTTATACCTCTATCCATCACCTTATGTTTCCAACTTGGTAGAGTATACTATTTTTTGAGATTTTTCAAAATTTGTTTTGTAAGAGATATATTTCTATACATGGTAATGCTCCCCCATACATAATATATAATATACTATACATCTAATATGTGCATCTAAATACATCTTATCTTCTTTATACAATATACATTTTCTTTACAAACTTTTAATCTCCTCCCCTTTCTCCTTACAACTTTCTTACATCTTCTCCCCTTTTTGAAATTAATGCCAAATATTTATACTATATATTTACACAATAATGCCAAAATGTAACAAGAAATCTGAATTTACCTTTATGATAAGTGCCAAAGTCTTGTCCCAATTCTCTTGCAAGACCTTGCATGTGTATAATGCAATCTACACTTTTGCTGACAATTCAATCATGTGATCTATAATGGAGAATTTATTGTCATGGATGAGCATTTTTTAATGTGCAATGTGCTTCTAAATATCTATAAATGTAGATTTGATTCTTGCCTCTTCTCTAAGAAATTCTACCTACATATCTATCAGAAATCTAATCTTATTGAAGTGGACAGAGCTTGAACTCAAGTCAAGCTGCAACTGTTGTGCACTTGTCTTAATATCCTCATTAATTTTAGACAATTTGTCTTTTATTTCCTTTTTAAAAATTGAAATATCACATAATTTACCAAAAAGTAAAGATACACTGATGCATGAGGTCTCTAGAGAGCCTAAAAAAGTAGATAGTTCTCATTGGTGAATGGAAATTTGTTAAGCACTAAGTTCTAAAACTTTATTCTCAAAATTTTTCTCAGCTTTCTACAATAATTTTTACCATCCATTTAAATCTTCATTATATTTATGGATTGCCTCTCCTAATTGATACAAAATTGGTTGAGAAGTATCAACCTCTATGCCTAGAGCCTTTGCTAGAATATTCTTAGCATCTTCAGTAATCTTAAATTCCTTGTTTCTTTCCTCTGTAAGCCTTTACTTTTTGGCTTTCTTTTGGAGTAGTTCTCCTAAGGTTTGCATCTAATCAAGGGTTAGATTTAAGATGTCCCATTTAGGAATGAAAATCTCCTCATCAAGATCTATATCCTCTACCATTTCTTTACGTTTCCCCAAAACTTTTGTTCTTGGTTAAGGCTTGGTCTCAACTGTCCTTGCACTTATTACTTGCATACTAGGAATGGAAATAATTATTGAAATGGTAGGAGTCACTAGAAAAATGGGTACTGCACTCATTGAAATACTAGTAGTAGAAATACCTGATGTATCCAAAATTGATATAGAGGGAAGAGTCTATAGCTCAGTAGATGAAATGTTTAACAATTTAGTCAATGTAGTGCTAAGCTGGACTGGTGAAAAGATTGATTGAGTGCTTGTGCTTTCAGTACTGGTCAAATCAATCCTTTTGTGGCTATTTGATCTTGGTGTTATCAATATTTTGCTAGGAGAACGAGGAAGTGAGGCTATGATTGCTGCAACAATCTTTACTCGGTTGGTCTCCTCCGTATCTTGTGCATCTTCCTTAGTAGCTTCCTACCCCTATTCCTCTTCATCATCTTCATTATCAAAATGAGTCACCTCTTCATTATCTTTCTCTTCACCTTTCTCCTCCTGATCATCATCATCATCCTTATTACTTACACTAAAAAAAAAATAACTTGGCTCGTGAGGAAGATATACATTCTTCTAGGTGTTTGTAGCATTCTTCGTAACATGCTTAATTTCTTTTAATAATACTAGACATGTGTTGAATCTCAAGGTTATTTTTTCTTCAAAGATTCCTTGACCTCCTTATTAGTTAAGGTTGACATAAGTTGCCTCATGGTTTTCTCATATATATCTTTTGCAATTTGCATGGCAAATTTCCATCTCATCTTAATCTTATCCATTAAAACAATAGGAATCTAAAGTGCAAGCTGATTAGGTGAATATTTCCACTTACCCATCTTGGATATAACCAAGTCTTCAATTTTTTTTTCCTCTTCTTCAGTCTTGATTTCATAGTTTAGTGCCTTGAAATTTTTAATGCCAGAACTTGATTCTAAATCTTTCAATCTATCTTGGAAGGTGGGTGGAGGCTTCCTAAAAATTACACCTCCTCCTTCCTTTTCTTATTTCTTCTTTGATGCCCTTCTTGTGAATACAAAAATGGATGTCTTGGTAGGTTAGGTAATAATTACCTTACCCCTCTTCTTTAGTGGCTCTTCTTCCTATGACTTTTCTTCATCCTATGCTTCCTCATCTTCACCTTTTCCCTTGGTCAATAGGAGAGGGGAGCTAGTTTTCAACTTGACATTTCTCCTTTTTCTTTTGTTGACCGCCTGAGGTAGATTAATCTCTAGTTATATCCTTTCCTTTTTCTCATCATATGTAACAAAATAGGTTGCTTTGGGATCAATTGACTCATTAATCAATGCCTCAATTATATCTTTTATTTCGTCAATATTAACCTCATATCTGAGAGGTTTTACCCATGCAATTCTTGGCCTAACTACCTGAATATATACCTTGTCACTATCAACCATGAAACAAATATCATCCTTGTAATCCTCAACTAATTTACTTGGAATGTTAAATCTGTTATTCATTTTCTCCTTAAATACATCAAAATATTTGTCCACAATACTCGTATAATTCTCTCCCATTTCAGCAATGTACTCATTTATCTAATAAAGGTCTAGCACATCTTTTCTCCAAACAATAGTACCTTTTTATGGGAAGAATTTTTGAACATAGAAAAATAAGCATGTCAAGAGTGAACTAAACTTACATGGATTGTTCTTTTAGGTCTTGATGCTCTCCATGCTATTGTTGAATTGGTTCAATAGTAACTTGGCAAGGTCAAGAAAAAGGTTATTCTTGACCAATTTGTAAGCCAAATCCATAGCTTCATACGACACACTATTCAACCCACTAGAGATGTATATTTTGTGTGATATGATGTGAATGCCAAAGTTTAGCTCCATGTCAGTCACATTATTTTCATTCCCCTTCCATCCAACTTAGCAAGAGTTTTCTTTTCCAGTTCAACCCGACTTAGGGTTTTAGTCATTTTGGCTTTTGCTAGCATGGGGAGACCAGTAATCCTATGGATCATCTTCTTTGTGATCAAAATTAGTTGCTCCAACCACAACTGACCATTATGAACATGATTGATAATGTATCTTATCCATTTAATTTTGAAATCTTGTGGCATGTGAGGAATATGTGTTAAACCCTTCACTTCCAAATGTTGGTGTTCTGGTTTCAAGACACCATTAATACATAGCTTCTCTAGGGTTTCATCCATGTCTAAAGTACCAATATCCTAAATTGTACATTTAAAATGAGAGAAGATGTCATTGATCAAGAGTACCTTAGGTGGAATCTAAGATTGCAATCTACTCAGATCTAGGGTTTCCACATGGTAGGAGTTAGCTTGAAATTTGATACCTTCCATTCCACACCTCAAATCAACATATTTGAACCTTTCTTCACTTTTTTGCTAGTGGTTTCCATATTTGCTCGGTAGGGTTTGAAAATATTTCAACAATTTGTAGAAATCACTTGAATGCTCAAAAATCACTCTACACAAATAGCTCTTGAAATTTGACAGTGAGAAATGACTTCATTTTCACCCTTATTATCAAAATTTGCTTTAAATTCTTGGTACAAATGTTTGTTCAAGTTGAAAAACTATCATCCACTTCTATTTCATTGCATTCTTGGTGAAGTCTTCATGACTCAGTAACCACACACACTTTAGTTACTCCCAACCTTTCTTGGTAGAGTCTGCAACCTAACCTTCCTCAGTAAGACAATAACCCGACCTTACTGGGTGATAACTTTCATCTTTTATTTGGTGATCCCTTTTGCATCGTGAATATTGATTTTGATCTTTCATCCTATTAACTAGAATTGATATATGATGTCTTCTTTAGTATCATAATTCTAGTTCTCCTTTGAGAGATTAAGTGGAAAAGGTGGAGTTACCCAATTCTTGAGTGACTTGTTCATCACAGCTTGGACTTGCATTCTTAGAAGATTTTGGAACTCATTACTGTCTCATCTATTTTTTGATGTTATTAGGTTTTTCCTTCTTTTCATCTTCAATTCTTCTACTATTCATGCAGTTCTTGGCAAGATGACCAAGTTTAGTACAAATAGAATATCTTCTAGTAGTATCTCTTGTTCTCATAACATGGTTTACAAAATTCATTCCAATGTGTCTAAATTCTCCATAGTAATGACATCTGCACTAGGTGTTATAGTCCCAACCAAGTAAAACTTTTAGAATTTTTTCTACTAGATTTAGTATGTTAGATTTTCATTTTGATGACTTGTGCCCATGTTTGTTACATTTGTGACATTTGCCTTTAAACTTAGGTTTCTCTTTCCATTCATTAGCCTTCTGACCATGCTGATTGCAATTGTAGCACTTTCCATTGAATTTTTCTTTCCCATTTCTCCAACATTTTTTTGATGTATGACTTATCTTACCACAGTGATTGCAAGTAGGTCTTTGATTCTTTTGTGTTTCTTGTTTGGACAATTAATC
This sequence comes from Cupressus sempervirens, assembly GCA_028749045.1. Classification (NCBI taxonomy): domain Eukaryota; kingdom Viridiplantae; phylum Streptophyta; class Pinopsida; order Cupressales; family Cupressaceae; genus Cupressus; species Cupressus sempervirens. Next base: position 668,438,248 of record CM053787.1, read on the forward strand.
TTCTTCTATACATCCAATTCCTTCTTTCCTTTATGTCTATAAAGACTTTGATCATTCAATTGATTCATGTCTACTTAGGATTTCATCATTATTTCATTGGTTCACCTTTTAGTGTTTAGATCATTATGTAATCTTTCATTTTCTGATCTCAGATTCATGATTTCTTCATTTGTATTGGTGAGCTAATTAATGAAGTCAGCCTGCCGAAGGGACAAATGTTGGATCTCATTTTCTTTTCCTTCTATTTCTTCTTTTATCTTTTTGTTCTCTTCCATAACTTCACATAGCCTTACTAACTAAATTTCTTTCTCTCTTCTTAGTTTTCTTACTTCTTCTTGTAGTGAAACATTATTTTCTAATAGTTCTTTGATTGCTTCATTGACTTCATCTGGGCTGCTTGCTGAATGAATGTCTTCAATTCTTTCTTCAATGTAGAGATGATCATTCATTTGAATTGCAAGATCTTTTCTTCTTTTTAGGGATTGAGAGATTCACTCCTTCTCTTTCTTGAGTTGGGAAATAGCCATTACTAAATCTAGCTTCTCATTGTCAATAGACTTGTCAAGTCTGAATATCTCCATAGCCTTTGATCTATTCTCAAGCTGTTAAACTTTTCTTTGAGAACCACAAAATCTTTGATACCAATTGCTGGAAATATTATGAAAGGCTAAGTTACTGAGAGGGGAGGGGTGAATCAGTAACATATAAAATTTTGATCTTCAATTGCCAATTAATCCTTCATATGTATTCTAATCTAGTTGCATGAATGAGAAACTAAAAACATGAAATCATACATAACACTTTAACACACAAGATTTGGTAACCCAGAAAGAAGCCTTCCAAATAGAAAGTAAAACTGGGGTGGGGATAATACCCACAAACTTTAGTATTGTAGTATAAAGTTGGCCAGTTAAGGCTTACAATGATCACTTCTGATGATCTACACTATTAGGAGCAATATGGACTACTAGGTCCACCTTGTTAAAGGATTTACAAACATACAATGAAGTATGAGTTTGGTAAAGAGATTTACAAAAAACTGTAAGGTCTACCTTGTTAAAGGATTTGACTAATCCACCTATTAGGATGAAGCACTATCTAATCTCTAAGCTAAAACTAGTTTTGCTGAATGAGATTCCTGTGAGTGTACAAATCACCTTGCTATGATAGATGAATCTTTACTACTCCTTATACTATTGTAGCCTTTCTAATTCACTCTTCTTCTCTTCTCTAATTAAATTCCTTCCTTTCATTTGATTACACACTTTTGGAAATGATACAATACATTACATATATACCAATCCAATTACAAAATTACAAAGTTGGCCATAATACAAGTTTACAAAAATATTACAAAGTTGGCTCAGAGTGTAAGAACTCGAGTTCTAAAGACTAACTTGGTGAGGTTCTGATACTTGACATTCACTGTCAATGCTTGACATTGTCATGCACTTGGTAGATGTAGAAGCCGATTCCATACTAATCACTTCCAAGTAGTCTTGAAATTGATCTACACTAGTGACTCAGTGAATATTTTGAAACTCAACATATAAACATAATCACTTGATTCACATTGCATGAAATTTTCTATACTTCCACTATGAGCTTACTATAAACTAAATCACTTGGTTAACACTAAGTATCTCAGTTAACACTAGACTACAATCACATCAACTGCAAACTCAGTAAGTACTACTCAACTTGGTTTGCACTAGTAAACTTGACATACACTAGGATGCTTGGTTTACACTGCTGATCATTGTCATATTAGTAATAGCTCGGTGCAAATTGAAATTTGTCCAAAGGACTCAATAGCAATTGTAGAACTTGGTAACAACTAAAATGCTTGGTTAATACTATTAACTATACAATAAGCTTGGCAGATACTTACAATCTAAATAAGTTTATGTCACTAATAAAAAACGTGACTATAATGTCAACAATATCTACTTTTCCTATTTTTTTCCCAAGAGGAGTCCTATCAATGAGATATGAGGATTGAATAATTTCTATGGCTTCTTGTTCATGCTCTCTATACCACCTTTTTGGTTGATGGTATCTCAACCTAATGTACTGACATGCCCTTAGAAGATGAAAAAATTTCTCTATGTTCTTAGGCCTTATATCTAGAATGATCTCTCCAATTATTCTTTTTACCACTCTTTCCTCTGAAACATAATTCTTTGCCAATGCCATAACCAGCTTAGAAGACTGTACTAAAACTAGGTGTGGAGTTGCATTTACTAACCCTAATCTTATAACTATAGACACCATTGGGGTCCTATCATTTGGTTTGTTACACAGGACCAAGAATGCATTCCATTCAATATGTCCTAGCTTAGTGTCTTAGATCTTTGAATGAGCATCCTAGAAACATGATTTCGTTGAAAGTCCTTGAAATTTGAAGACCACCAGTTTTGGAGCCATTTTGTCTACCCAAAAATAGACATCCATTGTTTTGGAAGGTTGTAAAAATGAATTTAAACAAATCCTAGATACTAAAAAAAAAGACCTAGAAATCCTAAATCTCCATAAAACCCCAAAAAACCCACTTAACACCTCTGATAGGAAAAACTTTGGCACACCTTGCACACCTTAAGGGTATGCTAGGTGCACCTTTCCCCTTTGGTGCACCTTCAACACAAAGAGTGCACACATAGTGCACATTTTGTGATACGATATATGTGCACCCTTATAATACTTAGGGGAATGTTTTCCTTTTGAAAAGTGCACATGTATGCACATTTGATAAGTGCCTTTCACTAAGGTGAATGTTGTTTATTTTTAAGATTTTTGTTAACATTATTGCAAAAAATAAAATGTGCACCTTTTAAGGTACGCAAGGTGCACACCTTTTACTTAATTTTTTGTTTGTGTTGTGTGCTAGAGATGAAGATTAGCACACCTCACAAAGTGCCGAGGTGCACTCGTCAGAATGTAAAAAAAGAAAATGAAGTGAAGAAGGGGGTGGGATCTCATGCTTTATAGGCCCAAGATGGAGTGCACCTTTGGAGCTGCAAACCTATATAGGTGCACACTTCTAAAGGGAAGTGCTCCCCACTTGTGGACTTAGCGTACTAGTGCAACCTTTACCTTACCTAATTTATTTTTCACCTTAAAATTCCAACTTCCAAAAAAATGGTTTTTCAAGTAGAGAGTCAAACTAGGCATACACACTAGGTAGACCCCTAAAAAGACCTAGACCATGGACTAGTAGTCTGGAAAACAAAAATTAAACTAGGGGGTCCCTTACTAGGAGAAATGGGACGTGCATTATGAAACCACAACATGATTCAATATAAGTTGTATTGCATGCTTTGTTACTGTAATTTCCTTTCTTCTATGAATGAATGTATTTCTCTATTGTACCTCTTTCTTCATTAATATATTGTGCAATATCTTCTTGCCTTATGTGTTGTATTGCTTCCATTCTTCGACTATATGATTTTATCTATTTGGCCCTTGAATGATATAGAGTAAAGTTCCTTATAGCATTTTATTGGTCTTTGATCTCCATGTGGTTGTCAAGTTAATCAAGGATTTAATCTATGTATTTTGAGATTATATTGATGAACTACACATTTCTAGGCAGAGATCAGACTGAACATACTATTTTGGTGTATCACCCCTCTAGATTAGATTAGATATTTTGATTCTCATGCATTTCCTTCTCCCCTTTCCTCTCAAGAATTAGTTAGGTACATCTTGATAGTAAGGAAACTAACCTTCTCTAGAGACTCAATCTCATTGGTCAAGTCTCACAACTTGGAGATTATTTCCATGTTTCACAAGGTTGCCTTTAGGTCAAACTTCAAGCAAGGGTGTAAACTTTTGTGACAATAGTTATTGGCATGCCATCAGACTATATTGAGGCATTTCTCAAGTCTACTAGTTCATTAGTATTAAAGAAAATAACTTTAAACTTATGCTAAGAAGATACTACTGCTCTTAGCATTTCAACCTTCAGGACACTCTCATTCAAGCACTTGGTGACTCCATCTCTACATCTTGGTTTCTAGACCAAAATTGTTGTAATTCATGCCCAAGGCTCATACAAGGGCATCTTCTAGAGGTACTTTTTAGTATACTAAACTTTCATTTTTAAATCTTAGAAGAAAAAGAAATAGACTCTCTCTATCACTAGTTAGGAGTTCAAAAGTAATACAAACACCATCTAAATCTCTTTCTACCCCCTAATGATAGATCACAACCTAGGGTACCATCTTTTCATCTGAATAGGCCATTAATCCACATGGCCCTCCCTAGGATCCATGTCTTTGTTACCTTTAATGGTAGTAGTCTTATTGTCTTAGCCCAAAGACATAATATCTTACTCTATCCTCTTAAAAGTAACATGATTTTATTGGTGAAACTTTTATTTCCCCAGTAAAGCATATCCAATAAATTTCAAATATATCTAATAAACATTATATTATAGAGGACGATGTTGCTATTAGACTTTTAGCCTCATCATTAAAGGGAAAACCCTTATAGTGGTATAGGGGACTACCACATAATTGTATCACTAATTGAGATGAGTTAGGAGAAAGATTATGAAAACATTTTGAAGATAAAAGTGATCACCTATCACTTTTAGAGTAGCTAACTACCATTAAGAGAGAAACCCATGAATATATGATAAATTTTCATTATAGATTCCAAAAGACATGGGATAGAATACCTGCTGTAGTAAAACCTTCCCCTGGTAACACTTTTTTACATTACCTAAGAGCTTTCAATAATGATATTGCTACTACTTTACAAGCCATGGGAGGGGATAATTTACTAGATTTATATGAAATTTCCATAAAAGTAGAAAATATCTTGATTCAAGGAGGGAAGTTGGCTCTAAGGCCTCCAATCCATTTCTTTCCAGACATACCTACTCATTAGCCTACAATAGCCCCTATTCGTACCATATCCAAAAGCCAACCTCTTGGCCTAACACCAATAGCCTCCACATCCTCCAACAAGTTAGGAGAATTGAAAGACATGATGTAGGCCCTAATATTAAGCAATTAGAGGTTGCAAGATTAGGGTTCCAATGTAGACAAGAAATTGCAAGATTAGGAAAAGAAGCTAGAGGACAACTTATCAGTGGTGCAAAAGATGAGCAACAAGGTGGTGACCCTAGAGAGGCAACAAGCTCAAAAAAAAGGCCTTTCCAAGAAAGATGTTTGTCCTTCTCACAATTATTCATATGGATATTATATGTGCTACAAGGAAGAATCATCCCAAGCACTAACCAAACAAGGTCAAGTAATAGGACAATAGTATAATGCTAGTCAATCTACTAATAGTTCCCATCTACAACAACAAGGTGATTGTTCTTTTATGAACCATTAGCTAGAGGAACATTATCATGCTAGCCATAATAATTATGATGATATAACTCATAATACAAAAATCAAAAGAAGAGCTATTGAGAATGCTACACCTTCTATATCAAATTAGGCTTTAGCTTCAGATGCTGCCCCTCATACTCCAATTACAAGTGCACAACAAAATGTTTCTTACCAACATAAGCAAGTATAATTAGAAAGAAGTCTACTAAACCTCAAGCTACTCAAATCCAATAATAATTTTCTATAGCCCCCAAGGATCCATTCAAAGCAATTGGCACTCCTCTCAATGTAGTATAGTAGATGAAGAAGACTATGGTTAACATTCCTCTATGGGATGGTGTTTTCACTATGCCATCACATTCTTGAGCTACTACACCAAGGGTTAAGGAGCATAGAGGTGTCAAATTAGTCAGCCACCTTAGGTGATGCAACAAGATTGGTGAAACCATTAAAAGAAGGAGAGACAAGTAAGAAAAACTTACCTTCTCCATTTTATGTCTCTTTGATTATAGGGGACAAACTAGTCCATTATTGCATGATTAATTCAAGATCTAGCAGTTTTGTTGTTCCTAAATGTATAACTAACCTCCTTGATATTAAGTATGAACCAATGGTCAAAGATGTTCTCAAGCTAGATGGTGGCTCTATTAAAACCATATGGATCCTAAAAAAATGTGGAAATGGCATTGCATGCATGCCCTATTTGTATAGTCACTCACGATATATCAGTAGTGGAGGTTGACCCACATTTTTACATCCATGTTTCAAGAGACTTCACTACATAGATAGGTGGTCATATTGTAGTGGATTGGTCTTATATGTTCTTTAGGAGAAGGTATGAGACACAAGCTTCTTTAAGGGTAGAACCTCTAGCCCTTAATCAGATTGAGACCTATACACCTAGTCCTGTAAACATAAATTATTCAATTCATGAGATAGATGATGATGTCATGTCCCATGAACCTATCACTTCCTTAGCAGAGGTGCCTGATTATCTTATGGATGAATGAGCCACTACTTTTTAGTTTGATCTAACACAAGAATCTCTAGAGAAAGGCCTTGGAATGTATTGCATATTGGAGAAAGGTACTCCTATTCCTAGTCTCATGAAAATAGAGAAGGACATTGATAGATTATGGAGCATGTTTTTTGATGGCTCAAGAAACAGGAATGGCTCAGGTGATGGTGTGATGTTGGTCTCCCCTAGTTTGGGGAATATTTACTTCTCTTATAGACTCCAATTCAATTGCACCAACAATAGAGAAGAATATGAAGCATTAGTTCAAGACCTCCAACTTGAACAAATGAGGGGAATCAAAGCTTTAAAGGTCTTTAGAGATAGTGAGCTAGGTGTTAACCAAGTAAGGAGCTAGAACATCATACATAAAAATCTTTTCAAATCAGACAAGCACAGAGTTTGGGATTTTCTTGAGGGTTTCCAAGCATTCAATATTCAAAGTATTCCTACAAGAGATAATAAAAATGTTGATAGAATTGTATCAATAGGTGCTCATTATGATGTACCAGAGTATGTTGAGGACAAAAGAGAGAAACATATCAGACTAGTTGTAAGACCTATAGTTCTAAACACTCATGTCAATTGGCAGGTGTTTGACTTTGATGTGCAAATTATTAATTTTCTTTAAAGTGAGGAATTTTTTTCTAATAGGAATAAATCTAAGCTACAAGTCCAATATGGTGATCATCTCATGAACCTCAGCTCCAATAAGTTGCCCAAGGGTCTAATCACCTTAGATTGTGTTTTCAATCTTAACGGTCAAGCAAGGAGCAGAGGTTTGAACCTAACCACAAATAAGGATGATCACATACTAGTTGCCATTGCTGATGGAAAGGTTCTTAGTTTGGGAAAGGTATGTTATGAGGTTTAACAAGATAAAATTTTTCATTAATGTCAAGAATTCAATGATGTGTTTGCATGGACATATGATAATTTAAAGGGTTTTGACCCAATTTTGTTTAGGCATACCATATATTTAAGTAGTGATACAATGCCTATTATACATAAGCAAAGACCAATCAATCCTAAGATTGAGCCTATGATGAGAAAGGAACTATCCAAGCTGATAGAGGCTAGCATTATTTTTCCTATTAAGAATTACCATCCTAGTAAGTGCTGAGTAAACTTCAAATGCCGAGCAAGTTCAAGTGTCGAGTAAACTTCAAGTGCTAAGTGATATCGAGTGCCGAGCAGAGATAGGTGCCGAGTAACACAGAGATGCTGAGCACCAGTAAAACTAATAGGTGCCGAGTAACAAAGAGATGCCGAGCACCATTAAAACCAATAGTGCCAAGTAACATAGAGATACTGAGCACCAGTAAATCAATAATGCCGAGTTGCTGCATTATTTTGAAAATCAAAGATTTGCCAGATCTAAGCCAACAAGGTTGTTATCTAGAAGTTTGTGAATTAAAATGGAAGATAAGAATGATGAGCTGGTGGCACAGAACACCATGTAAAACATTTTAAGGATACAACTGACGAAGTTTGAAGATAAAACAAGATATGAGGTATATACATTATATCCTACCTAATCCATTTGAAACCCTAAAATTGGAGAGGGAGAAATGAGCGGCAAAGGAAAATTAGATTTCTATTTAAGGAGTCATAAGTTAATGAAAAAAAAGAGAGAGAGGCAGTCAAGCATGAAAGCATGAAATGCTGAAGGAGGTGCTAAGGAGATAAGAGAGCATAGTGACTCTGTTTCAGTAAGAAGACCCCTGATATGGATGCATTGGTACAATGAGTTAGAAGACTCAAGGAGACGAAGCTTGAGAAGAAGTCAAGTAGTCAGAGCTAAAGTGATTGAAGCCAAGCATTAGGATTGAACTAAAAGTGAGATCTGAAATCTGCAAAGTATGTTGTAAGTTATATCAGATCAAAAGACCATTATCGTTACTTTCTAGCAATTATAACAGTAAATTTTAAATCCTATGGACTTAGGTTGTTTTAATAGCCATGAGATAAATCCTTTAATAGGGTAACATTCCAAGTGAATGTTCTAAAGTCCTTTAACCAAGCCCAGTCCTAACAGTTTGGTGAAATCCTCTAACAAGGTTACATTTAATAGTGTGTTGTAAGCCTTTAATAGGGTAGGCTTTTAACGGGGTGTCACTTCAAAAGAGTGAGAATCAAGTAGCATGTTACTGGTGGTTTTTCCCAAATTGGGTTTCCACGTAAATCATTGTGTCATGTATTGATCTTGCATGTTTCATTTTTGCATGTTGATTTACTGTAACTTGTTAATATGATGGATGAAAAGTGTATGGATTCATTAAAAGTAGTGAAAAAGTATTAATAGGGCATTTGGACCTTGGATAACTAATTCACCCCCCCCCCCCCCCCCCCCCCCCCCCCTCCCTCTCAGTTATTCTAAAGAATTCTAACATCATTTTGGTCATCAGGTAGGTGTTCATCAAATGCAAGGAATATGTTGTGTCCTTAAACCCAAGAAAATGTATGTTTTCCACCAGTCAGGGAAATTTTCTAGGACATATTGTGTCTAAGGATGGGTTAGCCATTGATTCATAAAGTACAAAGGCAATCCTTGCTCTTCCACTTCCCAGTCATGAGAAGGGGTTGCAAAGTTTCCTTGGTAGAATCAACTTTGTTAGAAGGTTCATTCCTAATCTTGCTACTATGGTCAAATCTCTTACAACCATGCTTAATAAGAATATGGTTTTTACTTGGAAAAAGGAAGGTAGAGTCAGTCTTGAAGAAATCAAAGTAGCAATAGCATCAGCTCCTACCCTTATCAATCCCAACTTTGATAAAGATTTCATTCTCTATACCCTTAGGGGTGAGTCAAGCATATCAACTATTTTGGCACAATTGAATGATGCGAATGAAGAACAACCTATAGCATTTTTTAGTGAAGGGATAAAGGATTATGAAGATAAATATAGTTATGTGGAAAATAAAGTTCTTACTATCATAAGAGATTTAAAGAAATTTAGACATCTGTTACCACATAACAAGGTCTAGCTCCTAGTTCCACATGCAAGTGTGAAGGAGTTCCTTTTTAACAAAGATATCAATGAGAAAAGAGATGGATGGATCACCAAGGTCATGGAATAGTACATTGACATCAAGATTACAAAACTTGTGAGAGGTAAAGGAATATGCAAGCAAATGACTTCATCCTAGGAGATGACTGAGGAGGTTGTACTAGTATTGATAGATGAACAACTAGCAAGGGATGAAAATCTGAACAATTGGATCCATGACATGAAAACCTTCTTTTTGTGAGGAGAATTTCCACAAGGATTATACAGAGCCAAAAGGAGATAATTTAGATTGTAGTCTATTCCTTTTGTCTTAGTGGATGTGATTCTTTTTAGAAAGGATCACAATGGATATCTATTAAGATGTATTAATCCTAATCAAATAGATAGAATGATCAAAGAGTTTCATGATGGTCTTGATGGTGGCCACTTCTTAGCTAGAACAATAACCATGAAGATAATGAGAGCTAGTTATTATTGACCAAATTTTTTCCATGAATGTTATAAAAATGTGTGGAAATGTGAGAAGTGCGCTTTCTTCTTAGGTAAAAAAAGGTTAGCATCTCTTCCCCTTCATCCTATTCAGGTTGATCAACCATTTTCCCAATGGGGGCTATATTTTATTGGTCCAATCAATCCACCTTCTAGCTCTAGTCACAAGTGAATCTTAGCTACAATAGATTACTTTACAAGGTGGACAGAAGAAGTAGATTTGAAAGATTCCATAGAGACCTTAGTAGTGGAATTCCTTGATGGAATTGTTACAAAGTTTGGTGTCGCTTCAACAATAATATCAGATAATGCCAAATCCTTTATTGGGACTCAAATCTGCTCCTGGGCAGCTGACTATGGTATTTATTTGAGCACTTCCCCAAATTACTATCCCTAAGGGAATGGTTTGGATGAGTTCTCTAGCAAGAACCTAATCAAGATAATGAAGAGGACAATTCAGGACAGTCAGAGGTGTTTCTATTCAAAGTTAGAACAACCCTTTGGCCTGATAGAATTATGCCCAAGAGGGCAATTGGGAACACACCCTTCATGCTAGTATATGGAAGGGAAGCAAGGATTCCTATTTCATTAGAGTTCCCCTCTCTCAAATTGGCTCATTAATTAGAGCTAGTTAAAGATACTACCATGACAATTAAGATGGCAGAATTGATGGAACTAGAAGAAAAAAGATGACAGACTATGTAGACACTTGAGACACATCAACAACAAGTCAAAAAGAGTTTTGAAATAGAAAGGCTAAGACTAAGGTTTTCAAAGAGGGAGATCTTGTTCTAAAGTGGGATGCAAATAGAGCTAAACCAAGCAAGCACTCCAAGTCTTACTATGTGGAGTGGTCCATATGTTATGACCAACTATAAGGAGGCCAATGCTTTTCAGTTATCCATGCTTTATGGTGATATTTTGCCAATTCTAGTCAATGAAATTTTCCTTAAGCCTTACTTCTTGTTAGTGGATGGTTTTTGCCTCCAGTTTTTCAAGTTTATATTAACAAGACAAACCTATTTTCATTACAAATGAGTCTTGTTGAACTACAAAGTCTCTCTATGTTTTAAAGTCACAAATCCTTTCTACAATAATTTGCAATAAAAATCTTAATAAAAATGAATTATAATTGTCATTCTTTTGACCCAAAAGAACTTAAGGAAAGATGTAACAATCCCTTCATAGCCATAAAAGAATGTTGTAGATTTGAGTAATCACACTATTAGATATATGCCACACAACATACAATCTTCAAAATTTAGAACTATGATCAAGCTCACAAAATAATTAATAGGAAAGGAACTACAACATCATTAACAATTTTTTTTCTTCATATGGAGATGAATTTCATATAAATTTCACCACTAGTAAGATAACCACATGATTATCAAATAGATACTCCACAAATAACCAAATGATCAATTGATTCTATAATCATTAACTTCACTATTCAAGAGTAACTAAAAGAAACAACTAGAACTTACTAGCAAAAGAAAAATCGTGCAAAATTCTAGAGAGTTGACTCTTAAGATCATTTAAAATATTACATATATAACCATTCATGTCTTTCCAAATACCATAAAAAAGTCGCTTCCTTCAAGAAGTTCAAACATTTTTTAAACAACAAAGTTTTAAAACATAGATAACTAAAAATAATAAAAAGATACACGCAATCTGTCACTTCTCATTTAAGCTCTATCTGTACTATTGATATTGGCATGAGATTCTTGGGTGTCAGAACATCTACCACCATTTTCCTTATAGACCTTATGCACTGCGAGAAAACCAACTAGCTCCTTTTGTTGTGGGACACATAGATATTCCAATTGGAGCTTCTACATTTTCATGATTCAACAGATATGACCTAGATTTTTGTCTTGTACGTCCAGGTGATTAGTACATATAATCATCATAGAGTCTTGCCTAGCGATGATGGTTAGATCATGAACATATAATTTCCTTATTTCTTTCAGTAGCTTAATTTTGGAGAAAAAGGAAGTCTCCACCTCCTTAGGGAACTTTTCAATTATATCCTCATTTCCCATGATCTTAACATAAATACACTTTATGTTAGCAATCAGGTTCTCCTTCAGGAATCCTACCTCCTTAAGTAATTCAAAGCACTCTTCTAACCCCTGTTCCATCACTATGTTCGTCTAGTCAAAATTAGCTAGGGTGATGAACAAAAAATCAACATCGATCTTAGTGCTAGGGACTTCATTCATAAATTTTCCTATGCCATACACTTGAAATTCTTAAATGTTGATGATTTATTCATCCTATTTGATTTTCTCAAAATCCTAGGCATTCATTTCTGAAACCAAAGCTACCATTGACTAATCAGTTCTTGTACTAGTATTGGTAAAATAAAAGAAAATAATTGACTACATGAGCATGCAAAATGTTCAAGCACTCACCATAAGCTTGAGTGATGGAGCGATCCCTTTTGACCTGTGTGATGAAGCTATTTTTCAAGTGAGACATATCATCAATTACCACAATGACATTCAACAAGGCCTTTGCATGTGGAATTTGTGTTGGAAATATTTAGAAAGGCTAAGTTACTAAGAGGGGAGGGGTGAATCATTAACTCTTAAAACCTTTATCATCAACTATCCAATTAATCCTTTATGTGAATTCTAATCTAACTATATGCATAAGAAACTGAAAACATGAAAGAATACATAACACTTTGACACAATATTTGGTGACCCAGAAACCTTCCAAATAGAAAGTAAAATTGGGGTGGGGATGATACCAACAAACTTTAGTACTTCAATATAAAGTTGGTCTGTTAAGGCTTACATTGATCACTTATGATGATCTACCCTATTAGGAGCAATAAGGACTGCTAGGTCCACCTTGTTAAAGGATTTACAAACATACAATGAAGTATGCACTCAGTTAAGAGATTTGTGTAAGACTTTTAGGTCTACCTTGTTAAAGGATTTGACTTATCCACCTATTAGGATGAATTAGTAGCTGATCTCTGATCTACAACTTGGTTTGCTGAATGAGATTCCTTTATGTACAAATCACCTTGTTGTGATAGATATATCTTTGCTGCTCCTTATATTGCTATAGCCTTTGTAATTTGCTCTTTTTGCTCTTTTCTAATTGTATTCAATTACATTGCATTGCTTACACACACTTGAATATGATAATATATTACATATATACCAATCCAATTATAAAATTACAAAGTTGACCACAATACAAGTTTATACAAATATTACAAAGTTGGCTCAAATGTAGACACTCAGGTTTTGGAGACTGATTTAGTGAGGTTTTGATACTTGACATCCACTGTCAATGATCAACATTGTCATGCACTTAGTAGACATAGAAGATGGGTCCATACTAATCCCTTCCAAGTAGTCTTGAACTTAGTTTGCACTGGTGACTCAGTGAATAGTGTGAAACTTGACATATAAACTAAATCACTTGAGTCACATTGTGTAGCTCGGTCAATGCTTCTACTATGAGCTCTGTATAAAATGAATCACTTGGTTAACATAGAGTATCTCAATGAACACTAGAATCACATCACATCAACTATGAACTCAGTAAGCATTGCAAAACTCAGTTTAGATTGGTAAACATGGCATACACTTAGATGCACAATTTACACTGCTAATCTTCACACTACCTATAACTACTCAACACACACTAAAATTTGTCCAAAGGACTTAGTAGCAACTGTAGAACTTGGTGATGACTAAAATGCTTGGTTAACACTATTAACTATACAATAAGCTCAGTAGATACTTACAATTTGAATAAGTTTATGTCACTAATAACAAACTTGACTAATATGTCAACAATCTCCCCCTTTGGCATTAGTGACAAAAACACTTATCAGCCAAAACAAAATTCAAAAAGTTCCCTTAATACTTTTGTCCATTACCTTGTTATTCTTAGCTTAGTAGAGTATACAGTTTTTGAGATTTTTTAAAATTGGTTTTGTAAGATATGTTTTTGCACAGTATATTATACATCTCCTTTCTATATATAATATATACTTACTATACATGTTGTACATTCTTCTTTCACATCTTTCTCCCCCATAACTTTTTACATCTTTTTCCATCTATCTCCCCCTTTACACAACTATACATCTTTCTCCCCCTTTTTGACATTAATACCAAAGCTTTATTCTATATATTTACATAGTAATGCTAAAGTGAGACAAGAATTTTGAATGTAGCTTGAGAATAGTTGCCAAGGTCTTGTCCTAGATGTCTTGCAAGACCTTACCTATGTGTAGTGCAATTTGCACTTCTATTGAGAACTCAATCATGTGGTCTGCTATGGAGAAATTATTGTCATGGATGAGGGTTTTTGCATGAGCAATGCACTTTTGTAGTGCATCCATGTTACGAAGAATCATATTCTATATATCTACCAATATAGATCTGATTCTTGCTTCTTCTCTAAGAAATTCTACCTACATATTTGTCAAAAATATTATTTTATTGAAATGAGCAGAGCTTGAACTAGGGTTAAGCTGCAATTGTTAAGCACTTGCCTTGAGATCTTCATCTATCTTGGACAATTTGTTCTTTATTTCCTTGTTAAAATTCTAAACATCAAATAACTTACCAAAAAGTGATGATACATTAGTACAAGAAGTTTCTAGAGAGCCCAAAATTGTAAAGAGTTCTACTTGATAAATAGGAATCTATTGAGCAATGTGCTCTAGCACTTTATTTTCAAGTTTATTCTCTTCTTTTTGCAATAACTTGTCCTATCCATCCAAGTCTTCATTGAAATTCTAGACTGCTTCTTCAAACTGATACAAAATTGGTTGAGAAGAATCAACCTCTATGCCTATAGCCTTTGTCAAAATATTCTTGGCATCTTCAATGATTTTGAATTCTTTTCCCTTTCCTCTCTTAGGCTTTTCTACTTTGCTTTCTTTTGGAGAAGCTCACCAAATGTTTGTATTTGATCTAGGTTGATCTTGGAAATGTCCCAATATGAGATTACATTTTCCTCATCAAGGTCTATTTCCTCCTCCTTTTCTTTTCCTTGGCCCAAATTTTTTTTTTTTGGTTGAGGCATGGTCTCAACTATCCTTGCACTTATTGCTTGTGTACCAGGAATAGAACCAATAGTAGATATAATAGAACTTGTTGCGAAAATTGTTATTGCACTTATTATAGAAATGTTAGTAGAAATACCTATAGTATCCAAAATTGATGTCTCAATCATAGTAGAAGAGGGAAGAGTCTCAAGCTCAGTAGATGAAGTACTTGATACTTCAGTCAATGATGTGTTAAGCTATACTGGTGCAAAGAGTGATTGGATGTTTGTGTTGTCAATGGTATTCACAATCAATCCTACCGAGGCTATCTCTGTGCTTGATGTTATCACTATTTTTCTTGGAGAAAGAGGAAGTGAGGCAATAACTGCTGCATTAATCTTAACTAGATCAGTTTCCTCATCATACTACATTCCTTCCTCATTAGCCTCTTGCTCTTGTTCCTCTTCATCTTCTATGTTATCAAAATGTGTCATTTCTTCATCGTTTCCTTCCTCATCTTTTTCTTGATCATCATGATTGTCCTCATCATTTACATTAACAAAGAAGTCTCTTGGTTTGTGAAGATGAAAAACATTTTTCCATGTATTTGTTGCATTCCTCATTATGCTTAGTGTGTTTCATCAATACTAGACAAGTGTTTAATTTCAAAGTTAATTTCTCTTCATTTTTCTTCAATGACTCCTTTATCTCTAAGTCAAATAAGCTTGACATAAGCTGCCTTAGGGTTTGCACATAGATGCCTTTGGCAGTTTGCATAGAAAATTCCCATCTTGGTTGGATATTTTCCATCAAAACACTAGGAATCTAAGAGGTGATTTGGTCTGGTGAGTATTTCCATTTACCCATTTTATCCATTACCAGATCTTTAGTTTGCCTATTTTCCTTTAGTCCTAGTTTCATACTTTAATCCCTTAAATTTTTTTATGCTAGCCCCTAACTCTAGTTCTTTTAATCTATCTTGGAAGGTGGGTGGAGGTTTTATAAATATTATATCTCCTCCTTCCTTATTAGCATTCTTCCTTGAGGATCTCCTTGTAAATACTACAGTGCATGGCCTAGCTAGCTTGGTAATGATTACCTTGCCCTTTTTCTTTAGTGGTACCTCTTCCTTTGATTCTTCTTCATCCTTTGCTTCTTCATTCTCACCTTTTCCCTTGGTTAACAAAAGAGTAGGACTAGTTTTCAACTTGTCCATTCTTTCCTTTCCTTTGTTTACCAATTGAGGGAGCTTGAACTCTAGTTCTATCCTTGCTTTAGCTTCATCATAGGTACCAAAATATGCCACCTTGGGATTAAATGGATCATTTAGAAGAACCTCAATAATATCCTTTGTTTCATCAATATTAACCTCATATCGAAGAGGTTTCACCCATACAAATCTAGGCCTAACTGCCTGAATGTATGCTTTATCACTATCTACCATGAGACATACATCATCCTTGTAATCTTCAACTAGTTTCCTTGGAATCTTGAATCTGTTATTCATTTTCTCTTTAAATGCATCAAAATAGTTATCCATGATACTTATGTAATTCTCTCCCATCTCAACTATGTATTCATTAATCTAATAAAGCACTGGCACATATTTTCTCCATACAATAGTACCTTTTGAAGGAAAGAATTTTTGAACATAAAAGAATAGACATGTCAACAAGGAGCCAAACTTACATAGATTATTCTTTGATTTTATGATGCTCTCCATATGATTATTGAATTAAATCAACAATAGCTCAACAAGGTCAAGAGAAAGATTATTCTTGACTACCTTGTATGCTAGATCAAATGCATCACACAAGACACTATTCAATCTGCTTGAACTGTAGATCTTGTGAGCAATGATATGAATACCAAATTTCAATTCCACGTTAGTGACATTGCTAATCTTCATGCCTTTACCATCTCATTCTGCTAGGGTTTTCTTTTCTAGTTTAGCCCGACCTAGGGTTTTGGTCAATTTAGCTTTGGCCAAGATTGGGAGACTAGTGATTCTATGAATCATCTTCTTTATGATCAAAATTGGCTACTCCAACCATAACTATCCATTATGCACTCAATTGAGAATAAACCTAATCCATTTAACTTGGAATTCATAGGGCATGTGAGGAATATGAGTTAATCCTTTAGCTTTGAGGTGTTGATGTTCGAGTTTCAAAATGCCATTCACACACAACTTTTCTAAGGCTTCATCCATTTCCAAAGTACCAATAGCTTGAATCATGCATTTTATATGAGAATGAATGTTGTTGATCAATAGTATCTTTGGAGGGATTTGTGATTGCACTCCACTCGGATCTAGGGTTTTGATGATTGTAGGAGTGAGCTTGAAATTTGGTGCTTTCCATTCTATACCATGAACTAACATATCTAATATTCACTTTACCTTGCTACTATTGGATGCCATCTTCACTTGGTAGGGTTTAAGAGAATTCAAAATATTTTGGTAATAATTCACTCAAATAACTTGGATGCTCTTGAAGATTGCTTTGCACAATTTTCTCTCAAAAATTCACAGTAAAAATGACTTCAATTTCCTTCCTGTTATCATCCACTTTTCTTGCATTGATTACTTGATAGAGTCTTCCAACATTCAGTAACCTTACAAAGTTCAGTTACTCTCGACCTCACTTGGTAGAGTCTATGACTCGACCTCACTCAATAAGTAAAGTAACTTAGTAGTAACTAGTAACCTTTTTACTCACTGATCCCTTTATATCTTGAATATAGATATGGATATTTTTGTCCTTTCAACTGGAATTGATTTGGATGTTTTCTTTAATAGCCTAATTCTAGTTCTCCTTTGATAAATCAAGTGGAAATAGTGGAGTCACCCAATTCTTAAGTGACTTGCTCATCATTGTCTAGACTTGCATTCTTGGTAGACTTTGGAACCCATTTCTATCTCATTTTTTCCCTTATGTTATTAGCTTTTTCCTTCTTTTCATCTTCAATTCTACCAATATTTATATATTTCTTGGCAAGATGACCAAGTTCTGTACAAATGAAACATCTTCTAGTAGTATCTCTTTTCCTCTTATGATGTTTTACACAATTCATTCCAATGTGTCCAAATTCTCCAGAGTAATGACATCTACACCAGGTGTTATAGTCCCAACCAATTATAGATTTCACAATTTGTTTTGCTAGATTCAATATCTTGGTTTTGCATTCTGATGACTTGTGTCCATGTTTCTTATATTTTTGACATTACCTTCAAATTTTGGTTTCTCTTTGCATTCAGTAGCCTTATGACCATGCTGGTTGCAATTGTAACACTTTCCATTGAATTTTCCTTTTTCATTGCTCCAACATTTGTTTGATGTATGACCTATCTTACCATAGTGATTGCAAGTAGGTCGTTGACTCTTTTCAGCTCCTTGTTTGGAAGATTAACCTTCTTCTTTGTATCTAATTCCAGCTTTTCCTTTTTGTCTATAGAGATTTTGCTCATTCAAATGATTCATGTCTGCTTGGCATTTCATCATTTTTTCATTGGTTTGCTTTTAGAGTTTAGGTCATTCTGCAATCTTTTATTCTTAGATCTCAGGTTCATGATTTCTTCATTTGCATTGGTGAGCTGGTTAATAAAGTCAATTTGTTGAAGGGATAGATGTTGAATCTCATTATCTTTTCCTTCTATTTCTACTTTTACCTTGTTTTTCTCTTCCATGACTTCACATAGCCTTACTGACTGAATTTCTTGCTCTCTTCTTAGTTTTCTAACATCTTCTTGCAGTGAACCATTCTTTTCCAAGAGTTCTTTAATTGCTTTATTTTCTTTGTCTGAGCTACTTGCTAGATGAAGGTCTTCAATTCTTTCTTCAATGTAGAGCTGATCTTTCATTTGAATTACAAGATCTTTTTTTTTTAGGGATTGAGAGAGTTTCTCTTTTGCTTTCTTCAATTGTGCAATAGCCATTTCCAAATCTAGCTCCTCATTGTTAATAGCCTTGTCAAGTCTAAATATCTCCATGGTCTTTGATCTTTGCTCAAGTTGTTAAACTTTCTCTAAGAACCACAATGCTCTGATACCAATTGTTGGAAATATTCAGAAAGGCTAAGTTACTAAAAGGGGAGGGATGAATTAGTAACTCTTAAAACTTTTATCATCAACTATCCAATTAATCCTTTATGTGAATTCTAATCTAACTACATGCATAAGAAAATGAAAACATGAAAGCATGCATAACAATTTGACACAATATTTGGTGACCCAGAAACCTTCCAAATAGAAAGTAAAATTGGGGTGGGGATAATACCCACAAAATTTAGTACTATAGTATAAAGTTTTCCTATTAAGGGTCACATTGATCACTTCTGATGATTTTCCCTATTAGGAGGTCCACCTTGTTAAAGGATTTACAAACATATAATGAAGTATGCACTCGGTAAAGAGATTTTCATAAGACTATTAGGTCTACCTTGTTAAAGGATTTGATTGATCCACCTGTTGGGATGAAGTAGTAGCTAATCTCTGATCTGCAACTTGGTTTGTTGAATGAGATTCCTTTATGTACAAATCACCTTGCTGTGATATATATATATCTTTGCTACTTATACTGTTGTAGCCTTTGTAATTTTCTCTTTCTGCTATTCTCTGATTACATTCAATTACATTTCATTACTTACACACACTTAGATACACTAAACTACATTACATATATACTAATCCAATTATACAATTACAAAGTTGGACACAATACAAGTTTACACAAAAATTACAAAGTCGGCTCAAATGTAGACACTTAGGTTTTGAAGACTAACTTAGTGAGTTTTTGATACTTGACATCCACTGTCAATGCTCAACATCATCATGCACTCAGTAGACATAGAAACTTAGTCCATACTGATCACTTCCAAGTAGTCTTGACCTTGGTTTTCACTGGTGACTTGGTGAATACTATGAAACTCGACATATAAACTAAATTACTTGATTTACAGTTTGTATCTTGGTCAATGCTTCCACTATGAGCTTGATATAAAATAAATCACTTGGTTAACATAGAGTAGCTCAGTTAACACTGGACTCACATCATATCAACTGTGAACTTGGTAAGCACTGCATTTCTTAGTTTGGACTAGTAAACTTGACATATACTAAGATGTACGATTTACACTGCTGATCTTCACACTAAATGTAACTACTTAGCACACACTAAATTTTTTCCAAAGGACTCAGTAGAAACTATAGAACTTAGTGATGACTAAAATGCTTGGTTAACATTGTGAACTATACAATCTGAATAAGTGTATGTTACTAATAACAAACTTTATTGATATGTCAACACTTTGAAGCTCATGAATGTACTTAACCATTTTCTATATTGATTGTTTTAATTCTTGTTTATCTCTCTAATCCTTCCATATCTACTCGGAAATTTTGGTATTCTCTACATTTCATATCTTCATGTCAGTGGCTTTAGAAGCAAGACCAAGGATAGTCTTCTTTGCCACATAGTCTTGGGGCTGTATCTCATCTATACTTTTCTCAATTGTTGGCTTCATCACCTCTACAACCCATTGTCCTATATCTTAATCAAAGATCAAAAAGTTTTCAATCTTTGGCCTTTTGGTCTTGGGAGTCTTCGCAAGACATTTTCTCATGATGTCACCCACTAGGAACATCATTGGAATACTACTCTTCTTGCTTACTGATAGCTCAAACCAATTGGGGACAAAAGGGGTCTCTTTGGGAGGAGGAGTCTATCACATATGTGATGATCTAAGAGACATCACACTCAAAGTATTATCAACCTTTATCGCTTGTTGGTACCTCTATTTGATTTCACTAGCTAGGGACTCTCCTGTTCCTTTTGTTTCTTCTCTAAGATCAAGCTCTACTATTGTTGGTTGAACATGAATCTCATTCAAGCCCTTTGACTACTCTTTCTTCTTCATGCTATGAGAGCAAGTCCACTTAGTAGATGGAGGGAGATGAACTGAATCTTGAATAGGGGGTTCAAGTTCAACACTTGACTCGAGCTTTCTTACAACAAGGGAAGCAATAACCTTATTAGAACTAAGAATAACCAAGGGTGAAGTTGAATTAGTATGGGCCCTTTGAACACTACATGAAATTGATCCTGACTACTTATTATTCTTGAGCCACTTGTCTATTCTAGCTAAGACATGTAGGGTTCTTGTTTGCAAGTCATCATCCTCTGGTATTGTCTAGTCAATCTCTAGTAATGTGTAGGATTCTACTTTCTCAATGTAAACTGGGTTAACGGTCTCATCACCCACTAGTTTTTGTTACTCTTGAGACATCTAATGGGAGACTAAACTCTTTAATCTATGATAATGTCAATCTAGAACATAGCCTTTTTCTAACTTCAAAATCATCCTGACAATCAACCCATAAATCTTCTAAGTGAGGAACATGCAGGGAAGAGGAACATAGTTCAAAGTGCTTTAGGGAAAACTCTTGGCTATTGAAATGGGTTCTGGTAGAGTAAGTTAGCAAGCTCATGGATTTGATCTCAACTTTGAGCTTAAGGGCATCATGAATGGTTTTGCACTTATTGTGGCCAAGCTCTAGACATGGAATGTGTAACCTGAACCCTTCCTTATATTACAATTCTTTTCAACCTCTGCCAACTATTTGCATATTTCTATCAATAAAAAACTATCAAGGAAATGGAAAAGTAGCCATAGTGGCTTGCCTTTGTAGCCTCCAATCCTAAGATAAGTGAACTTGGGAAATTGGGTAAAGAAACTACCATAAATATTAATTAACTAGGTGGCTTCCTCTGCCAATCTCATATTTTCTTTTCTATGCAATTCAAATACCATTTTGTCTAGGAAGTTATCTTGGACTATTTAAAAACCTTCAAGGTTTTTACTCTTCTGCAAGATAGGGTAATACTCATAGATATGCATACTTGGGTTCTAGTATGAGTGTGGTAAACCCTTCCATTCCTTGCTGCAAGCTAGAATGTAAAACAAGTAAGAAGTCATATAGAAATTAGATGTTTTAGGGGCTTGGGAGAGCTCTTCATGTAGCCTACTAGCTATTATGTCTATCCAACCATTAAATTTATCTTCTCCAAGAATAATTAGAATAAAAAAATACATCTAGTTCTCCCAATGAAAGGCATGTGGGTTACCCTTTACCCTCCTCATTAGTGTGATGACATCCTTAATCTTAGGGATCATGTGTTCTTTAGTTAATGGTCATGTAAGACAAGAACCTCCTCTCTTAGACTTGAAAGTCTATCTTTTAGCAATGTTTTTGTTCAAATTTGTGACATCTATGGAAAATTGGGCATAGGAGGAACTAATAGTCCAATTTTCATAAATTTTACATGGAAGAATTCTTAGAGCACCCATGACAACAACTCAACTCACATGTACCAAGACTTTGTAACTAAAAAATGTGAATACATTTCTTAGCCATATAATATCTATCTCTGGATGCTAAGACTAACACAGGATAGGGGAAGACTTTTGGAATGGTAGCCACTTGCAACATACCACCATATGAGACTTTTTGGGATATGGAACCAAGCTTTGGATTTGTGAATGCTACTAACAATTTTATCATATCTTCTTTAGCAAGGAAGGTGTCTTCCATGTTGGGTAAACTACTATTAATGACAGACTCTCCAACTTTGTTAGAAATCTTTGTGTAGAAAGGAGTGGTCATGATAAAAATTTAACTAGAGAGGTAACATAGAAGAATGCACAACTCTAAATAAATGTAGGAGAAAATGACACTTACAAAATTAGAGGCTAGAGATTCACTGAGTTTAGCACATGTAGAATAGAAAGCTTAGACTATCACCACGTACATCTAAACCAGACAAAATAATATTTAACAAAAGTAGAAATAATAGGGGAATGAAAACAAGGTAAACTCCATTTAAGATGCAAAACCTAGACTTAAAAAGTGTAGATGGATGACAAGACTAATGACAACACATGAGTTATGATCATTAAAACTCGCCCAAGTTTTGCATGTGGCATGAGATGCCTTACAATTATTACCCTTAACTCCTCACTAATACAAATATTTTCCATGGATTTAGTAACATTGCACTTCCCCTGAGCTGTCAACTCACACACATGGCACCAAAAAAATTCATCTTTATGACCAGGTGAATATGAACAATTGAACTAAAAAATAGTTCAACATTCAAGTTCAATAGTCATGATATATTGGAAAGCATGCTCATAACAACATACTAGACATGAAGGTGAAAATATGAACTTGAACCTTGAAAAAAGTGTTCAATGTTCAAGTTCAACATCAACAATGAGTGATAGTATCTATGGAGTATTTAACCCTCTTTTAGCCTGACCAAAAGGACTAATGAATTGATGAACCTTGAACAATGAGAAAAATTTTCAATGTTCAAGCTCACAAATTTGTTCAACCGTGAGACAAAAATGTAAAAAGATTCATAAAGGGATTTAAAAAAGGGACCCAATATATATATACATGTTTACCATTTCTAAAGAAGCTTAGGGAGTTTCTATACATAATAGAGTAATTTTTAGTTTCCCATGAATTGCACAAGAATAGGCTATTTCCTTGTGAAACAATAGGTTTTGAATTTTTGATAGTTGCTGAGGTTACAATTTTTTTGGTTGATTACAAAGCAGGGGCTAATATTTTGAGACTCTATAGCCCAATTAATTTCTTGATGCCACTGATCCATGCTTAGCAGGCAATCATCCCCCTTGAGTTGCTAGAAATGTTAGCCATTTTTGCCCCCCAGCCCCCCGCATTGTTTTTTTTCCAAATGTTGCTAGTCTCATGAAAATATAGGTTGATATGAATGACCAAATTCTATGGATTATTCATTTATTTCCATGCAAGCATGATAGAGATACAAAAAAACCTTATTCCTTTATTTTTTATCCCTAAGTCCTTAAATTCTTCATATTTCATTTTATATCCTTATGAATATTTCAAGTTGTGATCGTGCAACAACCTTTCATCACTTTGTCTCTTTGGTTTGTCACTTAACCATCACATGGGTTTTCAGGGTGTGACATAGTCAAGATAACCATAAACATAGTTTCATAGTAGTTAATGCTAGTATCCATTTTTAGGTTGTAATGTTGTAAAGGTCAGAGGGCATTTGTAGTTAATCTTCCCCTCCATTAGATCTTTTGTAGATCGATGGCTGACATTTCCTTGCTTTCTAAAGATGCACAAAGTTTAATCAAAGTAGGAAAGAGAGTGCTCACCACATGGAAATGTGGGACTAGATTCAATATGTGGGCCAAAAAAAGGAACTATCAAAGAAAGTGACAAATTGGCATGCTCTAGTTGGTTAAGGATGCTGAATAGGATAGAGGAAGGTCACTTTTATGGAATTGTCTGATCCTTTTTGTTCAACAGTTGTCGCTTCCCTACATTTTTAAAGTTCTCAAAGTTTATCCAAAGTAGGGAAGTGAGGTTATGACATGTGCATGTAGTGGGGTTAGTTTTTTTTATCAATTTCCAGACATTGAGTTGGATAAGGTGTTAGATGTTTTGTTCTAATTTGCCAAATGTGTAGTGTATAAATGAAAGTGGATGGATGTTGCTTTGGATCAGTGGGTCCAATGTTTTTGAAGTGAAGTAGTAATAGCTAGGATCATTTAGGATCATTGATCAAACAAGGATCAATGATCGCTACTTCCCCATATTTTGAAGATCAAACTTTACCCAAAGTGTGAAAGTGGGTGTGCAATGCATGTCATGGTGGGCCAGGTGCATTTGAGTTCTCTTCATCACATCATCGCAAGGGTCAGAAGGAAGTATAATTCTAATTATTTCAAAGGAGTATCTTGTAGAATGATGATAGATGAATTGGATTGATGTCATTTCATCGAAAGCTTCGAAGCTTCAAGTTGCAAAGTCAAACAACTATAGTCAAATTCATTTGTTTTACATCATCATGCATAGTTAAAGGTTAAATAGAGTTAAGGCAATGAAGTGGTGAATGCCTATTATCATAGCTTCATAGGGTTAAAATATGGGTTAAGAGTTAGGTTTATGATAGAGCGAGTAATAGTTAAAGATATCTTCATAGCTTCATAGGTCAACATGGCTAATGAAGGAATATAGTTGTGAGGTTGGAATGACATGAAGTGGTCAGTTTAGTGGTTATCACAATGTCATAGATCAATAAACATCGAATATTTCAAGGTTGTGAAGTTGTGATTTAAGGTTAAAATAGTTAAGTTAGCCATTGGCCCAACATCATATGTTTCAAAAATGTTTTGTGTTTGATGGTTCCAATGGGGTGACATAGTCAAAGATAAAGGTATCATAACATCACATGGTTAGAGGGATGTTAAGCCTTGACAATTGCAAAGATATATAGTAGTTAGTTTTATGGTCATTACAAGGTTACAGTAGTTAGTAAGTTGAAGAGACATTAGGATGTGAAGCAATGATAATTGCAAGAGATGAAGATATCATAGATTCACAAGACCAAATAGTTAAATAAGAAAATAAGCTACGAAGCCATGAACAAGGCAATTAATGGGTCAATCTAAGAGAAAGAATGCTAGGAAGGGTGGTAGAATACTTAAAGGTGATGCAGTACAAGGCAAGAGAATCCCCAAAGGAGTGTCCTAGCCCCTAGAAAATAACCACACAATGGAAACATAACAATAATGTGAGATCTGAAGCCAAGTCACAATAATTTATTCATAGATATAATTGATTACATGCAATGGGTTGGCCTATAAGGCCTTCCCAGTTATGGCCAAATATAAAGCAAGTAATAGTTCTACAAGGTCCCTCAAGATCCAATCCAAAACCTAGCTAGTCCATATCCACACTTTAGTAGAAACCCCCAAGAAAGATCCAACTAGTACTTGCAAGCCCTAAAAGCAATCTCCTTTTTTTCCAAGCCTCAGCTACTAGCCTTCTCAAAACTCCTCTAGCATCTCCTTTTCTCCAAGATGGATGAATAATGATTAAAGACTTCACCAAAACCCCTACCTATACCCAACCAAGTCACAAGTCAGCCTAGTACACTACAAATTTTAAATATCCCTTACGTTATGTACTTGAAGAGCCACAAGTGGCCTCCAAAAAAAATTAAATACTTAATGCCTTTAAAAGCTTACAATACTTATTAAATACATAAAAAAAAATTAATCAAGACCTAAATAAGTCCACTCAACTCTAATAAAATCCATTAATCCTACAAGCTAGCCAACTACCCCATGATGATCCTGCATCATACTCCCTAGATGCAAAAAGAAAAGTGTGTCCCACACTTTGATGCCCAATGAAAAATCCACAAGTGTCTTCATCTTTGACAAAGAATTCCACTCAAATAGGGACAAGAAAACCAACATGCAAATCATCCACATCTACATCACTCTATCAAACACAAGAATCTCAACCATCTAATCAACATGCTCACTCTTAGTAACAAACTGAACATAATGCTTCATCAAAAAAACCTTATCCACATTAGCAACTAGTGAATCCACTCCAACAAAAAAGCTCAACATCAGAAACAATATGTATATCTCGAGAAAAAAATTCCAAACTCACAACACCAATTGTCTCATTGCTCATGACAAGATTCTCTACAATATACAAGTCACCACCAATAGCAACCAAATCATCCACAACTAAGTCCTTTGCAATCTCTATGTCAAACTTAATCAACTGATCATGAAAACCAATCTCCATCCTAGCATCAAAAAGGTTAGGAATATCCTAAGAAAAAAACTCTAGTTGCTCTGTAGGTTTGGTATCAAACACCACAAACTGATTAAAAAAACCAACCTATTCCACCTTGACCTTGTTATGCCATCTTCTCTCAAACAAGTCTCTTAACCAAGTAGACAAATCTCTTCTAGATTGGTAGACTCCAGCTCTACAAAAATCCATAGAATTCCTTCCTCACCCCAACCTTAACTTGATTTGACAAGCTAGCTTCAAACCAAGAATACATCTCAAAAAATCTCCTCTCCACCACATCATGAAGATTCACAATCATCTCAAGGTCCAATCCTCTCAGAGTCATCTTCCAAGATTTTCACAAAACCTTCACAAAAAATTACCAATATATTAATATTCCTAAACAAGATCAACCTTCCATCTTTTCAACCATATATCCATCTATATGTCCTCCCAAGGTGCAAAATTTTGTGCTTGGTCTAGACACACAAAAACAACCTTCACTCTAATGCAACTTTATGTAGTGCAAGGAAGGAGAATCCCCAAAGGAGATATCCTAGCCCTGAACAAATAACCACATAGAAAAAACCCAACAACAATGCAAGATCTTAAGCCAAGTAATAATAAATTGTTCATAGATATAATTGAGTACATCCGATGTGGAAAGCTGTAAGGCTTTCTCGGTTACAACCAAATATAAAGAAAGTAATAGTTCTACAAGATCCCTCAAGATCCAATCCAAACCTTAGCTAGTCCAAATCCACAATCCAATAGAAACCCTTAAGGAAGATCCAATTGGTACTCGCAAAACCACCAAGAAATCTCCTTGGTTTCCAACCCTCAACTACTAGGCTTCTCAAAATTTCACTCCTCTACCACCTCCTTTTCAACAAGATGGATGAATAATAAATAAAGACTTCACCACTACCCCTAATTATACCCAAATAAGTCACTAGTTGGCCTAGTAAGATAAAAATTAACTATCCCTTATATTAACTACTTGAAGAGCAACAAGTCGGTCTCCAATAGAAATTAAATAACAAATTCCTTGAGAGGCTTAAAATAATTATTAAATACATAAAAAAAAATTAACCAAGACCCAAATAGGTCCACTCAACTCCACTAAAATTACTTAATCATGAAGGATAGCCAACTACCCCAAGATGCTTTTGCATCAAAAGGTTATAGGGCCACATGGTGAGTTTGACGGTTGATTTTTTTCAAACGATGAATAGCTAACCTGACATGGTTGTGACCATGGAATTAAGCATCTGCTTAATGGAAAATAGGTCCTTGATCACTTACAACTACTATTTTGAGTGTTCTCCATGCTTGATGAATGCATATTTCCTCCTACCCCAACAATGGTTATCCATCTAACCAATTAGAGCAGTCATGGTCACCATTTCTATCTCTTCAGGGCTTAAATTACAAGCAAAGATCTCATTTCTACATATGGACATGTACCCTGATCAAATCTTTGTAGATTTGGCAGTGATTGTTCTTTGTAACTTAAAGACAATAGTTGAGTGTAACACCCCACCAAGGGATCCAAAAGAATTAACTTATAGTTTTACTAAGTTTTCTAAACATTTTTTTTAAAGAAAAACATGTACAACAATCATAATGTAGCGGAAGCAATAACATACAATCATTCATATGAAAACATAATAGATTACATTCCTTAAGGATCCCAAGACATTGAATCACATTTAAATTTAAATAATACTAAGTCTAATAGATAACACATCCACATGAAAGAATAACTACAAGTTCAATCCATTTAATTAATATACATTTTTTTCAAATGCCACTTGACAATAAATTCAGAATGCACAATCATCCACTGTACATGTCACAGGGTATGAAAGGTAGAAAGAATATACATTTATAAAAAAAGATTACATCATGCCTTTCAAATCCATGAAACAAAGTACAATACAATAAGAAAAATCATCCATCGTATAGATATAACCATCCATCATAATACATAGAGATAGAATGAGATGAAATGTAGAACAAGGAACTCCAACCATGACATCAATGGATAGATCTCAATGGTAAAAGTAAAAAGCACCACCACCCAACCTCATAGTAACCCAAAAAGGTCCACTCTCATTGTAATGAGGAGATAGTCTCAAGTCCCAAAAAGGATGTCAATCCCAAAACTCAAAAGTAACATCTAGGTCAAGGAGAATCCTAAAAGTAATCTAACTCAAAGGTTTCAAGATAAGTCAACATCTAAACCCAAAGGAAAACAAAGACACATATGGAATCTGCTATGCAAGCAGGCAAGTGTCATCACATGAATCAACTCTAGAGTGACCCTTGCAGTCTAACTTGACCCTGACCCCCTAGTGACTATATGTGACACTAGTGTCCTTTCATACTAACAAGGCATAGTAATGATGCATGGTCACAACCAAGCATCTTCTCTACTCCCATCCTAGTCTGTACTAGCACTTGAGGCATGGGCGAGGAAAGATAAAGACTCTTATTAGATTCATTTTACTCTAATTTAGTGTACTATTTTCACTTATTAAATAACTTACAATGGGTTACCTTGGTAACCACTTTGTGCTACGACCTCCATTGCAAGCTACTTCCTGACATTACATATAGATAACCTACCCTAAGCTCATAAAAGTACAAATCAAAGAATTATAGTTTTCACCTCAGTCCTATACAGGTGACTAGAAAGTATCAAAAGAAAATTCACAATAACACCTCATTCCATTACAAGAAACTGGAAAGCATCCAAAAATAACTGATCAATGACTCAAAGGTTAAGTCAAATATGTCATAACATTCATCTCGTTATCATACAAAAACACTGAACACAATAATGAACAATGCAACCAAACTCATCATAGAGCATACCAAAGACATTACCATGGTTGAGTTTAAAAGATCAACATCAAGACATCATCATGACATCACAAACACAGAACTCCTGAGTCTCTAGTAGATGTCCTAAGATTGGTCAACACTCTAGT
Organism: Cupressus sempervirens; assembly: GCA_028749045.1. NCBI lineage: Eukaryota > Viridiplantae > Streptophyta > Pinopsida > Cupressales > Cupressaceae > Cupressus > Cupressus sempervirens. The sequence continues at coordinate 668,467,792 of CM053787.1, forward strand.
GAACCCAAATACAATACATAAGGCAACATACAGTTAACAGTGTAGTTTCATAGTTTGGTTTGATTTTGAAAACACATAGTCTTGAGTAAACAATAAGGTCAAGTTTTCATTTTAAAGTAAGTTTCGAGTACATAAGCTTTACATTTTAACCCTTACTATTTAACCCATTTCTTGTATTTGAACAAATTGCACAATTACCCTTATCTAATTATAAGTTAAATATCCTAAAATAATTTAAAGGTAATAATTTATTAAATTATTAAAATAATAATTATTGATTTTCAAATAAAATAATTACAATTTTATTAAAAATCAAAATCATTAATAATAATAAATTTTTAAAAAGCCTTTATTAGCTAATATTCATTATTAATTAAACTCAATTAAATTAAATTAAATTAAATTAATTAATAATTATTTTTAAAAATATTAATATTTATTAATCATTTATTAAATTAATAATTAATAAAAATAACTATTAATAAAATTATTAATAATTAATAATTAAATTTAATAAAAATTACATTTAATAAAATAATTAAAAAATACATTTGAAAAAGGTATTTTAGGCCAGGTGGCTGGCCTTGATAGGCTACTACTGCAGTCATTCTATGACCATAGCAGTAGTACAAGGTACTGCTGCTGCTACCATAGTACCACTATGAGAAATCATGATAATATCCATCGCTGGTTAAGGAATAAGGAGGGAGGTGGGGATTTGGTGGCCCCACCTCCCCTCCAATTTATATATTTTTAATATATATATATATATATATATTCCCTTTTTATATAAAAACATTTTCAAACAATCCCTCCCAAATCATATATTTTTAATATATATATATATATATATATATATATATATATAAACATTGCAAATTTAGTCTGATAGGAAAACCTAGATCAACCGATCAAATTTTCAATTTAAAATTGATTTCTTTTCAAAACTAACTATGATCAATTAACAATTATTCAATTCATGGAATGAGGGTTTCCTAATTTTCAATCCTTATATACAAAAGAATTCATATGAATAATAGTAATTCACAATGTGAGATTGAAAGATTTATCACAAGAAAATTTGGAAACACAGATAAAAAAACACGATGTAGACATGAATATTAAATTACATAATTCACTAGGTGAACAAAACATAAGGCTTTACCTGAGTTTGATGCTAACACGTAATCACCCAAAGATTGTGAGAAAATTCTCTTCTCTCCAAACCTTCTCTCTAAATATCCCTTCTCCAAAATTCTCGGTCCTTGCAAAATGAACTCCCAATCTCTAATATAGAGTTCTTCCCTAAAATTGGGGCACTAATTGTGCGATCATGTAAGGGAACTCATTGATCACAATCTTTTAACTCTTCATTAACTTTTTTGAATATTCATGCATAATTTATGCAATTTAAAATATCTTTTATAAATTAATTTCTCTTTCACTCAATTTATTTTCAAGGCATTTTTTGATAAAATATTTATTAACTTAAGTAATAATAATAGTTAGCATTCATTTAAAAATGATCTCCTAAATATATTATTATTAAATTAAATAAATGTTAAGTACTAAGTTTTCTGGATTTGATGAAATAAACAAACACAATCAAATCCAAAAAACTTAGTACTTTACAAATGGATTGTGGAAATCTATTACTGTTAATTAATAAATAAATGTTATTACACTCTAAAATTATACTATAAATTTCTCTTTAAATTTAATTCTTTTTATTTAATTAATTTCTCAATTAATTAAATATAATTAAATATGAAATTATCTTAATAATTTTCCATTAAATTAAATCATTAATTAATCTTTTAATTTGACTTAATTAATATAAAAATCACCAAAGACTTACAAGATGAAATATGAAAACCCATCATAAAATACCACATAGAAGATCAAACCCAAGGGTTATAATCAAAAAATTATGCCATATGACGAATTCAAAAGGGTAATCATCATAGATACTTGTCCTAATTTTCTAGGACAAATGTTTTAAAGGTTAGGATTTGGACTCAAGATTTTATCTCCCCTCTCTTATCATTGAGATATTGTACTAGGGTATGCTCATCTTGGCAATTCAGGGAAGTCAATACCCAGTACTTGCAATCTATATAAAATCAACACATGTACAAATACATATATTCTAAACTAAATAGGCAATGGTAGGAAGTGGTGCATCATGTAGATCCTGACTAGCAGGTGACCAGGACTACGTTCCTTAACCACATCAAAAATGTCATACATAAAGAAAACATACACACACACCATACACATGTAGTATGGGGTAAATATCCATGGGAAAACACATATAATAATCCATAAACTAACATCTTCAAATAACTAAAATCAATGTAAATAATTATCATCAAGGTATAATCATGCATACATGAAGTAACTAGTATTAAGTAGTCTCATCATATAATCAACTGAGTATGAAATCAATATCCAATAATTTGGAAGATAATGCTACTAATCATCAAGCATAAACATAAACTAGCTTAAACGAGTTCAACAATAATAACTGAATGTAAACTAGGGGTAGGCACTATATTGAGTTTTGGGTTCTAGTAGAAGTTTTTTTAGTTATGTGTGAGTTATAAAAGAAAGTTTTGTAACCCTTCCAAGGGTTGGTATTTCTCTAATTCTATAGCAGATGGGTTGCATGCTCTGGTATTGTAATTTCCTTTTTCCTTTGAATGAATGTATCTCTCTACTATAGCTCTTTCTTTGTTAATATATTGTGCAATATCTTCTTTCCTTATGTTGATGTATTGCTTCCATTTTTTGAATGTATGATTGTATTTATTTGGCCTTTGAATGATATCAAGTGAAGTTCCTTATAGAATTTTATTGGTCTCTGATGTCCATGATGTTGTTGAGTTAAGAAAGGAATAAATCTATGTATTTTGAGATTATATTGATGAACTGCATATTTTTAGGTAGAGATAAGACTGAATATACTATTTTGGTGTATTAACCCTCTAGATTAGATTGGGTAGTTTTATTTTCATGCATTTACTTCTCCCTTTTTCTCTCAAGAAGTAGTTAGGTGCATCTCGATACCTTCTTTGGAGACTCAATCTCATTTTTCAAGTCCCACAACTTGAGATTGCTTCCATGTTTCACAAGGTTTCCTTTAGGTTAAACTTCAAGGAAGGGTGCAAACTTTTGTGATAACAGGATCAAGAGAGAAATGACTATTATACATACTCCTCAACAAATGATATTGTTGAAAGGAAGAATAGGACTTTAGTAGAAATGACACGTTGTATGATACAATCTAAAAATATTCCTTTGTTTCTATAAGTTGAACCTATTTATACCATATCTCATGTTTTAAATAGATCTCCCAAAAAATGTTTTGCAAAACATTACTCCCAAAGAAACTTGGAATGAGAGAAAACCAATTATTTAGTATTTTAGAGTGTTTTGATGTGAAGCATATGCTTATGTACTAGATGAAATTAGAGTAAAGAAATTTGATAAGGAAAGTGATAAGTGCATCATTTAGGGGTATGATGACCAATAGAAATGATATAGCTTGTATGATCCTAGTGTGGAATATATTTTTTATTAGATAAACAGGTTTTACAGGGACCTTGAAACCCAAGAGTTAAAACAATAACAAGGCTGATAATAAGCATGAAAAACCCAGCCAAAAGAGTTCAAGTTCAAAGGCTGATAAAAAGCCCAAGGCCCAGTCTAAAAACAAAGATCATAGAAAAGACCAGGAACAAAAACTACTTAGAAATGACAAAGGCAAAAGCCCTGACAAAAAGCCAAAAAATAGATTGAGACAAAAGAACAGGCAGTGGATTAGTCCCCATTCTTTCTCTCCAGGTCTTGCATGGCTTGAGTAGCCTCATAGGCCATCTGGTTCTCCTCAGCCTCTTGTTGGTGCGCTCTTTGATCATCCTGGTCCTGAACATTGTTGATGTTGTCCTTTGTAGTGTCGACCACTAGTCTACCTTTTTCCCTATCTTTTCCTTCCTCTTCTTCCTTCATAACTCTATCTTTGATCCGGCCAATTAAAGAAATAATGTTGTTGTTAATGGAGCTTAGCAGCGAAATCATCTAGTTTGAGAGATTATGATTGTAGATTTCGAGGTTGTTAATCCTTCTCTTTGCCAGACTGAGCCTCTCACCATTGCCGTCTCTATTATCAGAATCTGCTCCATTCTTGTTATCCTCCATATGACCCCACTTTCTCTTTGACCTCCTCCAGCTCATGGAAAAGCCACTTGATTGATCTGTAGTTATCAATCATACTGTTACGGGCATTGTTCATAGTGTGGAATATGTTGTTACAAGTAGGGATGTCAAGTTTAACGAGGGGTTTGATAACATGCTAATATCCTCTCCTATTCCACAAGTGGCCATAGTGAGTCATGAATCTCCTAATAATTTTTGAATTGGTGAAAGTCCTAAGGAAAACTTTGATATAGTTAAAGAATCTAGTCCTCCATTGAAGACCAAAAGTATTTATGATATTTATAAAAGAACTCATAAAATTAAGTATACTCTAATGACCACCATAATGAAGACCAATTATCCTTAAACATATGAAGAGGATAAAGGAAAATATGAGTGGAAACAAACTATGCAAAATGAGGATGATTTCTTGATAAAGAATAAAATTTGGGAATTGATGTCTACTACCCTAAAACCCTGATAACTGTTGTACAATCACATCTAAGCCAATTATTCTTAGCATTACTCATCCTCCTCCTATGTCCTAAGAATTATAAATAGCTACACATGTATAACTATTATCATTGGCTCTAATACCAATAACTATTGAATCTTAGATAGGGTAGATCTTTTTAGTGACATTATTATACAAGATGATTATTTTTTCTTTAGAGATTTACAAAAATAGCTATACATTTAATTATTATGTCTAGTTTTGATAAAAAAATATGTTGCCTCTTAGATAGAGTAAATATTTTTAATGAAATGATGATACAAGATTATTAAATTGTAAATTTATATTTCCAACCAAACAATAAGGAATCTTAATGCAAGTCTTTGTATATGAATTTTGGTGAAGTGTTTCTTTGTCCATGTGTGCAGAGTTCAAGTATCTCTCCATTAAGCATGTCTTCTCTTGTGCAAATATTGGTAATAATTTAATTTTTTCAATTAGTATTAGAGTCATCTAGTTCTGATAACCAACTTCTATTTTATTGAATGTCGCACTTCACTTCTATATGTATTGTGAGTTGATGATTCAACACTTTGATCTATTTAGAAGATTGTATTAAATTCCTCCATGCCAAACAACATTTCATAGAATCTAGTGACATTTCCCAAGAAACTGTGTCAGTGGCCCCACCTACATTTCTACAAGTCATTTGATTAAACTTCTTTTATGTACTCATTGTCCTCATTAATTGAAAAATGCTTCCTAGACTTTGACTAATGACCAATAATCACATCTTCCTTCAAACTATTAAAAGCTTTTCATCTAGTATTCCAAGCTATGGACAACATCATAGTACAATACATAAAGTATCAACAATACAATGGTTGAATTTGTTGTCTTTTCTATTAGGATTTGTGTGTATCATGGAAAAAATAAAATTAGTGCTATGCTAAATAGAATAGAAAAAACATGTGATAGATATTGTAAACTAGGAACCTCCAAATAGGGATATGGTACAATTAACAATTGATAAAGTCTTGGAGGACAATAAGATGTTTAGGCTCAAATAATTTACATACAATGTGGGTGATTTCCTTTTTGACTCTTTCTAGATCTTATTCCATATGTGATACAATTTGACATAAATATATAATGGTACCATCGACCATTTATTGCATTGAAAAGAATGGTTCTAAGGCTTTGTTTTCTTACAATTACGAACTAGACCCACAAACCTTGTATGAATTGTATGACATTATTGATGTTGATACATACATATGATGAATGCAGCTATCAACAACATATAACACAAGTTCTAATGAATGTAGCCTTAGGGGGGAACCTCTTTTTATTAAGTGGCTCTCCAAATGGTTAAATATATAAGTCTGTGTCTGGTCCTCAATAAGAAAGTCAAAGTACTTGCACTTCAATGATGATATAGAAAGGAATCCATATTCTATTTTCTTCCATGAGCAAGACCCTCTACATGGACACTTTGAACCACTAATCCATAAACACAAATTTCTTTCCACCGAGACATTTACTTATCTAAAAATCCTTCACTTCCTCATCCATTTACTAATAATTCTTTAGAGGCCTCTCAAAATTCTCAATATACATTATACAGACATGCATCTTCAATACCATATTATGGTGATAATCTTTTCAATGCAATTGCCATTTTGACGGGCGATGAGTTTGATCATCATAGTCTTGTATGATACATGGAACAATCATTTTTCTATATGATTTTGAGTAGGGACAAAACAATGTTGGAAAACAAACAAACATGCATTCAATATGATCTTAGCATGAGTTGTAGCATTGAAAATTGAGAAATATTCATGGCACAAACTAGATCCCCATATGAACAACATATGGTTGAAGGAGCCAATTTCTATTTTGAATGATTCTCTTATATCTTGGTGAAGATAAGAACTGGTCAGAAATTGATGTTGCATGGATCCGAGAACATTTCAAGTGTGAACAACCATCAAAAGTATTTAACATAATGTTGTACGAGATCAACAATTTGTATACACACTATAATGCACAAGGAGTGGAGCCTATATTACAAAATGATCAAAGCACCCACCATTTGTCAACTACAACATCGAAAAAAATAACTCCAAGAGTCAATGCACATGGTGCTAATAAAATTAACTAAGCTAGTAGGCATGCAAATTCTATGTCTTGCATACAAGTAACAAAAACACTGGATAGAGGCTTTGCCAACAAAGGAAACATGCAACTAGATGGATTAATTCATCCTCTTACAACCATAAATAGAATCTCACATAAGTCGCTATGCAAAGTCAAATAAAAAATATGTTCTGCTAGTACAATCATAAGAAAATAAGGTAGAAGAAGAAAATTGTAGACAACAATTGTCTCGTACCTCGAATAGATTCAAGACACATCAAACCATAAATGTACAATTTGTATGCAACTTCATTTCAAGAAATGTATGAGAGATATTACAATAGATATTTCCTATTACTACCAAAAATGATATAAGAGCATCCTACGTTGCCTTTTAATCCTACTAATTTCTTCATTCTGGTGGTTTTAACCAAGTTCCAATAGTGTTTACCAAGTTCCAATAGTGTTAACCAAGTTAGTGTTAACCAACAACATTATCTGAGTTGGTGTTAACCAAGTCAGTGTTAATGAACATTGTTAACCAAGTTCCAGTGTTGACTAAGTGTCCCTTCATATACCAAGTGAACCTAATATTTGCTAATGCTCAATTCCTTCTTTGATCAAGTTTGTTTGTGATTGGTTCTTAGTTTGAGTTGACTTATGTATTTAATTTGGATCATGAATTTAATGATAGTATCTTTTCTTGGGATTTGTGCAAACCATTTTAAGGTTGACCTTTCTTTTATGTAATGATCTATAATCTTATGTAATTCATTTGGAAAGCATAAACATGAGTATTTGGTTTGGGTTAGAAAAAGGGACATAAAGAGTTCAAAGAAAATGTGCTTGGAAGTGTGAATTTGAAGCTAGATAGGGGATCTTGAAGTTGTATTTTGTATTTGGCCATAACCTAGAAGGTATTATAGTTGGCATGTATGCTAATAATTTGATGAATCAATAGAATTGTTTTGTTCTCTCTCTCTCTCTCTCTCTCTCTCTCTCTCTCTCTCTCTCTCTCTCTCTCTCTCTCTCTCTCTCTCTCTCTCTCTCCCTCTCCTTGGTGTTGCTCTCTATGTGTTCTCTTCCATTGTGTTCACTTAGCATGGTGTTTGGATAGTTAGGTGTTGCTTTGGCCCTAGTTTCCTTGCATCAACAAAGAAAGACCTCACCAAAAGGCCAGATATGTAATTTCTATACTAAAAAATTATAATAATACAAAAGGCCATCCTATGCATCCCCAGAGAACATCAAAGAAAATAGGCCTCTACAACATACAAATATACTTCCAAAACTAGAAAAAAGACTAATTTCATTAAAAATTACATTTGTAAAGATCTAGCAACTAGGACATAGAAGATCCCAATATGGTTTAATAGGAACAATTATTAATGTTCCCATAGATATTAGTCTAATATAAAGTGTATTGCCAAACCCAATAAATAACACATGGATAGTTGTTGTTGAATGAAAGAGATGTGTAGAGTATACAAATTCATATTAGAAAGGAAGAGTATGACCAAATACTATTTTCAATGCACTCCAAGAGCTATACAAAACAACACTATACAAGAAGAAAAATATATAGATTAACAAAACCTAAGAATATCACTTGACACCTTCTAAACATCAAATACCAAAAATTAATCCTTCATTAAGTGATGATGATATTGAAGTTAATAGTTCCCTAGAAATTGAAATAGATACCTTATATTATGAGTTTACTAAAGAAAGAACCATTACATGCCTTGCAAGACAAAGTAATATAGGTAGCACCAACAGAAGGTAAACAACCAATGAGAGTATTCCAGGATGAGCATGCGGAAGAGATGATCTTTCCCACACTATTTTTTGGTTAGCCACATGAAAATACATTGAGAAAGGATTTTTGTACCAAAAAATATCACAATGGGAATTACAAAATTCAAACTAAGACTTTGCATATCACACAACAAATTTATCCTTAAATTTTTTCAAAATACTAATATCTCAAGTTTTCTCAACAATATGGATAAGAATTCACAAAGGAAAAATGAATAGTAAGACACTAAAGGAAAAGGATATTAAGTGTAAGCCAAACCTTAACAAAAATTTTCAATTAGATATTAGCTATATAGATTTCAAGAAAATTAGGAACTCCCCAGACTATTTTCATCATTTGAAAAATAAAGTGTTTGCAATGATATGACAAGTAGGACCTCTAAAATTCTTCATTATATTCACTAGTTCTCAGAAGAAATGGGCTCCATTGACCACTACATTAAACCAACTATATGAGAGATACTATACAAACTCTAGAAAAAGAGGATTTCAAAGTCTTGATGACACTAACTCTTTTGCACTAATGAAAAATGACATAGACGCTTGCACTCGATACTACAAGCACCGAATCAATGCAATGAAGCAATTGTTCTATTTTGATGATACATTATTTGGAAAAATAACTGACTACTTTTCAATAATAGAGTTCCAAAATTGAGGAAATGAACATGACAATTTCATGCTATGGGTTAAGAATGCTCCAATCTTTAGAAAACACCCTAATCCTAGCATTGAACACTTTACTGACAAGTATGTAACATGTAATACAAATTTCTTAGATGAAAAAATGTCCAAATTGCATAGAAATCACCATTTATACTAGACAATGCAGGAAAACAAAAAGGAAGAGTTGTCACTTTAGTTTCCTAGAACCCGTTGAGCTATCATTTTGCATGATGCTTAATTATGTGAATTTGTTTGAAATACTCTCTTAAAAAGCTAATCTAGGATCAACTCCAAGGTTTTGGCTGATCTTGGGGCCTACTAGAATCTGCTTAATTCAGGATAAATGCATTTGTTCACTGAGAGACCTTTGCCAGTTTAAACTAATCTCGATAAGATGTTTGATCTACTGTTTTGAAAAGTAACCACAAAAGAGATATATTTTTGGTATTTTTTGTTTTACAATGAATATAATTTACAATGAAACTATATGAATTCCTAATTTAACCAAGTATTAGCAAAGAAAATAGAAAAGATAATGTAACAAGATATTAAAGAAAATGACTTGAAAGGGAAATTCCCAATAGACATAAACCACAGTAACAATACATCTATGAGTTAAATCATTGAAAAGATCAAGTAGAAAGCCAATGAAAATAGGAGCAACACTTCTTCAATTCCACTAATGTAATCATCAATGGGAAATCAATAATAACCAAGAGATATTTCACTTCTCATCAAATTGTGAGGCCATAGAAAGAGTGCTCATGTGAGACAAGAAGCTATGCAGGAACAGTAGGTGATCTTTTTTCCAGCAGAATTTGTTAACATGAAGTAAACACTAGAACTAAAAGATCACAAAATCAAATCAACGCAAAAAAAACCATTGGATCCATTATTATTTATGAATATGCATTCACAAAAAAAACACACTCCAATAAGAATAACTACAGTCAAAGTGAGAGCACCAATAACATATATTATTGCATCAAAATAATAGTTTGGAGTACATATTACATCCATGTGTTTATAAGAAGTCATATCTTCTTTTTGTGTTGAGAGTGAGAGATCTTAGAATACAAACATATTCTTAAAACTAATAAAATAAATCTGATTATATATAATCTGACTCTCTAAATGGTGCTAAGTAGTTCTCCACCCTTGTTTATATCAATTAATCAGTCCATGAGCCTTTACATGAACTAAAGGAAAGAAAGAAGAAGTAGACAAGAAGAAGGAACCTACAAGAGGATCTGAGAATCACTAGAAGCTCTAAAAATGGAAGCTTGACCTTCTCTTGGTGTTTCTAGGAGTTGACCTACCATCAGAAAGCAGTTCTGGTGTATGGAAAGCTCTAAATTAGGAACTGGTAGTTAATTGTCAGTGCACTATTACTTCTTTAAAATTGTTAGTGCACCTTTGTGAATAATGTAGCTATGCACCTTGTGCACCTTGCACACCTATGCACCTTGCACACTTGCACACCTTGTGCACCTTGATGATAGGTTCAAAAAATCCAAAATTTTCTCAAGTGTCAAAAATGATTTTCTAGCTTTTGGTTTTTGTACCCCTTTATACCAAAGTGATGTTTTGATTTTTGCTCTTGAATTTTTTTATAATCTGTGCTACTTGGGAAGCTTTTGAAAAATCCAAAGCTTCATACTTATATTTAACTATCTATTGTTAGTTACTAATCTCCATACGAGTATTTACAAATTCACACAATTTAGTGTCCAATTCCAAAAATACCTCTTCAGTCTTAAATGCTTGCCTAATATCTTGATTAGATGAAGATTCCTCAAAATTTCTTCTGAATTGTTGGACAGGTAATTTTACTAAATTGAGCTTTATTTTTTACTCATCTTCAAAAATATCAAGTGTAACAACATCGTAGTACTTCTCTACTTCCAAAATATACTCTTGAGTCTAGTCCCTTAACTGATAAATACCTTCATGAAGTCCTGCCATGACCTTATTACTAGAGACTATCTTCTCAATCGAATCTTTGAGCTTATCAATCTCTTCCACTGTATACACCTCCATGGGTGTACGATACCTTTAACTTTTTATTTCTATCAAAATTTGTAGGTCTTTCATCTAGGTATGTACCTCATCCATCAACCCAAAATCTTGGTTCACTGTGGACACCAGTTTATCTGCACTTGATTGGATGTAATTCAACAAGTTCAAATTATGATGTATTATTTGTACACCCTTCTCCTTGAAATTGTCACACCATTGCTGACATGCTCCCAAAAATGGATCTATCTAAATCGTTTCCATTTTATTTCTCTCTAATGCTGTAGCAAGAGTGACCTTTGGATGATCTAGGTCTAATGAGCCCACTATTCTATGTAGATAGCCTCTCATAATCTCTTTTTTTTCCTCAACATTAGCTGTTTTGACTCATTTTTGCCCATCTAATTGAACACTTCTTTTATGCTTGTAATGATCAAAACTCTGGTAGTATCTACTATGGGCTTCTCTAATAACACTTCCTTAATTTGATAGTCTTCGGGAGTCAAATCTTCCATATCAATATGTGGAAGAGGGATGGCTATGTGTGTAAACAAGTCCTAATCTTGGTTCTTCATGATGAAGGCCAATGGCCTTGCATCACCTGTAGGTGGCTCAAGATTTTTGATGGCTCTTACTAGCTAATCCATTCCCTCCTCAATAATTACATTCAACTACGTCATATGTCAACCTATTACCTCCCTCTTCAGCCAAGTAGGTGTAGTGCCCATTTGAGATATATATTTGACTAAAGAGGGGGTTTGTATTTTAGATCCCTTTCCCTTATCAGTCCTCTCTAGAGTTTTTTCCAATTAAGAAAGATCACTAGTTTGAGTCAATTTGTCTACTTGGGCTAAGGTCCTAGCCTTGGTATCATGAGGGGTTTGTTGGGGTTCTTCTTCCTTTATTTCCCCCTCCATTACTTTATTAGCTTTCATTTTTTGATGTCCATCTTCCTCCAGTGCTTGCTCTTCTATTTCAATAGATAGAGGAAGTGGTGTTGTAGATCCTTTGTCCATAAATGATAGATACAAAGATGGTGGTGAGGGTAGGCCCAAAGGTCCTTGAGGTAGAGGTGATATTTGATTCTAGTCCTTGCCTAGGGATTGACTCGTAGGAGTATCCTTTATATTATCCCCCACCATATCGGTGTCTACTGGCATGAAATCAAAATCTAATACATCAAAGACATCAGTCTCTTGACCCTTCATATCCATGATCCACTATTTCTACCCATTTTTGAAAATTGCAACTTGAACTAGTTCTTTTGGATTAGATGGTGGTGTTAGAGTGGAACTCCTTTTTTCGTCTCCCAAGGCCTTGGCTAAGTGAGTCCTATGACTTAAGGGGACATTATCAAGTTTTTCCTCCTCCTCCTCCTCTTCTTCTTCTACTTCAAGAATGGTTTTAAGCACTTGTGGAGGATGAGTATTCATTTTCTTAAATTTTATCCTACGTAACCCTCCCATAGTTAACTGAACCCTAGCCTTCTTAGGAGATGAGGAGGAGGCTTCTTCCTTTTCTTGCCCTTCTGGTGGCACCCTCTATTCTTCTTCTCCCAATCCCTCTTTTTCACATTCTAGGGGAGGTATTTTCTCAACCTATTGGGTTTAAGTTGTCGATTTATATTGAGGCTATGATTGTTCAGGATTATGTTGTGTTTTTTGGGGTACCCTCACTCGAGTCACTTGTTTGTAGGATTTCAATTCATATCTCCTCCTTTTAACTCCTCTATCTACCTCAAAGTACTTAATTTCATTCTCATGTCGATAAACCTTTTATGGTTTTATTAGGGATTAAGCTGAGAAAGTTGGCACTGTAACTTATACTCCTTTACCTTTCATAGGTCATGTTGCAACTTGTAGAGGAACAACCAGTGGAATTGGATCAAGTTTGAATTGTTTCTTGATCCATTCCCTTGTCAACTAGACAATATATCGAGCTCTATTGTTGATGTCTACATTCACATCCCTGCCAATTTTTGCATTCATTATGAGCCTGTCATATATCTTACCCCTATTGTATAGTGGATCTAAGACATCTTGTGTGTCTTTTTTGATAGCCTTAAGAGGGATCTTCATTTTAAGTGTCTTTTTTGCTAAGTATAGAGTCATCCTACAAAAGTCCCTATTTTAGACATCATAGTCATCTATGGCATTCATCCAGTGATTTTCTAGCGTGTCTTCATGCATGAACTACTTCCCTACCAAATGTTGTACCATCCCAATATTATCAAAATATGGGTGAGGGGAATTGTACTCTTGAAATGGTATTGATCCCATTTTAAATCAAAGGTCACTATATCCTTTTCTACTTGACCTAAAATGTACCCATGTCTTCTTTTACTATTTCCTCACTTTGTCATATGCAGATGGGAGTTGCCTAGAAATCTCCAAAAAATGACTTTGTCCAATGGATATCATAGAATATTCTTTGGGTTCACATGTATGCTTGCTACCCTTAGGCATGTGAATGTTTTGAATTGAATTTAGTAGGCTCCAATTTTTGTGATCCTTTTTGTTGTGTCTACTAATATCCTTTTAGCATAATTAGCCTCTATAAATCAGATGTTCACAAATATGAGACTTTCATTCACTATCATGTATTGTTTTCTCTAATATGAGAGTATCTTCTTAACTAGCTGAGGATATACCACATGGGGCCAAGCATTTGCATCTTTCATGAATCCCCTTTTATAAAGTCCTAGGTAATTAGTTGTCCTTGCTACCAATAAGTACACCAAATATGATGTCATATAGAACTTGGGGTTGGTCTTGACTCCAAACAACTACTCATCTAGGTTATCAGTAAGCATTGTGGCCAAATTAATAGGCATCTTCACCATCCTGATGGTTTCAATGAAATGGACCATCTAGATATTAAGATGCCTAGCCACTAGTAAGTCCATGACTCTTCTCAAGAGCACTATGGCATATCCATATCATCCTTCATATAGCCCCGAGTCATGTCTAACTTTTTGACTCTATGATGCACTAGTGTTCTATCAATCAAAACTTATGACTAGATTATCTCTATAGCCTCCTTCTCATTCTCTTAGTACCATTTTTTTTCTCCCTCATAGGATATCTATAAATATTGATCAACTCTAGGGAGACGAATCACCTTTTGTATGTTTCTAGGTCTAGGACTATTTTGCTTGTGACACTCTTGATAAACTTTTCTTCAGTAACATAGTTGTCTGCCAATGCTATGAGGAGTTAAAATAACTACATTGATGTGGGATGTGATGCCACATTAACTAACCTTGATCTATTAAGTGCTGCAACACTTGCAGATCTCTCTTTGGACTTGTTGCAAATAGTAAGGAATGTGTTCTAGTTGATATGTCCTAGCTCCATATCTCTAATTTTAGAGTGTCCATCTTGAAAATGATATTTCTTTGGTGAACCTTGATATTTGAACACTATAGGTTTGGGATCCATCTTTTCTATGAGAAAAGATGATGAAGATGACATTTTATCTACACAAAAGAAAGACATTAGTCCAAAGAGCTAAAAATATCACCCAAAACAAACTGTAATTATCAAAAAACCTAGCCCAAAATACAAAAATAGTGAAAAACTAGCCCAATCCCCCAATAGACCTTGAATGCAAAATAATGCACCTTGTGCACCTTAATAGGTGCACTAGGTGCACTTAATGATCCATAATTGGTCATTTTATGTATAGTTTCACACCTACACACCCTTGTGGGGTGTGCACATGCGCACATGTGAAGCAAATGTAGTGGATTTAAGTCCTTCAATGTTTTGTGAAAGGGTGCACACATACACACCTTAGTGAGGTTTTTGCATTAAGTTGGTGTAAAGAAAGGTGCGCATGTACACACCTTGGGGAGGTGTGCACATGTACACCATTCCGTAGGCATTTTTCATTTGTATTTTAAGTCTTAGGTTTTGAGTATTGTATGTGAAAATAGGTGCATAGACGTGTACCTTGGATAGGTGTGCATGTGTGCACCTTTGGTGTCCTCTAACATTAGTTTTTTGTTGTCTTTGTGTGTAGGGTTGAGCACACCTTTGGAGGTGTAGGGGTGGAGTTGTTGAAGAGGTACAGAGAAAAGTGAGGAGAGGGGAAGGGGTCTAAGGCTTATATAGGCCTAAGCATATTGTGCATACCATTTGGAGGTGTGCACATGCATAGGTGCACATGTGTGCATTGCTACAAGCAAGAATGATGATGATATTCCTATGGGGGATTATTGTAGATATATTAATATGATGATATGTTACATTCATGACTGAGTTTGTCTTTGATGTCAACATAGCAGTTTTCAATGGTATCTGATAGAAGAACATCAGAAAGATCAAGTTGGTATAGACAACTAGTTGAGTATTTTCACCGTATGAGGTTATGAGAGATACTCATGAGTATTTGGTATATGTAGTTAATGTCAAAAGAAGAAAGGTCAAGTCTAGAAGAAGTTATGTAAGTTTTGGTGATGTCTATTCAGAGATAGAGTTACAGAGGCATGATCTACTAGACTTGTTATATCTCTTAGTAGAGTTGATATTCTATGAATCTAGGTTGAGGACATGAAGAAGACATGTTGAGGATGACATGGCTAAGTTTTCTCATCATAATATTGCATGTACAGAAAGCTATTCAAGTTGTAAGGTGAAAGATTTATGTTATTGCTAAGTGTAATGTGTTCTTAATGTGGTCCTATAATAATTAATTGAGAAGGTCTAATAGCCAACTTAGGGAATTGTTTTGTGGACTTAGTATAAAGGAAGACCATTTTCCTTTATTATGGTATGGAATGATATGGTTTTATGATTGATGATAAGTAGCAGCTAGAGTAGAATGTGAAGTTGACTAGATTAGTATGGAAGTGAAGGAAACTTCATTATCGAGGTTTTATTGAGTGATTTGAGGATTGATATTTGGATCTAAGGTTCATGACCTAGTTTACAAGATCTAACAGTGATTGGCTTAGTTGATAGAACAAAGGGAAGAATAATATAATAGTGAATTACATGTTTGAGTAGTGAGCTCTTCGTGTAGTTGGAATTTCATATTTGGGCAGTGGGCTCTTCTTGCATACATTGTACTACAACCCTTAATAGGGTTGGCACAACTTCTAATAGGTTTGGAATCTCCTAATAGGAATTCAAAGTCACTAATATGGATTTTATGTACTAAATATTCTAATAGACTTCTAACAAGTTCCATCCTCTAACAAGGAATATTTATATTAGTACATCATCTTGTGTGCATCATTCTCATCGGGGTTTTCCCTTTGATCAAGGGTTTCCCTAGTCAACATATTTGGTGTAATTTTCTATGTGCATTTTATT
Source organism: Cupressus sempervirens (assembly GCA_028749045.1). Lineage (NCBI taxonomy): Eukaryota > Viridiplantae > Streptophyta > Pinopsida > Cupressales > Cupressaceae > Cupressus > Cupressus sempervirens. Next base: position 668,484,403 of record CM053787.1, read on the forward strand.
ATGATTGTTGTTTACTTTGGTTGAATTCTTGAGTTTTGATAAAGAAGATATATGTTTTAATTGTTGGATAACTAATTTGATAATTGATTCACCCCCCTAGTTATCTTGGTGGACTATTATTTCTAACATGCATCTGCAAAGGGAAAAGTGTGTGCATTAGCACATTTAACAAACTTGTGCACCTAGGATAGGTGTGCATGTGCACTAAGTGTGCTACTGTGATTATTTTGCACAAGGCACTCTTTTCTTCCAAAATCTTCCTAGTTCTGACACCTTGGGGCTTCTTAGTTAGAGATAAAGGCTAGACCTAGACTCCAGGGGGAGTTCCAAACTAATCCAAGCCTTGTATGGGAGACAAAAAATTATTAGGGGGTCCCTATTTCAAGGAGAAATGGGGTGTGCATTATGAAACCACAACATAACCCACAATGAAAATAATAATAATACTTAAGCCATGTAGTGAAGATATAGAAAAAAGAAAATGTCTCACTAAACAACTAAGATGCACTGTAGAAACTTCAAGCTTCGATAGTAATATGTCCTTTAAAAATTCATTAGAAGCCTTGCATCTAATTGATGATGAATATATCTTGGTAATATGATCCACATTGTTCAGACCAAAATCATATTTAAAAAGGAACCCTACGCATATTTGAAACAATTCTTTCTCACCTCAAATCCCATAGTTATGGAAAGAAAATACAAATGCCCATTTTCTTCTAAATTCCTACATTGCAGCAATTTATTGTAGCTCCTATATGAATAAGGGTAATAACTTCATGAAAAATTCATTGAACAATATTCAAATAGACTGTTCAAAACATAACATTGATGCTATAAATATGATGAAAAGACTAGGTAATGCCTTGCCAAACTTGCAACAGATGTCATCTCAACAAGCTATGCATATTTTTCTTATTCTCCCTCTTAACTATAGGTCATAGAAATGTACATTTAGAGACACTTTTTCACTGATAATCACACGTTCATTAAAAAGCCACAAAAACCTTTTGGACAATGAACCTGACTAGTCATAGAATATTGCTTGCAAAAGCTTGATTGACCACTACATTGCACAACCTTTGTCAATGACCACTATTTGTCTAGCATAACTTTTTTTTGAATACACTCTAGTAAAAGTAAAATTAACATGATAATGTATATCACAATGTAATGAACCCATTTTGGGGTTCTTTCATTTATGTGCGACTTTTCTTTTATTTGTGCCATATATTTTCCTAATCATAACAAATGTTTATTGCAAAGAATATATGTTGTCACTGATATAATTCTTTCTTATCAATCCACTCTAATCATTCATCTGATTTGGCATTGGTAATGGAAATGGTTTGGTTATTGTGAAAACATTAGGAGTATATATTGATGCTTATGTGCTGCTAGATCTTTCTCTTCCATTGGTAAGTCTAATATTGACAATCTATCCTCAATACTTAGTGGATTATCTCTATGTGGTAGTGAAGAGATTAGATGATGAATCTAAGATCAATTTATGGTAAACTGAAATGAAATAATGATAAATGTAATAACTATTTCAAAATTTTGATATTATGATCATGCAATCTATACTTTGTAGGTGTTGTTATCTCTTGCTATCAATTATATTCTATATCTTCCTTATATATGTATTGGTTGATGTTCTCTATCCTTACATCACCATATTTCTATAAATTGGCTAATGAGCAGTAGCTTGCATAAGATCAGAACACGATGTGATTTCTTTACAAGTTGATGTTCACTTATCATATAGACTATTGGGGCATCTATCAACATCATTCCCGCATGATATTACTATGGAATCTATACCTCTGTATTTATCGCAGTAGTAATCTCTCCTCTTTCTATTTGGATTCCAATACAGATCCTTCAATCTTTTTTATTAGTTATTCCCTTCTCCTGATTCCATGTCTATGATCAGTATTTAATAATTCCAAACATGTTTCTCCTTATCACTCCTTTCTTATTTAATGGCTTTGTTTATACTTTTTCCATTTGATAGATTCTTAAGGTGGTGGTCTTTTCTTAAATACTCAAACCACTCTATTTGGTGCTCCCTTGCATTAATATTCCATCTCCTTTCCAATGTGGCAAATGCATTTCCTCTTCATTGACCTCAACTGGTACTAATATCAGGTATGTAGGTTTTATATCCTCCATGTTTTGCATCTTGTTCAGTGTGGTCCTTCTTACCCACGGACTTTTCAAAACATGCCTCTTGATGTGTCTATTCCATTTTTACTGCAATATTCAATAAGTAACGGGTGTGGGTACTCTATGAGTCTATTCCAAAGGATTCCTCTTGACATCATTCAATCTATATTCTCCCCTTCCCATCCTCCCTTTATTAATTTATATGAATGCTTCATACTTCTAAAAGACACACCGCTTGTCTCTTAATAAAATCAACTACGATTAATTAAAAGTCTTTAATATAATATCATTGTCTATTTATTATTATAATTTTATTATATTGATTATATATAATTTTTTAATCATTTGATTAATAATTAGATTGATTAGTATGTCATTTCTCTATTTGAATATGAATATATTTACTATCATTTTCCATTAATGATTGTACCATATTTATTAATAGATATAATATTATATTGATTAATTAATCAATTCATTACCTTCAATTCAAATGTGATAATAGTTAGGTATATTATCATCTTATTGATTTATAATGTAATTATAACATATTATATTATTTATAATAATATTTAATTCTCAATTATATTATAATATTATCCTTGAATATGTCTATTTCATTATATAACTCATGTAGGTACATTATAAAATTATTATTGGTATTTGATATCATTTATAATCAAAATATTTATTTGTTATTTAATTTATTCAACTCATTAATATTATAATTATAATATAATATTTTACATTACAATTATGCTATAATCTTATTTATTGTTTTATTTTTATATTGTCAAATATATCACTATTATATAATAGATTATAATATATTTTACTTTAATATTATTATTCTTAATTATTATCATTATATAATATGTTATTTGAATATTCATATATCCTTTCAATTTGTGCTCATCACACACAAATTATAATATTCATAAGGTATAGAAAAGAAGTTGACCCTGAAAACCACTAAATAGAGAAGCTTATGCTTTATGTACTATTTTCACTGATGAGAACACATTGAAGCATAATTAAAACACATGGACAGATGCTTTCATTTCTAATGAACAAAAAATACAACTTAATGAAACCTAGTATACATATAGTATAAACAAGACTTGGGGAAACATGGAAAATCCTATTAATGATGTCAACATTGTAGATTGAAATAACCAAGAAATAAATGATGTGAAGACTTGGATAAAATAAGAGTAGGACTTACAACTAGATTAGACACAACATGCCCTAAGTTGTGTAGATGGAAGCTCACAAGGAAATCTAAACTTTCATAACACCCACACTTGCTTGAAAACACAAAATATTATAGCCTCCATAGGAATCTTAATAAAGAACAAAAAGTTATAGGAAAGGATATATTACTAAGGAAATTTTTTATAGATACAAAAACACTACACTAGTTTTGAATAGGAGGTACATGAACTAGAAAGACCTTTACTACAAAGACAATATACTAAGGGCTCCTTTATATATACAAAAATACAATCAAAAGTGACCCGAACAAAATCAAGGGCCTATTAACTATATATATAGGAAAAATGACCTTTAGTATAGGAGGCACAAATTTGTATTCTGCACTACTGATTCCATTTAAAAAATCTATTGCTAATCTACTAAGTTTTGAAAGATTAGACATGTTAACAAAATAATATAGCCAATTGTGAATCATTGTCATTGATGAGGTCTCCTTTTTTTGAGTGAGGTTGCTACATTGCATGGATAAAAGATTTTGTGACATGATGCAAGTGGCTACTAGATACTTTGGTGGCCTGGATGTCATTTTCTATGGTGAATTCTACCAAGAAGAACCTATACATGACTACTAGTATTCCAAACTCTGACAAATAATAGCGACTTAGTACCTTACAACTTTTGGAAACTAAATGTAAAATGCTACAACCTACACACAATAGTGAAACAAAAAAGACTACACCTTTATCAATATTCTAAATAAAATATACACTAGAGTCAAAATAAATGATGACATAACATTCTTGAATGAACAATGCTTATGCCCACCACCCATTGACCTAACATTTCTATTTTTGTTTTACAGAAGAAAGGATGTTGATGCACACAACCAAAGGATATTATCATCTCTCCCTAGAGAACTAATTACAATTGATGCAATTGATGAGCATGGCTTATCTCTCTCAATAGAGTATTTACACTAGAAAACCATACCTTTGGCCAAACAAATACAATTAAAATAAGACATTAATGTCAAAATCTATGGTGGCAACTATGACATACAAGATGGGCTTGTCAATGGAATTGATGTAAAGTTCAAAGAATATACAAAGGACATTAACCCAGACATTATTTGGCTATAATTCAATGACCCATGCATTGGTAGATCCTAGGAAAGATGATTGACAAAGGTTAAGGAAACATACATAAACAATGGGTGGGTGCCAATTCTTTGGCTTGCAAAACCACTACAAAAGAAAAATGCTATGTACATAATGACTATTAAAAAATAGTTTCCCATACAATTAGCATGTTCTCACACCATTCATAGAGCACAAGGAATAACTATGCATGATCTTGCATTTGACCCTCTATGGGTGCATCACCATGGTGTAGCATACACAACCGTATCCTGAACAACAAGTATTGATTCACTATTCTTGCTAAATCCTCTCACAACAAAAAACTTCAAGGTGAAAGCAACAATGCCACAAGAAATGATATGACTCACAAAAGATTCTTCTTGGCTACTTAGTAGCCTCCACAAGCCCCTTGACACCATACCCTTTCCTACAATAGCTACACTAAATACTCACCATTTCTAACCACATTGATAGGACATATTACATGACAAAAATCTAATGACATCAACCATTGTCTTTCTAGAAGAAACCTATCTAATGATGCCAATATTCAACAATCCATTGCCAAAATTAATTTTTTTTACAACACACCAAGTCCATGGCATAATGACATGCATTCATTGAACACTCCGTGTGTTAAGTTCTAGAGCACTAAGTATTGAAAATGTATAATATTTACTCATCTTGTTTCTCCTCAACAACCAAACAATATTTCTTTACAATATCTACGCAAGACCAACTGTTATACTGATAAATACCATTACAATTATCAACAAAGTAATGTTAGTTGTTTCCACTCGAAGCCTTGTCTATATTGTTGGAGACTTCAACATTGACATTCTTACAAAGTCAAAAATAACCCATGTGTTACAATATATTCTGCATCTATACAATTTGCACATGCTGTAAGAACAACTGGGCCTTCACCAACTACAATAATGGACTGCTTATGGACAATCTCTCACTCATCTACACCACTAGTTCAAAGATTAGAAGTATACTAGACTGATCATGATATTCTATTGACTACCATTGCTACTATTCTGTAGCTGCCATATACATTAAGAAAACTCAAATTGTCTAGGACACTTTTTCTCTACATGCTTGACACACTGCACATTGAAATAGGCCCAGATACAAATGACTTGTCCTTTACATACCATGAACTTTTGTGAATTTCAGTACACCACACACATCAAGTACCTATAAATTCCATCTTGAATCACCCATATTCTAACACACATCAAGTACTTATAGCTTGCATCTTGAATCCCCCACATTTTGACACACATTAAGTACATGTAGCTTGCATCTTGAATCCCCTACTTTCTTTGTCTATGGCCTCAACCTACTTCCTAGCCAATGCTTCTATATGATTTCCTTAAGTATCATTCTAGTTGCATTATCATATAGAAAAATCTAACAAAGAAAGAAAGAAAATTATAGGCTCTAGGTAATCATGAGTGCAATGCAAGACACATCATTTGGATTAGTTTCTTCCAAGCCATACCTTGAAGAAGACATCCAAAAGTTAAGTAGAAACAATACATTGTCACCTCCTAGGTCAATTTATCACTCTCACACCTAATTTTGAAAATCACCTTCTATGCCATCTCCTAGTTAATCAATATTCTAACATATTCTCTCTACTCTATAGTAGCCAACTACACAACACTTAGTAGAAAAAAAAATCCTCTGAGAGCATCTATATAAGAAGGAGACAAGAAAAAGTATAACTACCAAATGCCATATCTATAACTAATAGAATCCATATCCATGCTATCTAGCTTATGATAAACTAATAGCTTGTTCTACATAAACCTTGAATTTTAACATGTCCTCAACTTAACTCATTCTCACATTGCTATGTTTTCTTTTCCTGCATTCACAAGTTCTCCAAAACTATCACCTTAATGCCATATGGTATTGATACTACACTAAAATCACCATAAAAATGGGAAGTAAATAAATTTTACTCAAAACTAGTATACCTAGATATATTGTAAATTCATATTCCCCATAATGTTCTTATCATTTAGCATTGTTTTGTATTATCGTCTACAAACTAACACTCAACATTTGTCTTTTTTCTATAAATGCATGAAAAATCAATACATGAAGCATACATGATGTATATATATTAATGTAGGAAGATATAAATTATAGACATGGATGTAGAGAGACACAAATATCATACTTAAATATCTTTTTGATATGATTATATATCTACATGAGCATGTTCCAATAGTGAGTGGTTGGATTATTGTGTTTGGGCATGGAAATAGTCTACTTGAGGCTCTCTCATGAACAAAGAACGAATTTCTACCTCAACATGAATGAATTATTTTTCTCTCCCTTTCACTGATCTTTATTCACTATAGCACTTCAAGCTAGGTAGATAATTATTTTACCAGGACTTAGAAATAATTATATACTTTCTACTCACCTATATTGCCCCCTATTCATATGATGAATATTATAATTATTGTGATAAGATATAAAGAGGTTCCAAGAGGCTCCCTCATGAAAAAATCCTATTTTGGGAACTTCTCCTCACCATGCCTGAACTATTTTTACCTTTCACAAACTCCCTATTTACTATAAGACATGGGGCTAGGTAGATCCCAACAAATGGTAGTTGAAAATTGAACCTCATCTAACTTATATATGTTAGATCTTCACTAATCCTTAGTTATTCTTGGCTTTAAATTTAATTTCTTATATGCATCTTCCCTATAGGATGACAAGATCATGCTCTGGTCCCATTTACTAGGCCATCTTAGATAGAATATGAGATTCTCTAAAACTTGAATCTTGGTATAATTAACCCTATTTAAATCAATCATGTACATATCATTCACTAACTCTATAGTAATTCTAGATCATATCTATATTCCCCATGTATCAGATCATGTAATGGATGGTTGCTGATTTATAGCTACTTGAGTTTGAAAATGCTCTATGTGGAGTTCTCTTTCCCCAACATGAACAATTTACTTTTCCCCTTGTGCATACTCTTTATCTATTATATAACTAATATGATATTTATATGGACTTATGCATAAACCATTTATTGAATTGATTATATTAGACTTCCGATAATCATTCATAACAATGCCAAAAACCATAATAAAATGATCATATTAAGTTAGGAATTACCATATTCCCTAGTTGACATACACTATAAACATGAATATTTAATATTCATTGGAACTATAAAGCATATTGTTCTTACTAATAGTACAATATTCCTATTTATAATAAAACACAATCACAAAAAATATGGTAATGATAATATTTCATTCAGTAACACCACATACCTTCTCTCCTTCTATTATGGTGGTTGACACCTTTGTCAAAATCTTGTCATCGGTCATTATCATCATTATTATCTTTGGCATGTGAATTGTACAATAAAAATCTTTACTTTGTACTTACATAGTTTGTGGTGATTAAATGCCAAGGTGGAAAGAGAGGGGTCCTCCTCTTGATGCGGTATGAGTGTACACAATATCCCTATCTAGATAGGGTACCTTATAACCAATCTTGGCTACTTATTTCCTTGGACTATGTTCACTCATGTCCCTGACTAGTGTCATGTTAGTCCTCCATAGTGGATGTATTTTCTATCAACTGGACTTTACTATCTCTATCTTCTCTTTGTCAGCCTATAAGTATGTGATTGTACTTCTTTAGGCCCCATTTGTTTGCTGGCTTAGGATTTCAAGTTTAGAACTACAAATTGAAATGGGGAATGGGGATGGAAAATATGTATTCTAGTCCCGTTTGGTTCACTTGGAATTTTCTTGGGAATATTTTATTTCCTTGTTTGGTTGTACAAAATTGGAATTGGAATAAGGTTAAGTTTATTTTTAAAAGTATTTTCCCTTATTTTTATTTATTTTAATTTATGACTATTTTAGTTAATTTTTGAATAACTCTAAAGAAATTAATGTATTTTTTAACTCATTGAAGTTAATGAGGAATTTCAAAAATTTCAACCCTTTTAAAATAGATTGATAAACATCATGAATATGTTGTACACAATAAATAATCATGAAACTTGTAAAATATATTTATCATATATATACAAAATAATATTAAAAAAGTGTCCATGATCATAATTAAGTTCAAAATAACAAAATAGACATGTCATTACTACAAAATTTCCACCATCAAGTATACAAAGTCATAATAAATTTTACATCTCCAATATCTATCTTTTAACCATATTTATGCGTTTGGTCCCAAACCACCATAACCAATACTGTGATTGCAATAATTAGAACACAAATAACACATCATTCAAACATGATTTTGACTTTTTCCATGGAAGCAATCTCCCTTGCACTAGTCTCTTGAACATTGCATAACTTGCAACCATTCCTTTCATATTCTATATAGTTAGATGAAGTTGATGTACATGGGTCATCATTAGCCCATTGAAAGTAACTTCAGCCATTGACCCCCTACATTCCAAAAATACATAAGTGATTGCCACAATAATTTATTACATAAAAATAAACATAAAAAAATAATAACAACCTTTGGACTATTTGGACAATATAAAAATTTATACCCAGAATTACACTCTATGCATGAGGTCTTCATTAATATAGTGCCAATGCAACTGTCACACGATGACACACTATCCAAAGCCATCAACCCTATACAAATAAACAAAAAAATTAGTTGAGAAAATGAACCAAGAGCGAATAAGTCCTAAGATTCTTTATCAAACTTGCATAAGCAATATGCACTTTCCACAATGCAACTACACTTCCAAAGGTTTCTGTAATTTATCTAGGACTTAATAAATAATCAATAATTTCCAAAAGGAAAGGTAAATAATAAACAAAAATTATAAAAAAAATATTATTTCTACTCAATGTAAAAAAATATTAACATTACTATAACAAATGATATCTATAGGTCATATATGCCATCATCTATTTTTCATTATCTTACATACCACAATTGAAAAAGCATTGCTATTGTCTATAATATATAATAGTTTCTAATCTAATTAATCTATATGCTTCGATAGCTATTGACTCAATCTGATATTTTTCTATGAGTGCTAATATGTCTCCTCAAATGGAAACCCACCTTATATACATCCCTTTGCAAAATTCACTACCTTTCCAAAGGAGACATGTCTGCCAATGCTTGCTTGTTTTTCATAATTCATGAGTTCATGAAAACTGCTTATTAGAATATTACCTCACTACAAAATTTTTTCCTCAAGTGAATACTTTCTTGTAGGGCTTCATGGTTCCAAGAAACCTGATTTCCATCTTCAATGACAAGAAGCTTGAATTATTAATTAATGGTCTTCCAGATATTGATTGTGAGTTTTATTTCCACTCTTTTCTTTCTTATGTATGCAGAAATTATTATATAATTTAGGCTAATATGTTTATTTGTTGATTTATTCCACAAGCATGGGTGGTTACTCTTCCATGAAAGGAGAAAAAATATCCAACTATTATAAGAATTCTCTTTGAGGATATTTCTCACAAGACACATTGGTTTTTGCTGAGTAGATAGCCTTGACTCTTGGGTAAATCTAGCCATTTCATAATTGGAAGCTCCATTACATTGGTACTAATGGGTAGACTTAGTAGTGTATGGACAACATATTTGGTGTTTAAAATTCAACTATAATAAGTGATAAGACCTCCTACAATTGCAGCTTTGAACATCCTCAAACAAGAAAAGAATTGAAGTTCTTAGGAGCTCCTCCACTTGATTTTATAGATGTGTTGCACTAGCTTTGAAACATAGAGTCTAGATGATGAAACTTTTGAATGTTTAAAGATTTTGCATTGACAAGTACATTCTTTATTTAATCTATGGGATGGTCTTGTATAAAGGGAAGTAGGTTTACTCTTGCACTGAATGCCTTATACAAATATGTTTAATTCATTAAATAGATTGAAGTAAAGGAATAAATTAGAAAGGATAAAATACCTTGAAAATTTATCAAAGAATTGGTTTCAGTCATCATACATTGAAAATGATTTCTTGAATGAATTTGTTGATTTATAGTGGGAAGAGATCTAAAAGCATCAATTCTATGGTCTACTATGAATTGGGTACTTACTTAAGGTCATGTAGAGATGAAGTTTCACTACAAACTATAGAGTAACCATTTTGTATCAAGTGGTATGCATATGCATATTGAAGCATCAAAGTTGAACTCATCTTAGTAGATATTGTTTTGAAGCACCAAACTCTATATAAAAATCTAGAAAATGGTGAACTTATAAACTCATCTTATAAGTCTCCAAGTACTATAATATATTTCTACATGGGTCCTAGTCATAGTGGTTCTTCTTGGTATGGATATGATACTAGAAAAGAAGGATTTTAAATGAGATAGTAAAACATAAGTATAAAGCTACATGTAAGCCATCTATCTCCAACTAGGAATTGGAACCAATACTGAAGCCCACTTTATAAAATTTTACTTCATATTTATAATTGGAGAAACTAACACATTAAAAATAATAGCTACAAAAATAATAAAACATAACCCAAGACAAATAATACTAGCTACAACAAAAAATAGTAGCTACAAATATTCTTTGCTTGCACCTTGAAATGAAATATCATACTAGCTACAAAAAATAATAGTAGCTACAACTCTTCTACACACATATCATAATTATCTTTCTGACATCCTACTCCATACTTACTTGAAATGAAATTCTAGTGTTGCATGACTGTCCAACTCCTTATGAGACAGATTGTTATCTAACAGGGTACTCATAGAGTTCAAATAAAAGAGATTGTCAACCCAATTAGTACATAATCATTAGTTTATGTGTCATCATGTTATATAGTTTTGGAGTAGCTTTAACTAAAAATAATTTTCACAAGACTGGTTGAGGTGTTAGTACTATCTACTAAGTCATAGCAAGATTGCCTTTGTATGATATAAGTTTTATCTTATAATTTATATTCATACACATAATAAGTATGAGAGAAACAACATTTACAACAATGAAATAAATGGTAGAAGAAGAAAATGTGATCATGCACATAATAGTTGAAGCTTCCACAATTGCAAAATTGTGAAAAAGCCAAAATGAAAACACAAACTAAATATGCAAAGTCGCGTTGGGAAATCATTGAAATCCTCCAAACTTATATCTAACATACTCTTCCTTCTCCTCTAGACTCATCTCTACGAACCCCTAGGATTTTGTAGGTTCTGAAGTAAACATTTCATAAGGCACAATTAGAGTCTATTGATGTAGGAGAATCCTAGGCTTCCTTGTTGTCCTGCACTTTTTTTCATTCTACTAGTTGCTACCGAGTTTCCAGTTATTGTCGAGTGCTCATTTTCAGTTATTGCTAAGTGCTAGTTTCCAATTATTGTCAAGTGCCAATTTCTAGTGTGTGTTGAGTTCCAGTATATACCAAATTGTCTAGTATGTGCCGAGCTATCCAATGTGTGTCGAGTTACCCTTCATGTGCCGAGTTACCCAGTATATGCTAAGTGACTCTTCATGTGCTGAGTTTTCCTGTTTATGCCAAGTGTTAGCATTTTGACATGATTTCTATGAGCTGACTTATGAGATTTATTTCGATCATGATATTTATGTGAAGATCTTTTCTTGGGATGTGTCTTGATTGTTGTTGGGTCAGCCTTCCTATTTTGTATGTTCTAGAATGTTCTATAAGCCATTTTGACAATTATAAATAAGGGTCTTGTTGAGTCTTTTGGAAGTGAACTTCTTGGAGAGGAAGTAGATGGAAATTTTAAAGAGCTAAGAGAACCAGAGGATCTCTTGGTGGACCTATGAGTACAAGTGTGGATTCTTCTTGGTGTTCTTATCCAGTTGTGTATCTAGGCTAGCTAGGATTGGATTTATAAGTTGGATCTTATGGATCTTGTAGAACTTGTAGTCCTACACTTTTGTGATTCTTCCAATTGCTATTGAGTTTCTAGTTATTGTCAAGTGCCAGTTTCTAGTTGTTGCCGAGTACCAATTTCTAGTTATTGCCGAGTGCTAGTTTCTAGTGTGTGCCGAGTTGTCTAGTATGTGCCTAGTTATCTAGTGCATGCCGAGTTATCCAGTGTGTGCTGAATTACCCTTCATGTGCTGAGTTACCTAGTGTATACCGAGTGACCCTTCATGTGTCAAGTTACCCAATGTATGTTGAGTGACTCTTCATGTGCCAAGTTTTCCTATTTATGCCGAGTGTCAACATTTTGACGTGATTTTTCTGAGCCTTCCTATTTTGTATGTTCTAGAATGTTTTGTAAGCCATTTTGGAAAGTATAAATAAGGGTCTTGTTGAGTCTTTTGGAAGTGAAGTTCTTGGGGAGGAAGTAGATGCAAATTTTAAAGAGCTAGGGCTATAGCTTGAGAACCATAGGATCTCTTAGTGGACCTGTAGGTACAAGTGTGGATTCATCTTGGTGTTCCTATCTAGTTGTATATCTAGGCTACCTAGGATTGGATTTGTAAGTTGTATCTTGTGGATCTTTTAGTCCTACACTTTTGTTCATTCTGCTAGTTGCTACCGAGTTTCCAAATATTGCCAAGTGCTAGTTTCTAGTTGTTGATGAGTGCCAGTTTCTAGTTATTGTTGAGTGTCAGTTTCTAGTGTGTGCCAAGTTCTAGTGTGTGTTAAGTTGTCCAATATGTGCCGAGTTATCTAGTGTGTGTTGAGTTACCCTTCATGTGTTGAGTTACCCAGTGTATGTTGAGTGACCCTTCATGTGTTGAGTTACCCAATGTATGCTGAGTGACTCTTCATGTGCCAAGTTTTCATATTTATGACAAGTGTCAACATTTTGACATGATTTTTGTAAGCTAACTTGCAGGATTTATTTTGATCATGATATTTATGTTAAGATCTTTTCTTGGGATGCATCCTAACTATTGTTGGGTCAACATTCCTATTTTGTATGTTCTAGAATGTTCTATAAGCCATTTTGGCAAGTATAAATAAGGGTCTTACTGAGTCTTTTGGAAGAGAAGTTCTTGTGGAGGAAGTAGATGTGAATTTTGAAGAGCTAGGGCTACAACTTGAGAACCAAAGGATCTCTTGGTGGACCTAGAGGTACAAGTGTGGATTCTTCTTAGTGTTCTTATCTAGTTGTGTGGTTGGGCTAGCTAGGATTGGATTTGTAAGTTGGATCTTGTGGATCTTGTAGAACTAATTTTTTTAATTATTATTTTTAGTTGGCCCTAACCTAGAAGGCCTTACAGTTGGGCATATTGCATGTAATTAGTTATATCTATGAATAAAGAGTTGTGATTTGGTATCAAATCTTCTATTATTCTTATTTTGTGTAGTGTTTCCATTGTGTGGTTTTATTGCTGAGGGCTAGGACATCTCCTTTGTGGATTCTCCTACCTTGCACTATGTCAAGTGGTATCAGAGTGAAGGTTTTTTTTGAGTGTGTAGATAGATTGTCGAAGCTGAGGTAGTTTGCACCAGGACTTGGGTTGATGAAGGTTGATCTTGAAATTGATTGATCTTTTGGTTGGTGGATTTGTTGCTTAGGATTTGCTAAAATTTTGGAAGATGCCTCCAAAAAGACTAGACCCTAGGGAAATTTTTGATCTTGCTGATATGCAGAAGAATGAATCTCAGAGAAGATGAGAGTAGAATTCAAATCTGAGATTGCATTGATGAAGAGTGACATGATTTCTGAAATTGTAAGTACTTTAGGTGGTGTACCTAGACATGTGCGTATTGAAGATGGTTATGAGGAAGTTGCTAAAGACTTTGAATCTACTAGTGTATATGAGCAATGTTAGTATGCTAATAGAAACCAAATTTAAATAAAGCTTCTACAAACTAAAAAAATTTCATAAACTTCAAGATAGACTAAGATGAACTCTCAATTGAGAATATGAGCCATTAATGGGCTCTCTCAATGAGAAGCTCTCTTGTTGATTAGCTTTGTCTAAATAGATAGGATGTATGCTCAAGCTTATTCTTCAAAAAGGGCTTCAAATGGAGTTGGAATTTGGGTGTGAGTGTATGGTTTTGATGTAAAATGGCTTCTCAAAATGGCATTATGACTTTACTTCATGGATTGTGTTATTTTGCAAAGGGGAAGGATCCAATTTATAGGCAAGAGGCTTGAGGGATTGAGGGCTAAGATGCAATGATGGGAAAAAGCTCATGGAGGGCTTAGATTGCATGAGAGGAGAGCACATGGATTGTGCTTCCTTACAACCAATCAAGGAGTGACACATGTCACATGGTGAGAGGATGGAGGAAAGGGGAAGGATGAGTCAACAAAGGAGGCTCAAGGGATAAAATCTTCATAAAGACCCTTCATAAGTGCTTTGTAAGAACATTTATGACTTTGTGGGCTTTATAAAGTTTTGTGGTTGAAGATATTTGTGAGAGATACCATGAAATTCGAATTTGAGGGTTTAGGGGGGTTTTAAGCTTGCTTAGGGTTGTAAAAATGATTAGAGGAAGGGTTAGAGATGGCTTAGGACTAGGCAAGTGGATGGAAAGTGGATTGCAATTAATGAGGGTGGGTGAAGGAGGAGATATTTGTTAACTTTGGCTTGAGTTAGCAAGTCTTAACCCATGTTTAGGGAATGTGACAAGGTTAAGAGGGGATTAGGATTAGGGTTAAAGACATCTTCTAGAAGAGTCTAGGCTTTGGATGAGGATGAAGACTTTCTAGAAGAGTCTAGAACTTCCTAGGATAAGATTTTATGAAATAAATAAAGTTTTATTTATTTCAAGGGTTTGGGTTGAGGAGATATTTATTAAAATATTTTTAATAAACATGAGGATTAATATTTAATCTTGATTAAATATTTTGAGTTGGGATTAGGGGTAGGAAATGATGGGATTAGCCTTTAATCAAAATTAAAGAAGGATTAGAAGATTTTGGAAGAGGTTATTGGTATTAAGGAAATTGGCCAACTTTTGGGAAAAAAATAAATAAATTATTTATTTTGGGATTTTTGGTCAATTTATTAATTAAATAATTAATAAATAAGGAAATAATGTTTAAATAAGATTTAAACATTTTTGGGAGGGATTTCTTAATTAAATATTTTTAATTAAGATAAAGGGATTTAATGGCATAAAAATTAATTAATTAATAAATGATGATGTCATCAGGGATTTTTTTCAGAAAATAAAAATATTATTTTCTAAAGGATTTTTAGGTGTCTACAACTAGATCTAGTGGTGAGGATAGAACTAATCGTGTGGAGAGATCTATGGGAGCTAAGGCTAGTCATTTTTCTAGATCTGGATCTTAGTTAAAGTTGAAGCATATGATGGAGGTTTCTAATTTCTTGGGTATGTTGAATCCTAAAGACCTGATTGATTGGATTGGTGAATTGGAAGAATACTTTGGGCTTGAGGATAGTGATGATCCACATAGAGTAAGGTTGGCACAAACAAAGTTGAAGGGACATGTTGCTCTTTGGTGGAAGGAACTACAAAGAGATAGAGAAGAGGAAGGTGAAATGAAGATCACTAGATGGAAATTGATGGTGACTAAGTTAAAGGCTAAGTTCATTCCTGTTGATTATGAACTTGAGTTGTTTAAAAGGTTGCAAAATCTAAAATAGAAGGATATGACTATGAAAGATTATATAGAGGAGTTCTACAAGTTGACTATTCGGTCTGGACATAGGGAATTGTCAAAAGAGAAGGTAATACGATATATTAATGGTTTGAGATTTAATATTCAAGATGAAGTTGGTATGTTGAATATTTCTTCAATTGAGGATTCTTATCAATATGCTTTGAGAGTAGAGGAGAAGCTAAAGAGGAAGAATCAAGGTAGTTCCTAAGGAAAGGAGAAGTAGGATAGTTCGACACAAGCTAAAATGAAAGAAGAAAGTGAACCAAAACCTATTGAATAGAAAAGAAAGATAGGTGGAGGTAAGTTCAGAGGTAATTGTTTCAAGTGTGGTCAAGAAGGGCATAGATCTTTTGAATGTCCAATTGGTACAATGACTGTTTTTGTGAATGAGGTTGAAGTCTAGGGTAGTCAACCAAAGCAAGGAGAGATTTTGTTGGCTTGATGAGTACTAATTGGTGAGAAGACATTTGATTCTTGTCATAGGACTAGTTTATTTAAAATTTGTTGTAAGTATGGTGGTAAAGTTTGCAAAGTGATTGTGGATGGTGGTAGTACTGATAACCTTGTTGCTAAGGAGATGGTTCATAAACTTGGTTTGAAGAAAATGAGACATCCTTATCCTAATAAAATTGGTTGGTTACAAGGTGAACATGATTTGGAAGTGAGGGAACAATGCCTTGTTGATTTCCATATTGGGCAATATAAGGATCAAGTGTTGTGTGATATTGTGGACATGAACGGTTGTCATGTGTTTCTTGGTAGACCTTGGCAGTATGATTGTAGAGCTGTACATGATTGTGTCAAGAATGTGTTTACTATTGAGAAAGGTGGCAGGAAGTTTTCCCTGATTCCTTTATAGAATGAAGAACTTAGTAGGAAGAACCTGAATATTGGCAGCCAAGTTGAGTTGGTAGATTCTAAGAAGATTGGAAATTAGCATGGAAAGCAGACCTAGGGAATGACTATGGTGGATGTGAAGGAGAAGGAGAAAAATAGGTGAAAAAGTGTACAAGTTGAAGATTTGGAGGATATGTATGTGAAGAACCAATTTGGGATTTATGTGTTGAATCCCAAAAGATGTTCTTCTAGCTATTAGAACATCTTTGTAAACCTAGGGTGTCTAATGTAGAAGCATCCTAGGCTTCCTTGTTGTCCTGCACTTTTGTTCATTCTACCAGTTGCTATCAAGTTTCCAGTTATTGTCGAAGCTTAGTTTCCAATTGTTGCCGAGTGCCAGTTTCCAATTATTTTCAAGTGACAGTTTCTAGTGTGTGTCGAGTTGTCCATTATGTGCTGAGTTATCCAATGTGTGTCAAGTTATCTAGTGTGTGTTGAGTTGCCCTTCATGTGCTGAGTTACCCAGTGTATGCTGAGTGAACCTTCATGTGCCAAGTTACCCAATGTATGTTGAGTGACTCTTCATGTGCCAAGTTTTTTTTTTTATGCTGAGTGTTAGCATTTTGACATGATTTGTGTGAGCTGACTTGTGAGATTTATTTTGCTCATGATATTTATGTTAAGATCTTTTCTTGGGATGTGTCCTAACTATTGTTGGGTTGGCCTTCCTATTTTTTATGTTCTAGAATGTTTTGTAAGCCATTTTGGCAAGTATAAATAAGGGTCTTGTTGAGTCTTTTGGAAGTGAAGTTCTTGGGGAGGAAGTAGATGCAAATTTTAAAGAGCTAGTGCTACGGCTTGAGAACCAAAGGATCTCTTGGTGGACCTGTAGGTATAAGTGTGGATTCTTCTTGGTGTTCTTATCTAGTTGTGTATCTGGGCTAGTTAGGATTGGATTTGTAATTTTGATCTTGTGGATCTTGTAGAACTAATTTTTGTAATTGCTATTTGTAGTTGGCCCTAACTTGAAAGGCCTTATAGCCGAGCATATTATATGTAATTAGTTATATTTATGAATAAAGAGTTGTGATTTGGGATTAGATCTTCCATTATTATTATTTTGTGTTGTGTTTCCACTATGTGGTTTTATTATTGGGGGCCATGACATCTCCTTTGGGAATTCTCCTACCTTGCACTACGTCATTTATTGACAAAATCTAGGTATGGCCTTAAGGGCTACAAATACAGATGATATAACTTTCTTTGTTTCCCCTTTATCTACTTTGACAAGTTGAGACTCCCTTATGCCTTCTCATTTTTCTTGGATACTTTCACATATCAAATGCAAAGAAGAAGCCATGTTTGTCTTCCTCAATGATGGTATGGAAGCATTTTGTTTTATAGATGTACTAGAATCATTTGTCCCAAGGAACCCTTCATTAATTTTATGAGTGTCATTCATAGGCATATTAATGCCCCTATCATCATTAGGATCAACCACTCATCAAAAGGTGCCCATCTTTATTCTCTTGAGCCATTGTAGCTATAGTTTCACCAGAAATGTCATTCCCAACAATGACTGATAAGTCATTGTAATAGAGGAATGGTTGCCTCTTGTAGACTCTGATGTTCTTGAAACCCTTTCACTACATGAAGGAAAAATTAAGGTATTAGATATTTATCTTTCATTATAATTGATTTAGAGATATTTAAATTACATACAAACATTATGGAGAGTACATTACCTTTAACAACTCTTTCCATATAGTAACATTAACGTCAACACACTAAGTAGTCTCATTCCATACGAAGCCACTCATATTTCTCAAGTTATTCATCATTCAATAAGCTTGCTTTTATTTTTTCAATTTATTCTTGAAGGAATCTCTTACTAAATTTATCTCTATATCCAAATTGAACCTCCTTTCAATGTTGATCTAAGCTTCTTTTCAAAACCCCCGTGTACCTTTTTCTTTTTTTGCCTCATATGACTTTCTCAAGGAGTATATCTAGCAATTTTTGCTCCATCTCTCACATCCAAATAGCTTTCACATTTCTAGGTGAGGAAGAAATAATAGTGACACAAATTCCCTGATCAATACTCATTAAGAGATTGGTGAATGATATTTTCAACAATTGCAAGTTGGAAAATAATATTTTAGATGCATAGAACAAGATGAAAACAATAAGAAACATCAAACACAAACAACTAAGCAAGAATTGACATGAAGATTATGACATGGAAATATGAATGTGGAAAGGTGGTCACGTTGGATGGATTTTTAAATGTTTTACATGCCTATGTTGCATAATACTTACACAAGCATTATGGTTTTTTATTAACACTAGTTTGTAGTTTGACCTTCCACAAAAAAGTTAAAAAAAATATGATTACCGAGTACACATAAAATGTACGCATTGAATAGTGAAAGGATTAACTGGTGCAACAAAAGGATATTTTTTATCATCATATCTCTCTAGCACACATTCTTACTAAATGTGGAACCAAGTGTACTCAAACTATTTCAACAAATGACCCAAAGAGATATTTCATTGAATGTAATGATTTGAGACATACCGCAAGTACTTTTACTAGACTTGGTACTCAAACAACTAAAAAGGAAAAGAAAGTCCTTGGAATAACAACATATATAATTATAATTTGTAAAATAAAAATTATAGGGCTCAAGGTCAATTGGGATCTTTGAAAAAAGAGCGTGAGGCATAAATGTTATTTCTTTGAGTGATCTCTATTATTTGCATGTCTAAGTTCAGTTTTAATCAACAAACAATAGGTCTTCACTTGGTTGTTTTCCCAATATTAGTAATGACAAAATATGCAACATAGCAACACAATTTATGATAGAATATTGGAGTGATTGAGATTGGAATACTATATCAGAAGGTATAAAAAGTGAGAGAAAAATAATTTAAGAACATATTATTGGAGTCAAGTGGTGCTAAACTATGGAGTAGTTTAAATACTATGTTATTTGAAAACCAAAATTATTTAACTACTATTGAAGAGAATGATATCACAAGTCATAAAACCTTCCTACATGCCACAACATTGAATTTTAGATAGAAGGGACTCATTTTCAATCATTAGACTCAAAGGAACAACACCAAGATAGTTTGAGGTTTCATTTAAAAGGGATATATAGTTCTCATGATCAAACATCAAAACGAAGCTACAAAATCAAATGAGAAAGAGTCACAAAGCTATACATCAACATACAACAAATGTATCTCTAAAATAAAGCTTAAGAGCCCATTTTATAGCCTACCAACTTACAACATATGGAGCACAATGTAAAGATTGCACAATAGATAGGGGCATGAGGTTTCAATACTAATGGATGGTTCAAAAATGTATTTATCTATAGAGCATATAGTACTGATACAGGCTCAAACCCTAGGGCCATCAACAAACAATGCAATAAATATCCAAATAAAAATATTTATATCATATATGTTTATTACAACTTATAAAAATACATAATGTCAATTACATTGCACTAAAATACTATTAGAAAATGCAAGATAGGTACCCTAATCTACAAAGAGGTTTGTTCAAATGATAAGGAACATTGTCATGAAACCTAAGACTATTTAAGGAGTATTTTCAGAATACCTCTTATAACTCTTAGCATGAACAAGATAACATAATTATATCTAAGGCTATTTAACAAGGAGTATTTTCAAGATACTTTATATAACTCTTAGCATGAACAAGATATAAGAATGATCCATATCTATAGTGAAAAGATTATATGGGTAGAACAAGTAGGAAAGAACATTGCATTAAATGTAATGAAATTTTTTACATAAAAAGGTTAGGGTTTTTAAAACAATATCATCTAATATAATGAAGAGGTTATGCATGACAAAATAAAATAGATCTCAAGATGAAAATCTGCAGAAAATATTCATTTGGGTTTCTAATAGAACAATGAATCATATGTACAAATGATTATAACATTTAGTAGAAAAGATTAAAATATCCATAGGAGAGCCTTAGACATATCTAATTTTGTGGTTAAAAGTGAGGTATAAAAATGTGTTCCATAATTTCAAAGAAATGGGTATAAAGGAGTGTGTTTCTAAGTTCATGAATCCTCAACAACCTAAATTTTCATTTTTTGTAGAGAAATATATCCAAGACACAATAAGAAAATTGAAGCTTATCATTTGAAGTGGTGTTGGTGTGGTTTTTTTAGGTATTAGCCATCGCAAGATAATGTATTCTTATTTTAGAGAATCTTCTATAATCCTTACATTCATTCAAATAGTGGCTAACATTTTTACTATTGTTTTATAATAGAATTCAAAATCAAAGAAAAATAAAGACATTAGTTGAAGATAGAAAACTTAACTGAGAAGACAATATAACATGCTTATATCCCCTTTAAACGTACATCAAAATTCCATAATATAGATGAAAAACTACTCATATTAGATCTTCATATAAATATTTCTTAAACACAACAAATATCAAGGAAATTTAGGAAGATCCATACTATAGGTCATTGTAAATTTTCTTGCCTCTATTTAAGTGCAAATAAATGTCCATGTTTTGTGGTACAATTAAGTGCGAGAGTTGTAGTCTTCCCACATCCTTGTCATCTCAAAAATTTATCCTGTCATCTCTATCTCATTGATTCAACCCATAATTCTCAAGAATTCACACATTTATCAGAGCACAACCGTCATCATCTTCTAATTCCACTTTTGATGGAACACCATCCTCCACTGTAGTGAAATTATGTAGTATTATGCATGTTAACACAATCTTTTTTTGGATCATGATATTATAGGATATCATATACTTTATTATAGGAAACCGTCACTTCAAAATACCAAATGTACACTCTATTACATTCCTAAGAGAGGAGTGTTAGTGGTTAAATAACTCTTGAGAACTATTCATCGGGTCCACTCTACAAAATTCTTGTAGGCGGTAATAAGTACAACAAGATGGAGAAAGAAATCTAGGTACATTTCGCTATCTGGTATCAACTAAATAAAATTTTCCTATGCAAATAGAAAAAAGTTAATAGTTAAAATATAGAATACAAGTTTAGATTTGATATAATCATATAAAATATAAATTAACATACTAGGAGGAACTGCAAGAAGATTTTCTCTAGAGAGAGCCAAAGAAAGTGTTAGAATGCTTTAGAATAACTAAGAGGGGGAGAGGGGGTGAATCAGTTTTTGATAAGATAAACATGTTTTATAGGGATCCTGAAACCCAAAAGTTAAAACATATCAAAAGGCTGATAATAAGCATATAAAGCCCAACCACAGAATGAAAGCCAACCAAAGGGCCAGTACAATAGATAGACAAAAAGCCAACTAACCAAAAAACTACAACAATCTAATAGTCCAAAAGATAGGAAAAGAAAAACCAAAGTCATGCCTCTGTCTTTCTTTCGAGCTCCTACATCATTTCTATAGCTTCATAGGCTTTGTGAATCTCCTTAGACATTTTCTCCTGCTTCTTTTGCCCATCTTGATCCAAGCTACTAAAGGTGATGTTAGTCATCACGTCCTCTTCCATTCTAGCTCTTTCTCTATCCTTTTCCTCATTTTCATCTAGAAAGCCTTTGGTTTTTAGCATTCTAGTAAGGGACAAGATATTATCATTAATAGATGTCGGAATGGATATTATCCAATTTTCCAGGTTATGATTGTAGTTTTCCAAATTTTGGATTCTCTTCTTAGCCAAACTAAGTTGGTCCTCCTATTCATTCAAATTACCACAATATGACAACTTCCTTTTGTTTTCCAGTTGGCCAATTCTATCTCCGAACTCCTCCAATTCATGGTAAAGCCATTTGATTGACCTAAAATTTTGAATCATACTATTTCTAGCATTATTAAGAAAATTCATGCCAATCTCCCTTGCATTATCCATAATAGCCACCATTGCCAGATCAATAAGATCCTTGAACTAGAGTCGACCCTATTTTTCTTCTAGAATTTTGGGGTTCATAGCCTCTCTAACAATACCCATTTTAGAAGTTCTAACATTATAATTTATCTAGGCCATGTGCCTATCCTTAATTACCACCTCACCTCCCTCACCTTCTTTCTTCTCCTTGTCTTTATCTTGAGGATGAATAGGAGAAAGGGGAATGGAAGAGATCTCTAACCCAGAATCCAAATTCCCTTCAGAATCCTTCTCTTTAGACCTCCTACCTTCTAATGAAGTTCATGTGGCTCTTGCATGAAGTGAGAAACCATATCAACTACAAATGAAATGTCAGGGTGAGTATGTGTCAAGTAGATGAGGCTTCCAACCAACTCTTCATAAAAAGTCCCATGAACAAGTGGAGAGGGACACTTTGTTTCTAACTTAACACCTGAAAGGAATGGGGTGGATGTAGCCTTGCAGTCACTCATGTAAAATGAGCCAGAAGATAAAGAGCATAATTGGGTTGTGATAGTGTAATCCCTGATGAAGATTGATGCATCTCTATACCAAGAAAATAGTGAAGTAGACCCAAGTCTATCATCACAAACTTGTCCTTCAAAGTAGCCTTGACATTGTCAATGATGGATGTAGTACTTCCTAAAAAGATCAAGTCATCCACATAAAGCACAAGGAGAAATGTGAATCATCCCTATGAAGAATGTAAACATTTAGATCAGAATGACATCTAGTGAAGCCTTTGGAGAGAAGGAAGGAAACCATATTTGCATACCAAGCTCTAGGAGCTCATTTAAGTCCATAGATAGACTTCTTCAATTTTCAAACCAAAGTAGCATCCTGTATGAATCCATGTGGCTGCTCCATATATATCTCCTCATGTAGATCACCATTTAAAAATGTGCTCTTCACATCCATCTGATGAACAAATCATCATTGAGTTGCTACTATAGCTATTGTCAAGTGAATGGAGTTCATTTTTTCCACGAGTGTAAAGGTCTTAGTGTAATCAATGCCAAGTACTTGAGAGAAACCTTTTGTAACAAGTCAAGCCTTATGTTTATCAACACTTCCATCCACTGCAAATTTGGTCTGATAGATCCACTTACATTGAACCAATTTTCTTCCCTTAGGAAGAGAGACTAAGTCCCATGTATCATTTCTCATAAGTGATTTATATTCTTCCTCCATTGCTTTATCCCATTTTGGAATACCTGATGCTTCTTTGAATGACTATGGATCTAAAGAAATTGCATTATAAGTATGTGGGAGTGAATTGTGCTATGATCTTGTCCTCCTGATATCAGAAGGATTCCTTATCAATGGTCTTGTTAAATCCAATGTTTTCTTGGCCCATCTAGGTCTAGTGGAAGAAAATGTAGTATAAGTATCCTCAATCTCAACTGGCTGATGTCTGTATGTTGGTGAGAGACGAACATCTTCCAAGTCACTATTATCACTATCACTCTCTTCAATGAAGGAGGAAGAAGGAGGAGTTGAAGAATTAAAGCCTGGATAACTTTCTTCAAAATGTACAATCCTCTCATAGAATATATCATGTGTCTCCATATCCATTAACTTGTAGGCTTTATGTGAGTCTTCATATCTGAAAAATATACAAGGTTTTCTTTGTGCCTCTAATGTCTTGCATTTCTATGGAGGTATTTGTACCCATGCTAGACAACCAAAAACTTTGAATTGCTTAGCCATATGTTTCCTACTAGTTCATGCTTCAAAAGGAGTTACACCATCCAAATCTTTGTGAGGACTCCTATTTTGGATATAGTTAGTACAATTCATTACTCTATCCCAAAAGACTTCATCAAGAGACTTGTTTCATAGCATGCAAGTGGTCATCTCGTTGAGAGTTTTGTTTTTCCTTTTAGGAACACCATTATGATGTGGTGTGTATGGAATTGAGTGTTGAAAGTCAATACCCTCTTGAGTGCAAAATTCTATTAGTCTTGAGTTCACATACTTCCCCCCATTATCTATTCAAAGAACTTTGATGGCTTTTTCTAACTACTTTTCCACTTGAGCCTTGATGCTAAGAATTTTTTCAAACACTTCACTCTTATGAGCCATGAAGAAAACCCAAGTAAAGTGTGAGTAGTCATCTATAAAGGTGAGGACATAGTGAGACTTTCCAAATGATGGCACTGGAAATGGGCTTGCCACACTACTATGAACCAATTCAAGAACACATTTTTCTCTCCAAGACTTCTCCTTTTCATATAAATTTTCTAGATGTTTCCCAAGTGAGCAACCTGACCAAACACCTTCTAAAAATTGAATTTGAGGTGTACCATTAACCATTTTCTTATTGCTAAGATGCTAAAGATATCTATAGTTTAGATGTCCAAATCTCTCATGCAACAATTTTCTTTCTACATTTGCATGTAATAACAAGGCTTGTGCATTTGATTTTGGACAAAGGAGGAGAAAGTTTAAACCCTTGAATCATGATTGAATTCATCAATTGCAATCATAGACTCATCCTTAATTCTTTTTACTACCACTAAATCTGGAAGAAATTCAACATTATTTCCATATCCATAGTGAGTCCTTTTGTAGACTAAAAGAAGGTTGGAGGTAAGATTAGGAACATATAGAACATCCTTGAATCCTCCATTGTCCATCTCAATTTCACCTTTGCCTTCAACTTCCACCTTAGTGTCATCACCTATAAAGATGTGTGGTACCTCTGAATGTGTCATGGAAGAAAAATCT
Organism: Cupressus sempervirens; assembly: GCA_028749045.1. NCBI lineage: Eukaryota > Viridiplantae > Streptophyta > Pinopsida > Cupressales > Cupressaceae > Cupressus > Cupressus sempervirens. Next base: position 668,510,024 of record CM053787.1, read on the forward strand.
CTTTTTGACACACCCATTTGATGTGTGGCACTTGAATAAATGATCCATTCTCCTTGATTGATAGTGTTTGTGAGCAAAGCATGCCCTTATCTATTAGAATCAAAAGATGAAGATCTTTTTTCCTTATAAGAATTAGCAGTGGAACATTGTGTTTCTTCAAGATGTTTGTTAATTCATCAAACTTCTTATGATAACATTGATGTTCATCATGACCCAACTTATTACAATAGGCACATTTTTTCTTCTCTAGATTAGTGTCCCCCTTTTTGTTTGAATTTGAGGAAGACTTGCCTTTTTGATTTGATGTTGGTGTTGTCTTTTTTGTATCCTCTTGTTTGTTATTCTTTCACTTCTTCTTTGTCCCCTTTCCTTTATTTGAACTTTGACCGGTTGAATTTTGGGAATCCTCATTATTAGCCACCAATGCATTAGACTTAGATGACTTGAGAATTCCCATTGATTGTATCTTCTTTTCTTCATCGTCCAATAGTTGAGCGTAATCATCAAAAGTGACTTTCTTATAGGTAGCCCCTAATGTAGTCCTTGAGGTGTTGTAAGAAGAAACAAATGTGGAGTACTCAGATGGTAGCTTATTATGAATGAGATAGATCAACTTGTCATCTTTAATAGGACTCCCACAATCATCAATATTTTTTCTTAATTCATTCACCTTACCGACAAAATCTTGTCTAGAATCAAATGTCTTAGGATCTAGGGAGACAAGCTCATCTTCAATTTTGTTAACAACCTCCTCAATCACTTTACCATACAATTTTTTAAGGGCATCCCAAGCTTCCTTGGATGTAGTATACTTCCAAATTTGATAGAAGATCTTGTCTTCAAGCCCCATCATAATATCACCTAGGGCTTTCCTATCTTCCTATTTCAAAGAAGTAATATCACTTTTAGATACTTGATCACCTATTGGTTTAGGAAGGGTACCATCTCTATATTGAGAAACTTCATTATGCACCAATTGACACCACATTTTAATAGACCATGTGACATAGTTATGTGGTGTTAATTTTAGAAACTTAAAATTTCCCATTATGCACCAATTGACACCAAGAGACACCTCCCTTTTCAATCAATCAAGAAACCCCCCCAATTGAAATATTTTGGCACTTTATACTTAGTGCATTTACAATGGCCACTTACCAATTTTGGCCTTAATAGAATTATGATTTTGTTTTTTACAACCTCTTTATGGAGTAAAAATCTAGAACTTTACAATATACAACAATTTTGAAGCAATACAAAGCAAAGAAAGTACCTACTTTTGAAAGTGATATTTTTTTCGCACAAGCCTATGATCTAATTGTAGAAAATGAAATCTAATTTAAAGTGTAGATGAACCCATATGGAGAAATTGAAGTTGCAAAATGCAAAATTAGACAAGTACACTCACCAAAAATTGTAATTTCTAACAAATCCATGCAGCAAAACTAGAAACAAATAGCACCACTAAAAAGTTTAGGAAATTCTCACCAAAATAAAAAAAATGCACCTGATTTGAAGCCTTGATGACTGAGATATGGTCTCCCAAATTTGTACTGTCAAATCAAAACTAAATCTGGAGAGGGGTCTAATCAACAAACTATGGGGTTAAATTTGACTTCCAAATGACCATCGCAATAGTTCAATTTTGTCTCCACATGATGGTCAAAAGGTTGTCAAATTTAAGACAATGGAATGATGACATCAAAAAAAAATCAGGCCCCTTTGGTGATGTGGCAGTAAGGATTGCTGACTGTGTAGTACAGTCATATGAATGTGGGTGACATGGCTAGGCTAATTGTGCACCTATGTGGTGAGGCTTACGTGGTGAGTTGATATCACTACAGAGTTGGCAAGGTGCTGATTAGGTGCCACATGACCCTATTAGAGTCTGTGCTGGCACCAAGGTAGGTCCATAGGGGTACATGTGTACTAAAAGGGTTATGTACCATGTGGCAGGGTTAGCAGACACTATGTGGCAGGACTATTGCTGAGCTAGCATGATTGTTGACATCGTCACCTGTGAGAATACTTTTTTAAAAACTGGTCACCAGAGGAGTAATGCAACAAAGCCGTAGGGGCCAATAATTTAAATGAATGCCAATGGATCAAAGATCGATGGTAGGGGGTTAGTGTGTTTTTAGATCACTAGTGTGGGATGTTTAGTCCCACATCATTTGTGGGACAGTCTATGCAAGTGATGAAAATAGCAACCTGCTAGTATGTGAAGAAATTAAAGCCCCCGGTTGGTATTGCCACTGGGTGGGTGTGTTGCTTGTCAATTTGTGCTGAAATTCTAGTATGTTATGTCTAGTGGTGTAATATGTAGTCTTCTAATGGAATATGCTAGAATTTGAAGAATATTCCTCAGTAGGGGCTGGGATTTTAGCACCCGGTTCTTGCGAAAAAAAAAATTCTCTGCAAGCCCAGTAGGCCTAAAAGAAATTTCAAAAAATTGCTCTAAAAATGGAAATTGTAGAGAAAAATTTAGATCTGGAAAATAAAATAATAGATCTAATAAATGACCATATAGGATTTACAAATCAGGCCTTTGGGTGCCAGTTTGCAAAAAAAATTCCTCAAAATTAACTATGGCCCAACATAAGTGACTTTATAGTCAATTTTCACTAAATTGACATTCCAGATGTAATGGTCAGGTTTGGTTTTTCTCTAGACACTCCCAATATCTATGAATACTCTAGACCTAGATCAAGGTGTCCATAGAGAGGTGAGGCAAGGTCAGTCTCGAATGGCTATGAAATGGTGCTCCTATGGCTTTGATACCATGTAAGAATTTTTCTTAGGGAAAAATTCACCCAAGACCAAGAAGCACAATAACTAGCACAAAATAGACCAATAGAGTATGATCAGAATAACAATATGATATTCTATTGATTGTATAGTACACTAGAGGTGTCTATATATAAAGGCCTCTAAAATGCATCTAGAATATCTAGGAGTTAGCAATAAGATAAGCCATACAACTAAGCACATGTCAACCAAGAGTGGATTATCCTCCATTACACACAAGAGTTAGTGCAATGATGAGAGGATAAGATTATAAAGGTGTGTCACATAGATTATTTTGTAGACACCATGTGCTTAATTAATAGTGTGAACAACTCTATTGTCAACATGACATCTCAGTTGATTATGCAAACTCTAGTCATGTAGACACCATGTGCTAAATTAGAGTTGCTTACTCCTATGTTCTCAACATGAAAACTCATATGAGTACACAAAATCCTAGGTATCTAGCCTAATAAATAATAAAATAATGCATTTAACCTAAGTAAACTTAAGTAAAGTGTAAACAATACTTATTTGTACTAACAGGAACATGATCTAAGGTCAACAGTTAAGGATGGTGGAATTACCATAGAGGATGAAAAATTGATCTATAATTTGATAAGAAAACTTCCCGTAGATTATGCATTATTTATTTCAAGCTTTAACACTCATAAGTGGACCTTAGGCTCTTCCTACACCATGGCTTCATTTGATTCCTTCACAAAGATGTTGATAGTAGAACAATCAATTTTTTATGAGCATGGGGATTCTCAAGTCTTAAAAGTATTAAGTTTCTTTTTGGTATTTTTTTTTATATTGATTTTCCATCAATGGCAAAGAGGGATATTGTTGAAGTATAGAAATGAGGAAGATTGATGAAACTTATCATGGAACAATCATTATTTTATCACTGATGTCAAACCTGCTACTTGTTGGTGAGACAATTGTTAACTTGGTCTGAATTCTATCATTTGATTAATTGATGAAGAGGATTAGAAATGAAAGGATATCAAGAGTACCTAGAGAAAGGTTGAGTTATATGGTGTATAAAAGAAGCACTAAGAACAAGTAAGACATTGATGATATAGTGTATTTCTTATTTACTTAAGGCTATAATGAAAGGATACTTGAGCTAAGACTAGAAGAAGGCTAAACAAATAAATGTGTCTACCAAACCTAACTGAGAAAATAGTAGAAGTCGAGCAAGTTAGTGCAGGCTGATCAAAAAGTTAGTTGAAGGCAAGAAAAGTAAGTTTAGTATGTGTCGAGAAAAGTGAAATCTAGTAGGTGCCAAGTGAAGGAAGTTTAGTTTGTTCCAAGCATTAGTAAAGACATAGTGTATACTAAGAAACCTAGTGTTGATCGAGCATTAGAAGATAGTGATTGTCAAGAAAACAACATGCTATTTCTGAGTGCTAATAAAATGAGTTTGATCAAAGATTTCACAAATTTGAGCTGACAAAGTTGATTTATTAATTTGTGTAAAGCATGTAGAAGATAAGTATGATGAGTTAGTGGCACAAAATTCAAGATTAATTGTTTGAAGATAAATTTGAAGAGGATTGTAAAGGAAGTCTCTAGAGGGAATAAAATGGAAAAGAGGGTAGATTCAATGACTCTAACCTAACCCTAAGATGGACGATTGTGGTTAAGTAGAAAATATCTAAATTATCTATATAATGAGATAATAGGAAATAAGAAAAGTTTCAAAGTGTGAACCATAGATAGACAAGGTATCTTGAGGTGATGTTTCATTTGGTGGGTGAAGGGATGAATCTATAGTTGGCATACTAAGAAAGAAGGCTTAAGAAGGTGAAGGATTGAAGGGTGAACAAGTTATCAGAGATGAAGAGGGTTGAATTCCAAGAAGTATGGAGGATTAAATAAGAGATTTGTAATCTACAAGTGAGTTTTTTTATTATCAGATCAAGTCCTATTGATACTTTCTAATAATTATATCAGTCTGGACAAATCCTTTAGATTAAGGTTAAACTAATAGTCATGAGTAAATCCTTTAATAGGGTGACATTGTAATGTAATGTTCTAAAGTCCTCTAACCAGGCTCATTCCTAATAGGGTGAAAGAAATCCTTTAATCAAGGTCACATTTAATAGTGTATATTATAACCTTTAATAGGGTTGGCTCCTCATAGAGCTCACTTTAGAAGAGTGAAAATTGGTAACATGTTATTGGTTGTCTTACCCAAACTATGTTTCCACATAAAATCCTTTTGTCAAAATATGTGAATGATTTTGTGGCATTTCATGTTTACATTTTTGCAAAGTTTATTTGACCTAGGATAGTAATATAGTATAGTTTGAGATATTGGATGATCAAGGCATGTAAAAGTATTTGTTAAGTACTAAAAAGTTTTATCTATACATTTGGACTTTGGATAATTGATTCATCCCCCTTGTCAGTTATTTTAAAGCATTCCAATACAAAATGGGCATCTAAATTTGTAAAGTGAGTTGTATCTTAATAGATCAAACCTAGTTGTTACATTCTAACCATTGTGTCAATGTAATCCTTTAATCAAGTTTGACCTAATAGTTATATTTTAAATCATTTAATCAAGGTGACATTCTACTAACCAAACAACTTCTAGATTTTGAAGTAATCTAGATGTCTTAGATATCTTATCCTTGGAAGGAAAGACAATGGTAGGAAGTTCTAATGTGTTTAGTTCAATTTGGAAAATTTTGGCAAGTGTGAGGTTGGTAACATTTGGTGTTGCAAGACCTCTATTTGATAGAATTTAAAGAGAAATAGTAAACCACTAGCCCTTGTTCATGGATTCTTGGCTAAGATGTGGGATAAGGTATGCATATGTACATTCAAAGACACTCTTAACAATGGGGATTTGATGTAGTGGATGGATTTGAGAGACAAATTCCTCATTCCAACCTCTTATAGGAGAACCTATTGTCTAATCAAGAATGCCTTAGAGGGCTCTAGTGTGAAACTTGTATGTTGTTCCCCAAACTCATGTCTCTCCCAATTATAGGGGATTGAATCTTCCCCTTTATACCTAGTGAAAGCCAAATATGCGTATTCTATCCTCTCATCTAGTGTTGATATCCTAGACCATATAAAATGTTGTTGGAAATTATCCCTTGCACATACTAAATGGAAAATAATTCTTATCAAATTGTGGGTTAGACCTATCAAACCAAAAATAACTTTCTTCTTGTAGACAATGTTGATTCATAAAATGCCTTTCAAAAAACTAGGGGTTTCTAATATATGTTCTATTTGTAAGCAAGATGAGTCATTTCTTTGTGTCCTTTTTCATTTTCTCTTTTCTTAGGAAGTCTCAAACCTATTTGGGATTAATCTTGGCAACAATTTTTCTTTATAGAGTGTTATTTTTGGTAAAATTGTTAATAGAAGAAAATGGTGTAATGTTTTCTGGTCTATATTCTTTCTTCTATTGTGATTTGGTTTTTTTGGAAATATAGGAATAATGACTTATTTTAGGGTAAAATTAGGTGCGTTACTGATTCTCTACAGAGACTCATTTTCTTTGATATTTATTTTTAGGTTACCACAATCTTTAAACTCAAGGAAAGTCAATTCCTTTAGTTGTGACATGATCGTCAAGGTATGGCAACAAGAAGGACTTGGTTAATGGATACACTACTCTCAAAGATATGGATAATTGCAACATCCCCTTGGCTCAGTTCATAAAAAACTCAAAGATGAAGGCAATTGGATGAGGCAGACTATAGATAGAGATGTCATAACCAACCCTTTCATGCCCTCACTAGTGCATTTCACTACTACAGAATCCAACAATCAAGAAGATTAATTTTAGTGTATTTTCATAAATGATATATTGAAATTCAAACTCTTTGTGGCAGTCATAGTTGACTAATTTTTGTAACTTATGGGTGGGTAGAACATTCATAGCACTAGCTCTAGGTATATTTTTTGGCATTCTGGCATTCTGAACTCCTTTGTTTCTTTCTTGACATGCAATAGTAAAAATAGATCATCCAAGAAGTGTCCAATATAATTTTTTTCCCTAATAAATCTTTTAATAAATATTAAAAGAAGTCATTTTTTTAAAATAGTCATATTATAGATTTTTTTTTACAATTTTAAAGTTATTTATAAAAAATATATATAATAACAAAATTTGGATGCTACATGGATCATCTTGAATTGAGGACATTCAATAAATAAAAGAAATATTAAATGTAACACTACCACTAACGAAAACAAATAACTTGAAACAAAAAATGAACAATGATACAATAATTTTTTTTTTATTTAATTCAACTTGTTACAAATACAAGTACAAGGATTGAGCCATTCTCAATCTGAAAATCTCAAAAGATAAGTAGACATCATCCAAATATGATTCCATTAAGATTCTAATACATATTGAGCTCAATACAATAAGGAAGTACAATTTCATTCTTGAACACCTATGCCCAACATATGGATCCTACAAGTAATTATATGTTGATTCAAGAAGAACTTCAATAAACATCCTTAGCTACTTGAAAACTGGAAGCACCTAAAAAACACACATAAGGCAACACGACACAAAAGGGGGCTCAGTACACACTGAGTTGAAAAAGCGTAATCCACCTACATACATGTTAAAATAAACATATACCTAACCATAATGCAAATATCTAATCCACTTAGCATAGTGCAATTCTGAAATTAATATGCAAGAAGTAAACATTTACTTAACAATGCAAAATTAAACTCGCATTAAGAATAACCCATAAATGAATCATATATATAATGAGGTGTCATTGTTATGGCACTAAGATTCTGCATCCATGTATGGTATGCTCATAGTCAACACATAACGGTAATCTCTATTATACTTGTCAATGACAGAATAGAGATATACCTTGTTCTCCGTACTTAACCATATAGATTTAAGTCATAGGTAAGGACAATTATCTTTTAATAAGTAATTAACCCACCCAATTCATTTTAAATTATCACTGAATTAATTAACTGAATAGGAAAAATTGATATTTAGCCACCTCGATATACGATCATTACATATATCCTTAAAATACACATCAAACAAATATTCTAAAAATGCACAAGTAATGAATAACAAATCAGTTTACTCATGATAAGTACAATCTTAATCTTTTGAAAATATCATCTTTTACTACCAAATTCAAAAGTAAACTTAGACTATTTTAACAACAGAAATAAATACTTACAATATTATGTTCTCATAAATATAATTGAAACCGATACAACAGTTCAATGATATTTACCAGTTATAGTACTATACTACATATTACTGCTGCTATAATAAACTAAACTTAGCTTTCGAAGTGACCAAGATAATAAAACAATGTTCATATGATAATCTTGCTTTAATTGATACATTATCAAACATTTATCATAAATCTGCCTCATACACAAAATAACTTTCCATTTTGATTATGAATTGAAATACATCTTTACAATAAACAAATTCTGTTTCAAACATCTTATGTCAATATGACCTGTTAATGCTAGTTAAGTACTTCATAATCAAAATTAAACATAATAGAAACTAAGTACAACCAATGATTAACACATGACCTTTAATGAGGTTATTAAAAAGTAAGTGTCTATTTAAGTTTTACCTCTGTTTGATAATAAGCCACCACTCAACTATAAATACAACAACATATAAAATCATAATAACTGAAACAATATAAAACAAAATTCATAGAATTAGCATTGTAACTTCATCATGCCAACAACTAAAATAATTTTGATGTAATATTTCCTATACTATAGGATGTAAACTAATTGTTCACACTATGACCACATTGACGTTGAAACAACAACATTTCCCTATGTCTTTGTTTATCAAATAATTTCATATATTGTTGCGAACTATTTCTCAAAACATCAGTTAATAATAACTTAATTTCCATTAGATTATAATGGACAAATGATACTATCTCCATGTTATCACTGTAATTACGAGTTTCACATTAAAATTTCTCATAACGCTACCTTTAAAAACTAACAAAATCTTAACCATCCAACATCTAAATCACAATTAAATATTAACTCATAATTTTCTTATCAAAAAAATTTCCATAAATATTTAAAAAGTGATTTATAATGTTTGCATAGAACTTCTACTTGTTTCCAATTTACCTCCTAACTGTTTGACCAAATGCTGCCCTCAGTATAATGTATGTTTTTGATGGTTTACCTATGTTTTAAGTTCATACAATTTCACATACCAAACTAAACTTTTAAAATACTAATGTTTAAAAACAAACACTGTGGATCGGATTGAGTCTCATACTCATATGCAACTATAAAATTCAAAAGACAAACTCCGGTTTTTTTTTTATACCCCAATTCTTTCCGCAAAATAGAGATACATCCACTCTAATATTCACAAAGCTGACTAAGTATGGCATTTGCAAAAACTTTCCAAATTAAACTTATACCTTAACTTCCTGCAAACCATATGACAAAATGCCTTGGCTTTTACTATACAGTTCTACAATGTTCAGTTTCAAACTAACAGTCGAAAGCATGTTTTCAAACACAATATGAATCGATGGAAAACATGAATAGGTTTATATACATATATAGAAACTGTTTTCCCAAAATCAAGTCAACTAAAAACCCAACCTAAATCTTACTAAAGTTCCAAAAGAATAGTCATAGCAAGAATGCATGCAAACTGTTTCTATCAAAATGTTCATTAACAAAATGCACCGAAGTTTCAAACACACAAAGCACGACTGAAAGAAAACCTAAAACATCACTATAACACTTATTACCATAACCCATAACAAATATGGTACAGCATGGCTATGTTACCATAGCAATCTCACCATACCCACATCCAAATGTGGAAATATACAGAGTTCAACAAATTAATTTTTGACCTTGCATACTTCCACCCTTGGGTGTCGATATGAGAGACCCTAAACAAACAATTTTTAACCAATCTAGTTAACAATCTTAAATGAAACACATACAACCGAGAGAGAGTAGGGTTTAAGAAAGGCCCCCTACCTCAAATCACAATAGATTCCAAAATTCTCGATGCAAATCTTCTACTAATAACTCATTGCCAAAGCGCCAAAACAAAAACACATTCCAAAACTGGACACACTGATATGTGAAAGAAGGATAATGATTGATAGGGAGATCCCAAACTAAGCCCAACTTCATAAACATGAATGCTCTACCGACTAATTCCTCCATGTTGTTGTTTCTTAGCAACCATCAACCTAGATGCATAACAAAACAAAGCCGTGAGGCCAAATTTTTGGCCCATTTCAACAAGAAAATCCCAAATCACATACAGATAAGGTCGCCCAAACTTCAGTGCCATAAAAACTCATAAATATGCATTGACTACAACTGCAACACCATCACTATACCGAGTACACATAATAGATATTTGCCATTGCCATCTATGGCTTTTTAAAACAATAAACATAATACCTTATGCAAAACACTTGACACCCATCTAGGGTTACTTGCCAATAAGATGTAATTAAACCTACTTAGGGTGATGAACAATAATCCAATCCTTTCTTAGTGACACAAATGTGGATATAATAACAGGTTCTAACACATACAACATAAAGCATACAAATTTAAAGCTTTCTTTCCAATATAATTAAAACACAAAATACTGTTTACGTCCAGTCTGAAACATAACAAACATGACCAATACCCAAACAAAATGAAATTATAGTTTTCAAATCATAACATTATAAATAATCTTCAAAACTAAACAATAGTTATGAACAAAAAATACCTTCATCATAAGTCTCAAATTCCAAAAGATACAAAAATATAACCAAGTACCACAGTGAAATACAAAATATCAACTGAAATGATCACCGAACTATAAAGTCTAAAAATACTGAAGAACAGAAGTAGTGGTTAGGCATGACATCCTCTGCCACTAGGATATGACTTTCTCTTGAAAGTCAGCAAAGAAGTGTGGATGAGCTACTCTCATCATAACAGTGTCCTCCCAGGTAGAAGATGTTTCATCATTGGGATCCCATAGGACCTTTACCTATCTTATTTCTCTTCCTCTTAAACTCATAGTTTTTCTTTGCATGATCTGCACTGGTTCCAGTAAGATTTGACCATCCAAAATCTGCAAATTTTTCTAGTCAAGCACGCGAGCAATATCAAGAATATCCTTACGCAAAATTGAAACATGAAAAACATTATGAATACGAGAAAGACTTGGTGGCAAGGCAAGATTATAGGCAACAGGTCCAACACGTTCCAAAATTTCAAATGGACCCACGAATCGAGGAGCTAACTTGGATCCTTATCCATAATGAATCAGACTCTTACATGGTCTTACCCAAAGAAACACTTTATCACCCACCAAGAATTGACGGTCAATTCTATGCTTATCAACATATTTCTTCTGCCTATCCTGAGTAGTAATAAGGTGTTCTCTGATCCTTTTAACCTGTTGTTCTAAATCTTGCAACAAATCAGGACCTAAAAGAATCCTATCCTCCAAATTATCCCAGCTGAGTGGTGTCCTACATGGCCTACCATACAGTGCTTGAAAGGGTGCCATACCTATGCAGCTATGATATCCATTATTATAAGAAAATTTTACTAAGTGTAGATACTCCTCCCATTTATTTTTTCTATCCATAACGTACATCCTAAGCATGTCTTCCAATATCTGGTTGACACGTTCAATCAGTCATTCTGTTTCACGGTGATTAGCTGAACTAAAATTCAGCTGAGTACCTAACTCTCACTACAAGGATCTCCAAAGAGATGAAGTAAACACTGGATCCCTATCAAAAATAATCTTTTTAGGAATACCATGTAACTTAACTATCTACTCCATAAAAATTTTGGCAGCCATAGTTGCATTATAAGACGATCTAACTGGAATAAAATGAGCAACCTTAGTAAAATGGTCCACTACCACCATAATGGCATCATGCTTACGAGCTGTAGAAGGAAATCTAGTAATAAAATCTATAGAAATGGTGTCCCATTTCCATTCTAGAATATTATGTGGCTGCAATAGTCCTTCAGGGTGTTGATGTTCAGCCTTAACTTGCCGACACTCCAAACATTGAGCCACAAAATCTGCTATGTCTCTTTTCATTCCTGGCCAATAGTAATGCTGCTTAAGGTCAGCAAGCATTTTCTTGACACTCGGATGAGCAGAATATGGTGCTTTGTGAGCCTCCAACATAACTAGATTTCTCAGATCACCCGACTCAAGAACGTACACATTCCCTCTATACAGCAGTAAACCTTCAAAATTCACTGAATATCCCTCAAAATGCCCTTCCAAGATGCTGCTGCTATCCATAATAGGCTTAACATCCTGAAACCAATGATCTGCAAAAAGGTTCTGTAAAATCTTATCCTTAAGATCCACTGTTAGGATCAAAGAAGATAATTCATGTCACCTTCTGCTAAGTGCATTAGCAACCATGTTCTCCTTCCCCTGCACACATACTTAATCTCAAAGTCGTATTCGCATAGGAACTCCATCCATCTTTGCTGCCTAACGTTGAGGTCTGGTTGTGTGAAAAGATACTGAAGACTTCGATGATCTGAATGTAACTCAAAATGTTGACCTAGAAGAAAATGTCGCCACTTGATCAAAGCATGCATTATCGTAGCAAGTTTGAGATCATGAGTAGGGTAATTCACCTCATGACTCTTTAGCTTTCTAGACTCATAAGCTATAACATGTCCATCCTGCATCAACACTACCCCTATGCCATCCAAAGATGCATCGGTGAAAACCATGAACTCCTTAGCAGAATCAGGGACTGCCAGGACTGGTGCACTGGTCAAACATTCCTTAAGTTTTTGAAATGCTACCTCGCATTCATCAGGCCACACAAATTTCTTCCCTTTTTTCTGAAGAGATGAGATAGGATGCACTATTCTAGAGAAGTTTGACACAAATCTATGGTAATAGCTTGCTAAACCCAAGAAACTTTGAACCTCAGACACATTTGTAGGTACTGACCAATCAAAAATAGCCTAGATTTTAGAAGGATCCACAAAAATTCCATTCCCTGAAATGATATGACCTAAGTAACAGATCTCTGATTTGAAGAATTTGCACTTCTCAGGATTGGCACAAAGTCTATTCCTATGAAGGCATTCTAAAACCTGCTCTAAATGCTACTCATGCTCCTCAACAAAGTTAGAATACACTAATATGTCATCCAAAAATACCACTATGAACTTGTCTAGGTAAGTTCTAAACACACCATTCATTAAGCTCATGAAGACAGAAGGCACATTTGTTAACCCAAAAGGTACTACTGTGAATTCGTAGTGTCCATACTTGGTTCGAAAAGTTGTCTTATGAATATCAGCTTCTTGGATTCTAAGTTGATGATATCCAGATTTCAGATCAATCTTTGAAAAGACTCAGGCACCCTTGACCTGGTCAAACAAGTCATCAATTCTAGGCAAAGGATACCTATTCTTAATAGTGACCTTGTTTAACTATCTATAATCGATACAGAGTCTTAAGGAGCCGTCTTTCTTCTTGACAAAGATTATAGGAGCACCCCAAGGCAATACACTAGGTCAAACCAAACCTTTTTCCAAAAGCTCTTCCAACTAAAATTTAAGTTCAACTAGCTCTTGAGTTGTCATCCTATATGGAGTCTTGGAAATTGGTTCCGTTCCTGGTACTAAATTGATTTGAAAATCAATTTCTCTCCTCGGAGGTATTCCAGGAATCTCCTCAACAAAAACATCTGAAAACTTTTGCAAGACTGGATGATTGAAAGAAGAACCTCTAACTACAAAATCTTCTAAGTCATTTACCAAAATGGCAAACAAACTGCAGCCTTTTTGAACACACCTTGCCAATTGCTTGGCAGAAATTATCCGCAAAGAGATGGGTCTCTTGATTCCAGCAATAACCCTAGCTGATCCAAAATCATCAACACACCTGATAGTCTTAACCTTGCAATTCAAAATGGCTTGATGTTGTTCTAACCAATCCATACCCAAAACTATGTCATACGATCATAAAGGTATAACCCTAAGGTTCGCTGAAGTTGAGAAAGATTTCATACAAATCTTACAGTCAGCAGCAATAATACCAGCGTTCACCTTAGAACCTGATGCTAACTCCACTTGCCATCTGTGCCTTGCCCTAACCACAAGAATTCCACTATTTGCAACTAAAGCAGAAGAAATAAATGAGTTTGTAGCTCCAAAGTCAAATAAAATAGATACTTTCATACCTTGAGTATTACCCTAACCTTCAATAACTATGTTCTGGTGTTCAACTTGCTTCTGATCCAGGTTTGCAAAAATACGGTGGTTCCTGGTAGAATCACCAATTGTCGCTTTAGACCTAGCTAGCTTAGGTCCAACCTCTGGCTTATCCTAGTTAGGACACTGAGACTGGTAATGACCTAACTATCCACAATGAAAACACTCAGCAGATTTCTTGAATCCCATGTTCTGACCAGTCAGATAAGGAGATGGATTGTTACTCTCCACACTTTGAGGTGGTTGACATGGTCTAGGCTGTGCTGAACCGTTGGAGTCCTTATCAAACTTCTTCTTCTTGAATTTCCCATTCGAAAATCTAGATTTTCAACTGCTCTGAGGAGGCTTTTGACTCTTACTAACATTTAGAGTAGGTGGATTCATACTGGTTTTGTAAGAAGCCCCATGATATCCAGACTTCATCTCAATCAACTTTGCTCTCTCTGAAGCTTCCTGCATAGTCAAAGGTCTGAAAGTTCTCACTTCCTCCCCAATCTTGGGCATAAGTCCTCTGATGAAGTGTTTTATCATGGCCTTATCATTTTCAGCCCACCTAGAAAACTTCTTAAGCTCATAGAACCTACGTTCATAAGCTTCCACTAAAGAGCCAAAATGCACAATTTGAAAGAACTCCTCTGCATGGGCCTGATGCCAATATTCAGACATAAACATCTCCTTGAATTGCTCTACAAAGAGCTCCCAAGTAACTAGAGAGATATCAATGCCCAACTTCTCTAACTCTTGCTCCCACCACAAGGAACCAAATCCTCTCAAATGCATAACCATCCATCTTACCTTCACTTTACTCAAGTAACGGTGTAAGACAAAGCATCGCTCAATATTTAGCAGCCATGCTTCTGCCGCTGTACCCTATTTCATACCATAGAATAAAGATCCTTTCATTTTAGAAAGATCCTTGAGCTAAGCTCTTGCCACTGGATCATCCTCTACAGGGAGGTTAATACCTTGCAAAAGAGGTCTCCTATCATTCGCTCCCCCACCAGGAATTTGGTTATTAGCCTCAATATTATTGAGACGTTCCAGTATCCTCTGAAGTACCATGGCTTGGCCTGCCTAATTATCTTGGTTGTTTCCAACCCCAACATTCTGATCAAACTGATCATTCCTACCTAAATTTTGGTGCCTAGGACCTCTACCACGACCCCTACCCCTACCTCTGCCAGCACGGTTATCCTTAGGAATGCCACATCCTCGAGTTCCTCTAGTGATGGGAGGCATGATAACAACCTGCAAACAAAAGACTATTAATAATGCATAGATGACGGTTAAACCCTATAACCCAAGAGTCCTAGTTATTCTAACCATGCTCTGATACCAAATGTAACACTACCACTAACGAAAACAAATAACTTGAAACAAAGAACAAGAACAAAGAATGAACAATGACGCAATAATTTTTTAATATTTAATTCAACTTATTATAAATATAAGTACAAGGATTTTGCCATTCTCAATCTGAAAATCTCAAAAGATAAGTAGACATCATCCAAATATGATTCCATTAAGATTCTAATACATATTGAGTTTAGTACAATAAGGAAGTACAATTTCATTCTTGAACACCTATGCCCAACATATGGACCCTACAAGTAATTATATGTTGATTCAAGAAGAACTTCAATAAACATCCTTAGCTACTTGAAAACTCGAAGCACCTGAAAAACACACATAAGGCAACATGACACAAAGGGGGCTCAGTACACACTGAGTTGAAAAAGCGTAATCCACCTGCATACATGTTAGAATAAACATATACCTAACCATAATGCAAATATCCAATCCACTTAACATAGTGCAATTTTGAAATTAATATGCAAGAAGTAAACATTTACTTAACAATGCAAAATTAAACTCGCACTAAGAATAACCCGTAAATGAATCATATATATACTGAGGTGTCATCGTTATGGCACTAAGATTCTACATCCATGTATGGTATTCTCATAGTTAACACATAATGGTAATCTCTATTATACTTGTCAATGACGGAATAGAGATATTCCTTGTTCTCTGTACTTAACCATATAGATTTAAGTCATAGGTAAGGCCAATTATCTTTTAATAAGTAATTAACCCACCCAATTCAATTTAAATTATCATTGAATTAATTAACTGAATAGGACAAATCGATATTCAGCCACCTCGATATACAACCATTACAGATATCCTTAAAATACACATCAAACAGATATTCTAAAAATGCACAAGTAATGAATAAAAAATCAGTTTACTCATGATAATTACAATCTTCATCTTTTGAAAATCTCATCTTTTACTACCAAATTCAAAAGTAAACTTAGACTATTTTAACAACAGAAATAAATACTTACAATATTATGTTCTCGTAAATATAACTAAAATCGATACAATAGTTCAATGATACTTACCAGTCATAGAACTATACTACATATTCCTGCTGCTATAATAAATTAAACTTATCTTTTGAAGTGACCAAGATAATAAAACAATGCTCATATGATAATCTTGCTTTAATTGATACATTATCAAACATTTATCATAAATTTGCCTCATACACAAAATAACTTTCCATTTCGATTATGAATTGAAATACATCTTTACAATAAACAAATTCTGTTTCAAACATCTTATGTCAATATGACCCGTTAATGGTATTTAAGCACTTCATAATCTAAATTAAACATAATAGAAACTAAGTACAGCCAATGCTTAACACATGACCATTAACGAGGTTATTAAAAAGTAAGTGTCTATTTAAGTTTTACCTCTGTTTGACAATAAGCCACCACTCAACTATAAATACAACAGCATATAAAATCATAATATCTGAAACAATATAAAATGCAATTCATAGAATTAGCATTGTAACTTCATCATGCCAACAACTAAAATAATTGGGATGTAATCTTTCCTATACTATAGGATGTAAACTAATTGTTCACACTATGACCACATTGACGTTGAAACAACATCATTTCCCTATGTCTTTGTTTATCAAATAATTTCATATACTATTGTGAACTATATCTCAAAACATCAGTTAATAATAACTTAATTTCCATTAGATTATAATGGACAAATGATACTATCTCCATGTTATCACTGTATTTACGAGTTTCACATTAAAATTTCTCATAACGTTGCCTTTGAAGACTAACAGAAATCTTAACCATCCAACATCTAAATCACAATTGAATATTAACTCGTAATTTCCTTATCAAAAAAATTTCCATAAATATTTAAAAAGTGATTTATAACGTTTGCATAAAACTTCTACTTGTTTCCAATTTACCTCCTAACTGTTTGACCAAATGCCACCCTAAGTATAATGTATGTGTTCGATGGTTTACCTATGTTTTAAGTTCATACAATTTCACATGCCAAACTAAACTTTTAAAATATTGATGTTTAAAAACAAACACTGTGGATCGGACTGAGTCTCATACTCATATGCAACTATAAAATTCAAAAGACAGACTCAAGTTTTTTTTTTATACCCCAATTGTTTTCGCAAAACAGAGATACATACACTCTAATATTCACAAAGCTGACTAAGTATGGTGTTTGCAAAAACTTTCCAAATTAAAGTTATACCTTAACTTCCTGCAAACCATATGACAAAATGCCTTGGCTTTTACTATACAGTTCTACAATGTTCAGTTTCAAATTAACAATCAAAAGCATGTTTTCAAACACAATACGACCCGATGGAAAACATGAATAGATTTATATACATATATACAAATTGTTCACCCAAAATCAAGTCAACTAAAAACCCAACCTAAATCTTACTAAAGTTGCAACAGAATAGTCATATCAAGAATGCATGCAAACTATTTCTATCAAAATGTTCATTAACAAAATGCATCAAAGTTTCAAACACACAGAGCATGACTGAAAGAAAACTGAGAACATCACTATAACACTTATTACCATAACCCATAACAAATATTCTACAGCATGGCTATGTTACCATAGCAATCTCACCATACCCACATCCAAATGTGGAAATATACAAAGTCCAACAAATTAATTGCTGACCCTGCATACTTCCACCCTTGGGTGTCGATATGCGAGACCCTAAACAAAACATTTTAAACCAATCTAGTTAACAATCTTAAATGAAACACACACAACCAAGAGAGAGTAGGGAATAAGAAAGGCCCCCTACCTCAAATCACAATAGATTCCAAAATGCTCGATGCAAAGCTTCTACAAATAACTTGTTGCCAAAGCCCCAAAACAAAAACACATTCCAAAACTAGACACACTGATATGTGAAAGAAGGATAATGATTGATAGGGAGATCCCAAACTAAGCCTAGCTTCATAAACATGAATGCTCTGCCGACTACTTCCTCCAAGTTGCTGTCTCTTAGCAACCATCAACCCAGATGCATAACAGAACAAAGCTGCGAGGCCAAATTTTTGGCCCATTTCAACAAGAAAATCCCAAATCGCATACAGATAAGGTTGGCCAAAATTCAGTGCCATAAAAACTCATAAATATGCATTGAATACAACTGCAACACCATCACTATACCGAGTAAACATAACAGATATTTGGCACCGCCATATATGGCTTTTTAAAACAATAAACATAATACCTTATGCAAAACACTCGACACCCATCTAGGGTTACTTGCCAATAAGATGTAATTAAACCTACTTAGGTTGATGAGCAATAATCCAATCCCTTCTTAGTCACACAAATGTGGATATAATAATAGGTTCCAACACATACAACATAAAGCATACAAATTTAAAGCTTTCTTTCCAATATAATTAAAACACAAAATACTGTTTACGTCCAGTCTGAAACATAACAAACATGACCAATACCCAAACAGCATGAAATTATAGTTTTCAAATCATAACATTATAAATAATCTTCAATACTAAACAATAATTCTGAACAGAAAATACATTCATCATAAGTCTCAAATTCCAAAAGATACAAAAATATAACCAAGTATCGCAGTGAAAATACAAAATATCAACTGAAATGATCACCAAACTATAAAGTCTAAAAATACTGAAGAACAGAAGTAGTGGTCAGGCATGACATTAAATCCCTAAATATGAATGGATACAACGATTAAAAAGGATTTATATTTAAAATTTTAAAATATAAATAAATAAAGAGATAAATATTATTGAAATTTTTAAATACTACTTGGATCATCTTTAACTACAAGTGTTTGTTAAATAAAATAGGTCTAAAATCTCTAAATATGAATCGATTCATTAGGGGTTTTAGACTTCTTTTATCTTTTAGATACTCTCAATTCAAGACGATCCAAGTAGCATTATTATTATTATTATATCTATTTATTTATTTATATTTTAAAATTTGAAATGAACATTCTCTTTAATACTTGAATCCATTCATATTTAGGAATTTTAGACTTCTTTTAATTATTAGATGCCTTCAATTCAAGACGATCTAAGTAGCATCCATTTCTTAAAATTATATTTATTTATATAATAATTTTAAAATTGAAACATGAAAACAATGATGGAGAGGGCACCCAAAAAAAATATTTAGAGTCCTTCAGGATTTTAAACTTCTTTAATTTATCAGATTACCCCAATCTAAGATGATCCAAGCAAAATCTAAAATTTTCAATTATATTTATTTCTAATTCAAAATTTTAAATATGTATTCTCTTTAATCTATTTACATTTACAGATCTTGAACTTTTTAATTATTTGTTAGACATCCCCAATTCAAGAAGATCTAATCAATGTCAAAAAAATTTAATTATATTTATTTATTTATATTTTAAAATTTAAAATATACATTTTGTTTAATCCTTTCATCTATTCATGCTTATAGATTTTAGACTTCTTTTATTTATTAGATGCCCCTAGTTCAAGATGATTAAAGCAGTATTCCAAAATTCAAATTATATTTACATTTCAAAACTTCAAATATACATTCTCCTTAATTCTTGAATCCATTTATATTTGATGATCCTAGGCTTCTTTTATTTATCACACACCTCGATTCAAGAGAATCTAAACAAAATCCAAAAAACTTAATATATTTAGTTATATAAATAATTTTAAAGTTGAAATGCAAGATCTGTGATATAAAGGACACCACAAAATGTAAGATTTAAATTATAATTAGCAAATGAATACTGCCTAGATCATTCTAAATTAAAGATGTCTGATAGATAAAATAAGTTTAAAATCCTTAAATATTAATGGATTCAAGGATTGAAGAGAATATATATTTAAAATTGTAAAATGTAAATAACTACAACTGAAAATTGTGAATGCTACTTTAATCTTAAATAGAGGCATTTGATAAATAAAAAAAGTTTAAAATCCTTAATGAACACTAACTATTAATGTTAGGTGCACTTTGCACCATATAATTTGCATTTTGATTTTAATTTTTTAATAAATAAATATTATGAAAAAAATGATGTGATTTGGATTATCTTGAATTCAAAGTATTTGAAATATAAAGAAGTATATATTAATAAGTTTAATTTTAGATTCCCAACTAAAGATTTTGTGTTTTAATTTTTAATGATCTTACTTTGATGCATTTTAAATTGTTATTTAATCATATATTTTATAGAAAGTGAATTTATATTAGTTCATCCTGATTTGAAGGTGTTTGACAAATACAAAAAGTCTAAAATATCTAAATATGAATGAATGTATTAGTGATTTTAGACTTCTTTTATTTATGAGACACCCCTAGTTAATGATTCAAACAACATTAAATTTTTTAAATTTTATTTATTTATATATCAATATTTTAAACATAGATTATCTTTAATCCTTAAATTAACTTATATATAGGAATTTTAGACTTCTTTTATTCATCAAACGCTCATAGTTCAACATATGATTTAAGAAAAATCTAAAATTTTCAATTACATTTATTTATAAAAATAAGTTTAAAATTGAAACACAAATTTGTGAAGTAGAGTGCAACCAAAGAGAATAGTCAAGGTTCATTGACAATTTTTTTTTAATATAATTAGATACTACCCTTTAAATGGAATGTTGTTTCTAAAATTATGATATTAAATTTCTTTAATATAATATTTAATTGGGTGCATTCAAGTTAAATAAATAGATTCAGAAGAGAAATCTAAAATTCTTAAAATAAGTATAAAATTTGTAAGTATTATTTAAAACAACTTTTTTGAATTATCTTAGTCAATATTAGGTTTATTTTCCTTTCATATAACTAAATAAATTTAATGATATTATTTAATTATAAATAAATTTAATGTTATTTATATAAATAAATATAATTAAAAAATTTGAAGGCTATTTGGATTATCTTGAATTTAGGGTATTTGATAAAAAAAGAAGTCTAAAGTATCTAAATATCAATGGATTCAAGGATAAAAAAGACTACATATTTGAAATTTTGAAATATAAATTGAAAATTTCATATGTTGCTTGAATCATTTAGAATATAATCCCTAATAAATAAAAGTTATCTAAAATTTGTAATGAATCCATTCATATTTAGGGATTTTAAACCTCATTTATTTATCAGATACCCCTAGTTCAAGATGATTCAAACAACATTCAATTTTTTTTAAATCCTCATTCATGTGGCCTAATATAATGCTAAGTTTATAAACCACTTCCATGTATGCTTTCACCTTCGTATCTTTTGTTTCAGATTTTGTATCTTCATGTACAATTGCATGTAATTTATTTTATATTTACATTGTTATTATACTCTATTCATTTTGTGAGATGATGTATAGCTGGATCTGGCTACTTTATGTGATTTCTAGGATTGTGGTATAGAGGATAATATTGACCCTAAAGAATAGAATAATCTAGCTGGACTTAGGTATGAATTTAGAAAGTAAAAAGATAGAAGAAATTTTGATAGAGAATCAATATATCAAGTACAAAAATTTATAAGGAGGACTTTAGATTCAAAATTCAAAAAGTGCAAGTTCCAAAGATTTAAATTTTTTGGAAAAGCTTGATAGTGTGACATTAGATGAGTTACACATAAGGTTTAGAGATGTGAGATATGAACTTAGGGACACATTTGAAGATGCAACCATTGGCTAGAATGATAGAGAGCTTGTATGGGTGATGAAAATCAATAAATGTTTTAACTTGGAGTTTTCTTCAAAAGGATATAACCAAGTCTATCCTTATTTTTAGGTCCAATGGTTCTGATAACATTAAACAATGTCATATTATGTTGTAAATAATGAAACTAGAGAATCAGATCCCATTATGCATTTTACAAAAAATCTCAAAGTTGGACTCTAAGAACTATGTAAAAGCATAGAAGGTTTTAACCAAATAATTAAATAAGTTATGTTATTTTATTAGTTGTCAATTTTCATATTCTAGAGGTAAAAGTGAGAGATTATTAAGCTGCATATTCTAAAAGAGTTATGACATCTATTAGATATATCAAAAAGAGCAATTATAGAATTTCTATCAGATTCAAAAGATAACGTTTATTATCTATTAGTTTTTTTGTGTCCCTTCCTCTGACAAGACTGTATGTTTTGGTGTCCCTTCCTCTAAAAGAAATGAGTACTTGATGCCTCCATGTAAAATCTTGAAAAGGGATGGAGCTCATTTAAGGAAAGCATAAAAAAAAAAGTCTATTTGAAACTCAAATATTTGCATAACACTCATTTGGTCACTCAGATATTTGTTGATGATCATAATGAAGTATTTCTCAAAAATCTTTTGGCCTTTAAAAAATGTCATGTAAGCAAGGTTACAATATTATGAGTGTACACCAAACACATCTATTGGATACAACAAGTAATCAATGTCAACAAATAGATTATGGATTAGTTGAATGATTTTAGTAAAGATGTTGAGCTATTGGATTAGCTGATTGATTAAAATAATTAAATATAATTAAGCATGTTTCTTGAATAATCTTGAATTGGGGATATCCAATAAAAAAAGGTATAAAATTCCTAAATACAAATAGATTTAGGAATTATAGAGTATATCTACTTGAATGTCAATGAAAGCATAATTTTAGCTCATGCAAGCAACATTCAAAATAAAATAATTAAAATGCATTAATATCACTATAATAGAAAATTTAAAAATTATTAAAGCCCATCATTTGATAATTATTATATTATATTTTTTTTAATTCTATTTAGAAATCCACAAATCTTTTATTTAAGAAACATTTAGAATTTGTGTCATTATTTGTAATCTAATAAATCAATATGATATATATTATCAACTCTTCAAGATTATAATATACTTATAATTTTGGATGTTACTTGTATCATTTTGAGAAAGTTAAATCCTTAAAAAGTTTAAAATCTATAAATATTATTAAAAATAATATTATTTGAGTTATCTTAGTCAATTCTAGATTTCTTTTACATTCATATAATTAAATAACTTTAAGTATATTTCTCAATTAAAAATAACATTAAAATTATATATGTAAACAAATATTAGTAAAAAATTTGAATGTTGCTTGCATAATCTTGAATTGGAGTGTGTGATAAATAAAATATGTCTAAAATACTTAAATATGAATGTATTAAAGGATTAAAGAGAATATTTATTTAAAATTTCAAAATATAAATAACTAGCACTTGCACCTAAAAGGGGTGCAAGGGGTATGGCATTCAAATGTTGTCGATTCTAGCAATTCATCTAGTTCTCACTTAGACAGTCCATGAAAGAGAAAATGATGATATAAAAAAATCTCTACTCACAATGGATATTATCTTCTTGATACATATGAAGTTCAAAAATTCATTTTCAGCACAATCACTTTCAATTTCATTGTCATGATTTTAAAAATACCTTGACTAGCAATGGAAAGTCCATGAAGTTTGATTAAAGGAAATGAAATGAGGCTATGCTGTAAGGAGTGGAATAGGGAATTTTTTGCAAGCTGTAGGTCAATAGCTAGCCAAATCCATGTCATTGATCCCAAATATAACTAAATAGAGATGAGATGTGCCAAGATCTTTCAAATCTATTACCTTTATCTAAAGCAAATCAAAAAATTGATGGCAGTAATTGTCGTATCTCAATTTTTCACTGTATGTGACAATTGCTAAGAGAAAAAAATTTATCTAATAATTACATCCTGAAAACCATTTTCTTCTATCCAAAAACCATTTTGTAGTAGTTATTTGCCGACGTGAGACAATTTCCAGTTGCAATTAATCTCATAGCGAAAGTCTATTGGCTAAATATAACTAACATTTTTTAAGTTGCTTACATCATTTGAACTATTGACATTTAATAAATAAATAAATAAATTCTAAAATTCTTAATGAATCTATTTCTATGAAAGAATTTTAAACTTTTTTTATTTATCTCTCCACTAGTTCAAGATGATTCAAATGACATTAAAAATTTCTAAAAACTTCTTCCATATGGCTTAATCTAACGTTAAGTTTATAGAACTCTTCTTTGTCTTCCTTCACAATTGTGTCTTTTTATTTTAGATTTTGCAACTTCCTAAATTAACTAAATATGATTTATTTTATATTGTACAAAAAATATTTATACTATATGTTATTTTTGAGGTGATGTGTAATTGAAGCTGATTGCTCTCTGTGCTATCTACTTGATTATCATATGGATGAGAATATTAAACAAAATAAATAGAATAATCCATTTACACTTTTGTACTAATTTAAAAAGTACAAAGTTAGAAGAATATTTGATAAGACATCAATATATCACATAACAAAATGTATAAGGAGGAATAAACTAAAAGTTTATGATCCTCTGGTTGTCTTTCCTGGACCTTATCAAAATATGAAAGGTGTAAAAATAGATGAAATAAAAGAGTACAAGTTTTAAGCACTGAAATAAGTCTACAAAAGGCTTAATGGTGTGACCCTAGATGGGTTACTTGTAAAGATTAGAGAGGTAAAATATATAATTAGAGACACATTTAAACATTTGGAAATTAGTTTGAATGATTCAGTACTACTATGATTGATGTCAATTAATGGTTTCTTTATTCATTATTTTCTTGAAAACAATATACCCAACTCTAGTTTTATTTTCAAGTTCAAGAGTTCTCATTACATTAAGCAATGTAAGAGCATATTAGACAATGAAACTAGATCTCATTATGCATTCTAGAAAAAATCTTAGAGTTGGAATATAAAGACCTTCTAGAGGGTTTTTGCCAAATTATTAAATGAGTTCAATTATTTTAATGGCTATGCATCCTCAAATTCAAGAAGTAAAATTGAAGTACTATTTGCACTATATATTTTGAAATAGTTATGACATCTATACGATACAAAAAGAAGAGTAATTGCAAATTTATTATTAGATTTACAAGATAATATTCAATATCTCCTAAATTTTGGTGCCCCTCCCTCTAATGTTATTATTTTTTCTAGTGTTCCTTTCTTTGAAATAAATGAGAACTTGATACCTTCGTCCAAAAGGTTAAAAAAGGTTGGAACTCATTTTAATGAAACGAAACACTAGGAGATGAACCCATTTTAAATCTAAATATTTGCAAAACAACAACTATTTAATCTCTCAGATCTTCATAGATGATCATATTGAAGCATTCAATAGAAACCTTGTGCCTTTGAGTAATGTCATGTAAATGGGGTTATAGTACCAGGATTGCACACCAAATACATCTATTGGACACAACAAGTAATTAGTGTTGCATGTGGATTATGGATCAACCAATTGATTCTAGAAAAGATGTTGAGTTATTTTAGAGTGTTGGTATCATAAAAATAATTATAGGTTCTCGATAGGATGTAGAAAAAATCTTTCACTCATTAGAGGTTTTAGACTTATTTTTCTTTATCAAATGTTTCTAATTCAAGATATAAGTAACATTCAAAATTTTCAATTATGTTTATTTATTTATTTACATTTCAAACTTTTAGTATAAAATAATTAAAGATGTTGCACATAAGGTTTAGAGAGGTGAGTTATGAACTTAGGGACATATTTGAAGACACAACCAATGGCTAGAATGATAGAGAGCTTGTATGGGTGATGAAAATCGATAGTTGTTTTAACTTGGAGTTTTCATCAAAAGGATATAACCAACTCTATCCTTATTTTTAGGTATAATAGTTTCGATAACATTAAACAATGTCATATTATGTTGTACATAATGAAACTAGAGAATTAGATCCCATTATACATTTTACAAAAAATTTCACAGTTGGAATCTAAGGACTATGTAAAAGCATAGAAGGTTTTAACCAAATAATTAAATGAGTTCTATTATTTTATTGATTGTCAATTTTCATATTCCAGAGGTAAAAGTGAGAGATTATTAAGATACATATTCTAAAAGAGTTATGACATTTATTAGATATATCAAAAAGAATAATTCTAGATTTTTTATCAGATTCAAACGATAATGTTTATTATCTATTAATTTTTTTGTGTCCCTCCCTCTGACATGATAGTATGTTTTGGTGTCCCGTCCTTTGAATCAAATGAGTACTTGATACCTTCATCTAAAAGCTTGAAAATGGATAGAGCTCATCTAAGAAAAGCACTAAATGAAAAGTCTATTTGAAACTTAAATATTTGCATAACACTCATTTGGTCACTCAGATATTTGTTGATGATCATAATGAAGTATTTCTCAAAAAACTTTTGGCCTTTTAAAAATGTCATGTAAGCAAGGTTACAATATTATGAGTGTATGCCAAACACATCTATTGGATACAAAAAGTAATCAATGTCAACATATAGATTTTGGATTAGCTGATTGATTTCTATAAAGATGTTGAGCTATTGGATTAGCTAATTGATTAAAATAATTAAATATAATTAAGGATGTTTCTTGAGTAATCTTGAATTGAGGGTATCTAATTAAAAAAGGTATAAAATTCCTAAATACAAATAGATTTAGGGATTGTAGAGTATATCTACTTGAATGTCCATGAAAATATAATTTTAGCTCATTTCAGAAACATTCAATACAAAATAATTTAAATGCATTAATATCACTATAATAGAAAATTTTAAAATTATTAAAGCCCATCATTTGCTAATTATTATATTATTAATTTTTTTATTCTATTTATAGATCGACAAATCTTTTATTTAAGAAACATTTAGAATTCGTGTCATTCTTTGTAATCTAATAAATCGATATGATATATATTATAAACTCTTCAAGATTATAATATACTTATAATTTTGGATGTTGCTTGTATCATTTTGAGAAATTTAAATCTTTAAAAAGTTTAAAATCCATAAATATTATTAAAAATAATATTATTTGAGTTATCTTAGTCAATTTTAGATTTGTTTTACATTCATATAATTAAATAACTTTAAGTATATTTCTTAGTTACAAATAACATTAAAATTATTTATATAAACAAATATTATTAAAAATTTTGAGTGTTGCTTACATCATCTTGAATTGGGGCGTTTGATAAATAAAATATGTCTAAAAAACTTTAAAATGAATGTATTAAAGGATTAAAGAGAATATTTATTTAAAATTTTAGAAATACAAATAGTTAGCACTTGCGCCCAAAAGGGGTGCAAGGGGTACACCATTCAAATATTGTTGATTCTAGGTATTTGTCTAGTTCTCTCTTAGAAAATCCATAAAAGAGAAAATGATGATATAAAAAATTCTCTACTTAGAATGGAAATTTATCTTCTTAATGAATATGAAGTTAAGAAATTCATTTTCAGCACACTCACTTTCAATTTCATTTTCATGGCTTTAAAAGCACCCTGACTAGCAATGAGAAATCCTTGAAATTTGATTAAAGGAAATGAAATGAGGCTATGTTATAAGGAGTGGAATAGGAGTTTTTTTTGCAAGTTGTATTACAACTAGCTAGCCAAATCCATGTCATTGGTCCCATATATAACTAAATAGAGATGACATGTGCAAAGATATTTCAAATCTATTCCTTTTATCTAAAGTAGATCAAAAAATTAATGGCAATAATTGTTGTATCTCAGTTTTTCACTATATGTGACGATTGGTAAGAGAAAATAATTTATCTAATAATTACAACCTGAAAACCATTTTCTTCTATCCACAAGTAATTTTGTAGTAGTTATTTGCCGATGTGAGATAATTCCCAGTTGCAATTAACCTTATAGGGAAAGTCTATCGGCTAAATATAATTAAATTTTTTTAATGTTGCTTACATCATCTGAACTTTTGGCATTTAATAAACAAATAAATAAATTCTAAAATTGTTAATGAATCTCTTCATATGAAAGAATTTTAAACTTGTTTTATTTATCTCTCCACTAGTTCAAGATGATTCAGATGACATTAAAAATTTCTAAAATCTTCTTCCATATGGCTTAATGTAATGTTAAGTTTATAGAACTCTTCTCTATTAGCTTTCACAATTGTGTCTTTTTATTTTAGATTTTGCAACTTCCTATATAACTAAATATGATTTATTTTATATTGTACAAAAAATATTTAAACTATATGCTATTTTTGAGGTGATGTGTAATTGACACTGATTGCTCTCTGTGATATCTACTTGATTATCATATGGATGAGAATATTAAACAAAATAAATAGAATAATCCATATATACTTATGTACTAATCTAAAAAGGAAAAAGTTAGAAGAATATTTGATAAGGCATTGAAATATATCACATACCAAAATGTATAAGGATGAGTAAGCTAAAAGTCTATGATCATCTAGTTGTCTTTCTTGGATCTTATCAAAATAAGAAAGGTGTAAAAATAGATGAAATAAAAGAGAACAAGTTTTAAGAACTGAAAAGAGTCTTTGAAAGGCTTAATGGTGTGACCCTAGATGGGTTACTTGTAAAGGTTAGAGAGGTAAACTATATAATTAGAGACACATTTAAAGATTTAGAAATTAGTTTGAATGATTCATTGCTACTATGATTGATGTCAATTAATGGTTTCTTTATTCATTATTTTCTTGAAAACAATAAACCCAACTCCAGTTTTATTTTCAAGTTCAAGAGTTCTCATTACATTAAACAATGTGAGATCATATTAGACAATGAAATTAGATCCCATTATGCATTCTAGAAAAAAATCTTAGAATTGGAATATAAAGACCTTCTAAAAGCATAGATGGATTTAGCCAAATTATTAAATGAGTTCAATTATTTTAATGGCTATTCATTCTCAAATTTAGGAAGTAAAACTAAAGTACTACTTGAACGATAAATTTTTAAATAGTTACGACATCTATAAGATACAACAAGAAGAGTAATTGTATATTTATTAGTAGATTTACAAGATAATATTCAATATTTCCTAAATTATGGTGCTCCTCCCTCTAATGTTATTATTTTTTTTAGTGTTCCTTTCTTTGAAATAAATGAGAACTATATACCTTCATCCAAAAGGTTTAAAAAGGTTGGAACTCATTTTAATGAAATGAGACACTGGGAGATGAACCCATTTGAAATCTAAATATTTGCAAAACAACAACTATTTGATCTCTCAGATTTTTGTATATGATCATATTAAAGCATTTAATAGAAACATTTTGGCCTTTGAGTAGTGTCATGTAAATGGGGTTATAGTACTAGGATCACACACCAAATACATCTATTGGGCGCAACAAGTGATTAGTGTTGCATGTTGGTTATGGATCAACCGATTGATTCTAGAAAAGAATGTTGAGTTATTTTAGAATGTTGGTATCATAAAAACAATTATAGGTTCTTAATAGGATGTGGAAAAAATCTTTCACTCATTAGAGATTTAGACTTTTTTTTTAACAAATGTTTCTAATTCAAGATATAAGTAACATTCAAAATTTTCAATTATGTTTATTTATTTATTTATATTTCAAACTTTTCAGTATAAAATAATTAAAGATGTTTCTCAAATCATCTTGAAGTGGGGACATCACAAAAATATAAGAAGTACAAAATCTCAAAATATATATGGATTAAAGTATTAAAATTGATGTATGCTTGAAAATTTATAAAAATACAAATTTAGTTAATCCAAGCAGTATTCCAAATAAGATTAACATAAGTTAATATCACTAAAATAAAAAATTAAAATTATTAAAACATCTAATCTTTTAATCCTTAGAAAATAAATTTAGATTCTATTACTAAAATAACAAGTCCTTTTATTTAAGTAGCATTTAAGAATCTACATAATTCATATATTTAATAAATAAATATAATTATAATTTTAGATGTTGCAAGGATCATCTTGAGTGATTTTTAAATAGAGGCTATATACATTTAGTTAATAAATTTCTAAATTTGGATGTGCTTTATACTAATTTTTGAATTTATATTTGACTTGTTTTATTTTAAATAATTTTAAACATACATGATTCATATGAATATGTATCCATTCATATTTAAGATTTCTATTCAAATTTTTAATTTTATGTATTTATATAAATAAATTTAAAATTGAAATTCAAAATTTGTGATGATAGTTTCTTGAGTGTTTTTCCATTTTTTTTTTCCAATTTTAAATTTATTTATATAAATAAATATAATTAAAATTTTTGTAAGTTTCTTAGACCATTTTGAATTGACAACCTCTAATAAATAAAGAAGTCTTTATAAATAATTTCAATTCTAAATTTCTAACTAAAGATTTTACATTTCAATTTTTAGTGCTTTTGCTACAATCCATTTTAAATTCATCTTTAATTATAGATTTTATATAAGATGTAATGCCCCGCCAAGGGATCCAAAGAATTTTACTAAGTTTTCCAAACAATTTTTTTTTTTAAACATGAAAGATAAAACCATTCATAACATTTGTGGAAGCAATAGCAACAATTCAAATGAAAATAAACATAACAGGCTACATTCTTTAAAGATCTCTTATTGTTGTATCACTTCTAAATTAACTATTCATCTAACATCCCATCCTTATGAAATAACAATGATACATCCAATGTACTTAAACAATATACAAGTGTCATTTTGTAATTATATTTTAGTTTAGCTCAATCATCCACTGTACATATCGCAGGGTATGAAAAGCTTAAAAGAATAAACATCCAAGTAAATAAAGTACATCATCATCATCTAATATTAATCCATGATGCAATAACATAAATGAAACCACATATCATACATGATACATCATCACAAAAGATATAAACATCCATCACAAAAGACAACCATATATCACAAACATAAATAACTAAGTGCACGGTTCCTCCCAACCATAAATAGCATCATTAGACCATCGTGGATCCTAGCCATCCCTCTGTGCGTAACATTCCAAAGCACCGAAGAGATCATCGGTATTAACATAGTAGGAATGTCACTCCTAAAACATCCTACTAATATGCAAAGTAAAGCATAATAAATCATCAACTAACATATGCAAAGTAAAGCAAATCATCAATATAAGAAACATACCAGTAAATACATCCATCATAAGGTATATTATCTATCATAATGCTCCAAGAACATAATGAAGAATAAATACCAACCAAGGATACTCCAGCCACGGTGTCTCGGATGGATCTCAAATGATAAGAGTGAAAATACACTACCACCCGACCGCGTGGAACCTAAGTGGTCCACTCCCACTGTGCTGAGGAGATAATCTCAAGTCCCAAACAAGATATCAATTCATGAAGCACAAATCTCTATAAGTCCAGGAATCCTAAAACTATACTAACTCAAAGGTTTCATCACACAAAACCGACATCTAATTCCTAAAGGCACACAAAGACATGTAGGAAACCTACTCTGCAAGCGGGAAAGTGTCATCACATTTATCACATACAAGTTACCTTGGCAGTTAGCTAAACTCCACGGGTCCATGCTGATCTCATGTGGCCACTAGTATCCTCTCATACTGACGAGGCATACTACGGAATGCATGGTCGCAACCATGCATTCTCACTACTCCCATCCTAGCCTGTACAAGCACTCAAGGCATGGGCGAGAACATCAAAACAATTATCTTTTTAGGTTCATTTAATCCCCATTTAGTGTGTAAATGTTATCATTTATTAACCAAACTTACAATGAGTTACCCTGGTAGCCACTTAGGGCCTCGGCCCCCATTGCAAGCCACTTTCCGACACTACAAGTAGATTACCTACACTAAGCTCATGGAATCATAAATCTCAAAATCATAAAAGATAATCCATAATAAAATTATCAAATATGCATAAAAGCATCAAATATCCATAATATGAATCATCAAATCTCCAAGATAAGAATCAACAAATCTCCATAAGCATCTGAAAAAGAATCCATAGAAAATCATGACCACAACAGTTCTCTATTGGCAACTAAAGGCATCACTAATAATCATAAGTATCAATTGGTTCTCAGTAACCAAAATATATCTCAAGATAAATGGTTCTCCACAAGCAACCAAGAATATCTCAAAATCATACTGATCGAAGACTCCAAAATGGTTGAGTCAAACATGTCACAACATGACATCATCAAGAAATAAATCCACATTTCAGTCCCATCATGGCAACTAGAAAGTAATCCAAGGATAATTGATCGATGACTCAAAAATGATTAGCTCAAGCATCTCAGATATATATACATCTCAGCTTCACACATGAAGGTTGAAGAACAAATACAAACATTTCATAGAGAATACGATCACATAACCATGGTTGGGCTTATAAATATCAAGACCAAATAAGATCAACATGCCATCACATCTCATAATCCCCGAGCCTATGGTAACATCCTAGGACTGGTCAACACTAGTCAACCCAAAACTCAAAACAAGAAGCATATAGAATACACAATGCAAACACATGTTTTGGTTTACTAAATTCACATAGTTGAATAATGTGTAGGGGTTTTCAGTTTTCTATTTGCAAGTATACTTCAAGTGTTTAAAGTTATCATTTGACCTACAAGTCAACCCATTTGTTCCCCGATAGCATTATCCTTTCATTATTAAGAATTACATTCTAAGAATAACTTAAGGATAAATATTCACTAAACTGATCATCATTGACCTTAATTAAATTGTCCTTTATATTTAACCATGATCCATATTCTAGTTGATTAACCTTTCAACTTTTTTTAAGGATCATTATTCGTTATATCATAAGAGGGCCAATTATCATTCTTCGAATAAGAGATTATAACTTTATTAAAATGATCAATTACATCAATCAATTAACATAGGTCCATATTCTAATAGTCCTCAATTAAATATTACTAAGTCTTCACCATTAAATATCTAAGGTCATCATTCAAGTCATAAGAATAAGACCTATCAACTTGATATCAATATTTCTACAATCTTATTAAAAGAATTATATCAATTAAATCTTCATTACTTAACTTAATTGTTAATTAAATCTAATTAACTCTCATTGATTGATTTAATTAATAATTACATAATCATAGAAACATTCCAATTAATATCAGTTGACTAATAACTAACTATAATTCTGTTTGATAAAAGTCAACTATAATTCAATACTCAAAAGATCATATTAATAATTCAATAATAATTATTGAAAATCTTAAATGACCATATTCGTCATCTTTCAAAGAATACCAACATTCCCTTAACAAATTCGTATTATCATTAATCTTTTCAAATAAGACTCTATCGTACAACTTAATTATTAATATCATAGTTATAATATCAACTCAATGAATATTAATTGATTAAAATCAATTATAATCCAACTCCAAAAATTATTATCTTTTACCAAACTTCAATCAATAAATAATCTCCACTAGATTAACTCTAATCAAATTTGTTGATATCTATTTAAACCATTATTTATTAATAGTTTGCTAGTCCTTACAAACATTAATAAATAATAAACTCCTCAAACTATACTCGATCTATAGAATCCTTCCATAAACTCATTACTTAATATTTGGCTAACTCTTAACTCCATTAAGGTATTCAAACGTATTAACCAATAACATAATAATTCAGTCTTAATCCAATATCATTTAGAGTTTCTAAATTTAAATCAACATAATATAAATTATAATCTTACAATTATTTAATCAATATTAAAATCAACCATTAGACTTCATTTTCTAATTGTTTTAATAATATTTTGTCTATATAAACGTTGTTTGAAAGAGATCCCTATCACAAACCAATAAGACTTATTGTAGATTTTAACATGAATAATCTCCAAATTCTTAACATTTTCATCTTCATTAAACAACTCTAAAATTGTTTAATATATATTAAATAGTATTCAATATATATTATAAAAAGTTCACTATATAAACTATATTAAAATCTCTTTTCTTTTAATTTTCTCTCATCCATTTACTTAGATTGACTAATAATTAATTACACTTCTTCTACTATTAATTAATCTTAATTAAATTTGATTTAATTAGATTAGATAATAAACTATATAAAACTAATGCATATTAATAAGATTCTAATAAGGGAAGATTGCAATAATATTTTAATTCATTCCATGCTTTGATATATTATTGTTGTGAAGTTTAAGCATAAAGAACTCTTGGTTATGGGAAATGGAGAAATATCTGTCTTTGAATAAAACAGTCCCAGTATGATGGCCATATCTCCCTAATGAACTGCTGGATCGGGCTGAAATTTAAATATGTTGGAGAGGGCCAAGTTGCACCAATTCTGACTAGAGCGATCGAATAAATTTGATCCTGATAAAAAGTTATGAATAACTGAGTTCGGGTCTATCCAAAGGGCAGGGATAGGACAATTAAAAATTTCTTCTTAAAAGGTAATTGTTCTCTAAATTTATCCAATAATTTCACTAATGGATTTGGCCATAAATCTTGAAACCATTTTCAAATCTATTTCAATTTGATTCTAATTCGAACCCAAACCCGTTACACTTTTTTTTTAAATCCATGCATATAAAATTCTCAAATAAATTTAATTGCCTAAATTGAAAATGCATACAATAAAAATATGAAATTTCTCAGAAGACATATGGAAGACAAAAAGAAGACGAGAATGCATGATGTGGAAATAGCATAAAAAAAATCACAAGAATCTACCCGAATTCTGATGCTAATTCGCTTTTCCTCAAAAAACCTGTAGAGCAAGCTCCCCTCTTCAGAGTTCTTGAGTCCTCCAATCCTCCAATTGCTCTCCACCCCCTCTCTAAGCTTCTATGAATGCCTGAATATAAAGAGCTCTTAAGAAACTTTTGGATTGCTTCTTGAAACCACTGAAAGGTGTCACCAACTAAGCATGGGTCTTTTCCAACCTTTTTGATGAGTCATAGAGTTGTAGACACCTTGTGCTTAATTGATGCACTAACCCCCGTGTTGTTGACACATGTTAATTCCCATGCAAACTTATAACTCCAATTTACTTTTTAAATAATCTCTATTTAAATTTTATAACTTTCATTTTAATTTTTATAACTTTTATTATTATTATTTTTATTTATTACTTTATTATTATTTTGTAAGTATTATTAATTTTAATTTCTAGTTTTCTTTTATTTAATTCCTTTTTCCCAATAATTCACATTTAATTAATTACAATCAAAATATCAAAAATCATGATATTTTATTAATTTTCTCAAATAAATAATTTATTAATTAAATCTATTTATTATGACTTAATTAATGAAAAATTCACCATAGACCTCCAAGATAAAATATGAAAACTCATCATAGAATAAATCATACAAAATAAATCTAAAGAGTTAAAAATCACGAAATATGTCATCCGACACATTCGGTGGGTATTCAACTCAGATACTTGTTCTAATTTTCCAATTAGGACAAATGGCTCAAAGGGTTGGGATTTGGACTTGAGAATTTATCTCCCCTCTCTTATCGTTGAGATAATGTGATAGGGTACGCTCATCCTGACAATTTAAGAAATTCGATACTCGGTACCTACAACTTGCATAAAATCCATGCATGTACAAACACAATATATAATAAACTAAATAGAAAATGGTAAGAAGTGGTGCATCATATAGATCCTGACTAGCAGGTGACTACGACTCCCTTCCTTAACCATATTAGACACGCCATACAAAAGCAAACATGCCATGCAAACACGCACACCATACACATGCAAGTATGGGGTAAGTATCCATAAGAAAGCACATATGATAATAAATTGATGAGGACACAACTCAAGAACAGAATGGAACCAACAGAAAGGGAAAATTATATTAACTGAGAAAATAAAATTCAAAACATGCCCTAAGGGCTTACAATAGCATAAATCTGGAGATAATTTCTCCTTTTAGGACCTCTTCTCAAACTCCACTCCGAACTGCCTTTTACAATGCCAAAAATTTCCTTAAATAGACCCCGAAGGGTTAAGGACTAGGAGTACATTTTAGAAAGTGCTAGTAGGCATCCACCTACCAAATAGAAGGTTCCAGAAGTGGCGTTAGAAGTCAGTGCAAATCTAGAAGAATCCAGAAACGGTAACTGAACTTTCGGGAGGCATAACTTTTGAACCGTAGCTTCGATTGATGAACCGTTTACATTTTTGGAAAGCTCTCAAAGCACTCTATAGCCCTATGGACAAGCTTTGCTTGTCTCCCATTTTTCGGCCCTTTTTGAGGTCATTTAATGCCCCTAACCTGACTTTGAAGCATTCTTAGGAGGTCTCCAGAACCTGAAAAATTGCAATAACTTTCATACCATGGGGCCTTTTGACCTGATTCTTTTTTTGGAATGCTTTAATTCACAATTACATTCATCTGGCCAATTCACACCTTCTAGGTCACCAAAATGATGGCCAAATTGCATGCTCCTATTTTTTTGAGATTTTTAAACACACTGATATTGGAATTGTGAGAGTTGGAACCTTTATTTGACCCAAATGGGTATCCAAAAATGAAAAGACATGAAACAAAAACTAAGTCTAAGTACCATTTTTTGGGTGACACAGGATTGCCCTTATACCTCTGGATGCTCCTGCATCAGACACCCAGGGTAGATTGAAAAGTGACCCTGTCACTTTATGGATGGTAGAGGAAATCCCAAATGGGAAACCTCAGCTGCTGAAATCCAAGTTGAGTCCTCGATCGACCGTCCTTTGCATTTGACCAAATACTCTTCATACTGCCTATTTCTGGTACTCCTACCCACACGATGATCTAGAATGTCTTCTATCTCCTCCTTCTTAGAAGTAGGAATTGGACATGGATCTAACACCAGCTCCTCATCTGCACCATCATCATGATACTCTGTTAAATCTGCAATGTTGAAAATGGGAGAAATGTGAATACCATCTGGCAGCTCCACCTCATATGCATTTCCTGAGTCATGTTTCTTCAAAATTTTTTAGGGGCCAAATTTTTTCATTTTTAGCTTGTTGTAAGTACCGACTGGAAATCTTTCTTTTCGTAAGTGCACCATGACTAAATCTCCTACTTGAAATTCCTTATGTCTTCTCCTTTGATCAGCCCTAGCTTTATACTCTTGATTCATCTTGGTTATGTGTGCCTGAACCTCCTCATGTAAACGCTTGATATGTTCAGCAAATTCCTCAGCTTCAACACTTGTCCTCTCCCCTTGTTCTATCTTCCTCAGCTCTGGTGCAGTCCTTGGGCTATTCCCATATACAATTTGGAATGGTGATTTTTTAGTATTCCTATTTATAGAGTTATTATAAGAAAACTCTGCCTATGGTAGAATTAAATCCCATCCCTTGGGCTTATCCCCAACTAAACATCTCAGCAAATTGCCCAGACTTCTGTTTACCACTTCTGTTTGACCCTCAGTTTGTGGGTGATGCGTGGAACTGAATCTCAAATATGTTCTCAACATTTTCCACAATGTCCTCCAGAAATACACCACAAATTTAGTGTCTCTGTCAGAAACTATACTCCTTGGAAGACCATGTAGTCTTACCACCTCTTTGAAAAACAAGTCTGCAATATGGACAACATCATGAGTTTTGTGGCATGGAATGAAATGTGCCATTTTGGAGAACCTATCAACCACCACGAATATTGAGTCATTACCCCTTTGTGTCCTTGGTAATCCAAGAACAAAATCCATACTTATGTCCTCCCATGGCCTTGATGGAATAGGCAATGGCTGATATCGACCAGTATTGTGACTAAACCCCTTAGCAACTTGACAAACCTGGCAACTCTGTACAAACTTCTTCACATCCTATGAAATTTGAGGCCAAAAATAATGTTCTCTAAGAATGGCAATGGTCTTATCTCGACCAAAATGTCCTGCCATCCTCCACTGTGTTTCTCCTTAATCAGATTTTCCCTCATGGAACTCCTTGGAATGCACAATTGACTACCTTTGAACAACATGCCATCCTGAATCAAATAGTCTAACCACTTGGTTCTATCTACAGCAATAGGTTCTTTACAAGCTTTCCATGCTTCAGCAAAATCAGGATCCTCAGGGTACAAATTCTTGAGTTCATCAAATCCAACTACTTCAACCTGCATTACTGTAAGCAACAACTGCCTCCTACTTAGTGCATCTGCAACCTTGTTAGATTTTCCACTTCTATGCTTCAACACAAATGTATAGCTCTGCAAGAACTCTACCCACTTCATATGCCTCTGATTCAATTTACCTTGGCTATTTAGGTACTTTAATGCCTGATGATCAGTATACAAAACAAATTCCTTTGGCAATAAATAATGCCTCCATTTCTTTAAGGCCTGAACTATTGCATAGAACTCTTGATCATAAACAGAATACTTCTTCTTTGCATCATTCAATTTTTCACTAAAATATGCAATAGGCTTACCTTCTTGGTTTAATACAGCCCCAATAGCACTGCCACTAGCATCACAATCCACCTGGAACACTTTTCTAAAATTTGGAAGTGCCAACACAGGCTGTTTTGTCACCTTCTTCTTGAGCAATTCAAAACTTCTCGCAGCTACTGCAGTCCATTTGAACTCTTTTCTATCCCCTCTTATTGTATCAGTTAGGGGTGCACATATGCCACTGAAATTCTTAATAAACTTCCTGTAAAAACTAACTAGACCATGAAATGATCTTACCTTAGTAGCAGACCTTGGAGTAGGCCATTCCAAGATGGCTTTTACCTTCTCCGGATCCATTTTGAGACCTTCAGGTGATATAACAAACCCCAAATAGACTAACTCCCTTTTTGCAAAGTTACACTTCTTTAGATTAATTAACAGTTTCTCTTTCCTTAGGCTTTCAAGGACACTATGAATATGCAATAAATGTTCTTCCAAAGTCTTGCTGAAAATTAAAATATCATCCAAATAGACAATAAATTTTTTTTCCAAGAACTTCTTAAGTACCTCATTCATGAGCCGCATGAAGGTGCTTGGGGCGTTCGTCAATCCAAAGGGCATGACTAACCACTCATAAAGACCATCCTTGGTCTTGAAAGCTATTTTCCACTCATCTCCTTCTCGAATCCATATCTGGTGATAACCACTCTTAAGATCTATCTTTGTGAAGTACTGAGCTCCACTCAAGCAATCCATA
This sequence comes from Cupressus sempervirens, assembly GCA_028749045.1. Taxonomy (NCBI): domain Eukaryota; kingdom Viridiplantae; phylum Streptophyta; class Pinopsida; order Cupressales; family Cupressaceae; genus Cupressus; species Cupressus sempervirens. Next base: position 668,549,445 of record CM053787.1, read on the forward strand.
ATATCATCCATCCTTGGCAAAGGAAACTAGTACTTGATGGTAATCCTATTTATAGCTTGAGAATCTATACACATCCTCCACTCTCCATCCTTCTTTGGTGTGAGTACTGCAGGTACTACACATGGACTCAGGCTCTCTCGAATCAATCCCTTCCTCAACAGCTCTTGAACCTATCTATTTAGCTCCTTTGTTTCAGTAGGAGTCATCCTGTGAGCAGCCTTGTTAGGAAAACTAGCTCCTGGAATCAGATCTATTTGATGACTGATTTGACTTACTGGTGGCCATCCATCTGGAACATTATCAGAGATAATATCTCCAAATTCTCCTAGTAAATATAAAACTTCAAATGGTATTTCACTACTACCTTCTTTATCTTTCCTAGGAATCAAAGCATAGCACATATGCTGATGTTTCATGCCATCTAAAAACTTCCTTCCATCAACAAGACAAATCCTAGCACTGCTACATACCTTTTCACCTTCCTTTTTCATGGGCTTCAATTTGTGGCGAACTTCATCTTTTATCAGAGAGTATGTGTTTGCATGTCCATCATGTATTGCATGTCTATCAAACTACCATGGCCTACCCAACAATAGATGGCAAACATCCATCGAAATAACATCACAGAGAACTTCATCATGGTAACTCCCAATTTTGAATTTTACTAAACATTATTCACTTACCAGGACCTTATGATTATCTTTTAGCCAAGAAATCCGATAGGGCTAGGGATGTTTCTCCCTCTTGAGCTTCAGCTTAGAGACCATCTCTTCTGATACCAGGTTATCAGTGCTACCACCATCAATGATCACATCACAATATTTATCCTCACACTTGCATCTGGTATGGAACAAACTCCTCCATTGTCCTGGTTCATTCTCACCACTTAGTAGGACTCTTTCATTTACCAAGGTCTCTCTTCTTTCTACATCCTCTGAATGTGATGATTGTGTATCCTCATCCACATGAGCAACCCTAGCTTGGCCCTCAGCTCTCCTATCTGTCCTTCCTTGTTGTTGAGGGCATTCAAAGGCATGATGACCTTCTTCATTGCAATGGAAATAGGTACCACAGAAGCCTCCTCTTCCTTTTCCATGTCCTCTACCTCTTCCTCTCTGATTTCCAAAGTCTTGGTTATGGGAGCGGTTGAAACCCTCATTCCTCTGGTTCCTGCTAGTACCCTCATCTTCATTTTTCTTTTGGGTTTCATTGCGGCCTCCAGATGATCTACCGCTTCCCCTTCCTCCTTGACCATGCCCTCTTTGTCTTCCTTCAAACCTTTTATTCAGCTTCTCTTCAACTCGTAGGGAAAACTGGTATGCCTCTTCAACGCTGGTCATTCTTACTATCTACTTAATTCCTCCTGGATGCTAGGTCTCAATCCATTGATATAACGAGCAACCTTCTCCTTATTTGCTTCTGCATGCCCTGCTCTAATCAAGAGTCGGTAAAATTCCTCTGTATATTCTTGGATTGATCTTCCTGCTTGCTTTAACCCATGCATCTTCTTAAACAAATCAAGTTCATAGTCCACAGGAATGAACTGCTTCTTCAATTTGTCCACCATGCGATCCCATCTTGTGATCTTCTCCTTTCCTCTTCTGTTTCTTTCCAGTTGAACCTCTTGCCACCAAATTTTTGCATGGCCTTTCAGTTTGGCCTTTGAAAACTTAACCCTATCTGGGTCCCTTATATCCTCATACTCAAAGTATTCTTCCAGTTCATTGATCCAATCGATCAACTCATCTGGTTTCAGATTTCCTGAAAATACACCCACTTCAATTGTAGGTCTTTTCCCAAACTTAGTAATGGACCTAAAAAGACTTTCCTCCACAGGATTCAGAACTTCCCTATCAACTTCCTCTTCTGGTCCCATTACTTCTTCTTCATTGTCATCCTCACTGTTGTCACCTGCGGCAACATTTTCTCCTCTACGAAGCTCCTCTTGCAATGCTTGTACCTGCCTCTGGAAAGCTCTAACCTCCTTAGGATTAATAGCTCTAGCCCTTCTGCCACGCTCTCTTTGTGGAGGCATCTTCTTAACTCAAACCCACAACCACACAGTCTTAGTGCAAATCGCCTCACAGTCGGCACTCTATCTACACACTTAGGAAAACCCGCTCTGATACCACTTGATGGAGACACAACCCAAGAACAGAATGGAACCAACAAAAAGGGAAAATTATATTAACTGAGAAAATAAGCTAGTACAAACAGTATAGAAAATATAAACTTCAAAACATGCCCTAAGGGCTTACAATAGCATAAATTTGGAGATAATTTCTCCTTTTAGGACCTCTTCTCAAACTTCACTCCGAACTGCCTTTTACAATGCCGAAAATCTCCTTAAATAGACCCCGGAGGGTTAAGGACTAGGAGTACATTCTAGAAAGTGCTAGTAGGCATCCACCAAGCAAATAGAAGGTTCCAGAAGCAACGTTAAAAGTTGGTGCAAATCTAGAAGAATCCAGAAACGGTAATCGAACTTTCGGGAGGCATAACTTTTGAACCGTAGCTCCGATTGATGAACCGTTTACATTTTTGAAAAGCTCTCGAAGCGCTCTATAGCCCTATGGACAAGCTTTTCTTGTCCCCCATTTTTTTGGCCCTTTTTGAGGTCATTTAATGCCCCTAACTTGACTTTGAAGCATTCTTAGGAGGTCTCCAAAACTCAAAAAATTGCAATAACTTTCAAACCGTGGGGCCTTTTGACCTGTTTCTTCTTCTGGAATGCTCTAATTCACAATTACATTCATTTGGCCAATTCACACCTTCTAGGTCACCAAAATGATGGCCAAATTGCATGCTCCTATTTTTTCAAGATTTTTAAACACACTGATAGTGGAACTGTGAGAGTTGGAACCTTTATTTGACCCAAATGGGTATCCAAAAATGAAAAGACATCAAACAAAAACTAAGTCTAGTTACATTTTTTTGGGTGACATAGGATTGCCCTTATACCTCTGGATGCTCCTACATCATAAATCATCTTACTAATCATCATTAATAATTGAAAGCAATGTAATAATCATCATCAATAATTGTGAACACTAAAAGTAATCATCATACATACATGAAATGTAGAGTTTAAGTAATCTCATCACATAATAAACTGAATCCATAGCACAATATCTGATAATCTAAAAAGAATGCTGCTAACCAACAACATAAAACTAGTTCTAAAAGAGTTCAACAACGATAACAAAATGTGAACCAGGGGCAGACACTACATAAGATGACTTTATATTACTTCACTTTGAACTAGACGTGCTTGAAAAATAAAAGAAGACTAAAATCCCCAAATACAAATGGATTCCTTATAAATTTTAGACTTCTTTCATTTACCAAATGCTCATAGTTAATGATTTAAGAAACATTTAAAAATTTCATCATATTTAGGGATGTTAGACATTTTTATGAATTAGATACCCCCAAATTAAGATGATTGAAACAACATGTTTAAAATTTAATTATATTTATTTATATAAGTAATTTTAAAATTAAAATATAAATATAATTGGATAATTATATTTATTTATATAAGTAATTTTAAAATTAAAATATAAATATAATTGGATGTTTCTCTACATATTGAATCTTGTTGTAAAATTATAAGATTGCACTTCTTTTGAATAATTTTGAAATGTGAACATTTAAAATAAATAAATAAATTCATAAAACAAATCTATTTTTTTATAACTAGCATAAAATTTCTAAATATTAATAAATGTAGTTACTTTGAACTATCTTAGTTCATTTTATATTTATTTCATTCACATCATTAAATAGATTTAGTTATATTATTCAATTATAAATAACTTTAAAGTTATTTATATAAATAAATTTAATTTAATTTTTTTGAATGTTGTATGGATCATCTTGAATTATAGACTTATGATAAATAAAATAAGTCTAAAGTCCATAAATATGAATGAATTCAAGGATTACAGAGAATGTATATTTAAAATATAAACAAATAAATTTAATTGAAATTTTTTCTTGTTGATTAGATCATCTTGAATTAAGGGTGTCTAATAATTAAAATAAGTTTAAAATGCTTAATGAATTCATTTTTGTTTATGGATTTATTATTTTTTTATTGATTAGATGCCACTATTTCAAGATGATTCCAACGTCTTTACAAAAAATTTAAGTCTTCCATGTGGCCTAATCATATGTTTAGTTTATATGAACTCTTCCATTTAGGCTTTCACATCCATGTCTTTTTATTTGTAGGACTATCATATGAAGGAGAATATTGCCCCATAAGAATAGGATGATCTGACTAAATAGAGGTGTGAATCTCAAAATTACAAAGGTAGAAGAACAATTGATAAAGCATTAATATATTAGGTGCCAAAATCTATAAGGAGGACTAAGCCAAAGATTTATGATCCTCAAATTGCCTTTATTGGATCTTATTAGAACAATGTAGATGTAAAGATGGATTCAATGAGAGAATATAAGTTTGAAGCACTCAAAAGAGTCTTGGAAAGGCTTGAAATATTACCCTAAATGAAATACTTATAAAGATTAGACATGCAAATTATGAAACTAGAGACACATTTGAAGATTTAACCGTTGACTAAAATGATATCTAGAGCTTGTATGTATGGTAGTAATCAACATTTTTCTTTATCTTAGAGTTTCCAAAAGGATATACTCAACTTTAGCCTTATTTTTAGAATAAAGGGGTAAAAACTTTATTGAAGATTAGAAAACAGCATTACAAAAATTACAAGGGACTGAGGTCCCAAGTCAAAGAAAAAGCAATAGACCATCAACATCAACTACCACCATTCTCAACCTTACCATCATCAAGAATATTCATTAAATCAAGTTGGATCTCCTAGGAAACCAATTCCCACTCCTCAATTCTCCAACCCTCAGAATGCTCTGAAGCCCATTTTGCCAAACAATCAGCTGCCCTATTCCATTCTCTAAAGAATGTCATGTAAGTGGGGTTACAATACTACGATCACACATCAAACACATCGACTAACTAATTCTACAAATGATTTTGAGCTATTTCAAACTGTTGTCATAAAAATAATTATGGGTTGTTAAGAGGAATTTAAAAAAATTCCAATTATTAAATATTTTAGACTTTTTTTAATTATCAAATGACCCTAGTTTAAGATCCAAGTAGCATTCCAAAATTTGAATCGTTTACTTATTTATTTATATTATAAAATTTTAAATATAAAATAATTGAAAATAGTTAAGGATGTTTCTTCGATCTTCTTGAATTACTAGCATCTAATAAAAATAAGAAGCCTAAAATTCCTAAATATGGATGAATTCAAGGATTAAAGAGAATATCCACTAGAATGCCTATGAAAATATAATTTTAGTTAATTCAAATAACAATCAAAATAAGATAAATAATATAAATTCGTATCTTTATAATAAAAATATAAAAATTATTAAAACCCCTCATCTATCAATATTTAGAAAATAAATTTAGATTGTAATGATATACTAAAACAAAAATAATAAATAGGAAACCAAGAACAAGCATAATGAACGAATTTTTTTTTAATTTATTTAATCAACTTTTATAATAATAAGAACAATGATTGAGTCACTCTCAATTCATAAACCTCAAAATAGAAGAAGATATCATCCAAATAAATTTCCAAAATGATGTTAACACATAAAGAGTTTAGTACAATAATGAAGTACGATATCATTCTTAAACACCTATGTCCAACATATGGACTCTACAAGTAACAAATTCTGTTTCAAAAAGTAACTTCAATAGTCATCCTTAGCTACTTGTTAATCGACTTGAAACACCTGAAACACACAAAAAAATGCAACACAACACAAAGAGGGCTCAGTACACACTAAGTTGAAAAGCGTAGTCCACCTGCATACATGTTAGAATAAACATTTACAAAACCATAATGCAGATATCTAAACCACACAACATAGTGCAATTCTAAAATTAATATGCAAGATGTAACCATCTTCTTAACAATGCAAAATTAAACTCGCACTAAGAATAACTAGTAAATGAATCATATATATACTGAGGTGTCATCACTATGATGCTAAGATATTGCATCCGTATATGGTAAGCTCATAGACAACAAATAGCGGGATTCTCTATGGTACTTGTGAAATGACATAATAGAGACTTGCCTTGTTCTCCGTACATAACCTTACTGGTTTAAGTCATAGGTAAGGCCAATTATCTTTTGTATGTAATTAACCCACCCAATTCATCCTAAAATTATCACTGAATTAATTAACCAAATAGGATAATTCAATATTCAGCCACCTCGATATACATTCATTACAACTATCCTTAAAATACACATCAAACAGATATTCTAAGAATGCCCATGCAACGAATAACAAGTCAGTTTTCACATGATATTACATTCTTCATCTTTTGAAAATCTCATCTTCTACTGCCAAATTCGAAAGTAAACTTAGATTATTTTAACAATAGAAATAAATACTACAATATTACGATCTCGTAAATATAACTAAACTGTTACATCAGTTTAATGATATTTACCAGTCGTAGTATTATACTACTTATTCCTATTGTTATAATAAACTAAACTTATCCTTCGAAATGACCTAAGATAATAAATCAATGTACATATGATATTCTTGCTTTAAATGACATATCATCAAACATATATCATAAATTTGCCTCATTACTTGAAATGACTTTCCATTTCAATTATGAACTAAAATACATCTTTATAAAAAAGATTTTGTTTCAAACATCTTATCTCAAAACAATCCATAAATTCTATTAAGACACTTCATAGAAAAATTAAACATAATCGAATCCAAGTGTAGCCATTGTTTTAACAGATGATCATTTACAATGTTATTGAATATTCAAGTGTCTATTGAAGTTATACCACTGTTTGACAATAAGCCACCACCCAGTTATAACTACGACAACATATAAAAATACAATATCTGAGATCAATTCAAAATGCAATTCACAAATATGAAAAGTAACTTACATCATGACAATGACCAAAAGTAATTAGGATGCAAATCCCTAAGCTATAAGAAGCACACAAACTGTTCACATAATGACCCTATCGATATTGAAATAACAACATCTATCCATGTCTTTGTTTATAAAAATATTGTCTTATTTAGTTACAAACAATTTCAAAAACAACAATTAATTATGACTCAATTTCCATCATATATTAATGGTTAATTTATGATGTCGCAGAGAATTTTCTACTTGATTCAAGCTTCCTTTTAACTATTTGACAAATGTCATTACCGTTAGTTGTCGCATACTATTCACTATATTATTGATTTAAATACATAATGACTAAGCTATGGAATTCAAGCATACTGTCTATTATAATGACTTAACCCTCGGTTTAAATTATTTATATATTAAAAGTAGAGTGACTGTGGCTGAACCACACATATCTATGAACTCTAAGATATGGGTTCCCATAGAGCTCGGCCCTGACAAAGCCGAATACCCATAAGTATATCATAATGACTTGCATACTTACTGTTGCAAGCATGAAGCTCTGACCGGGTTCAACTCGGAGAAAGAAATGTATGTTTAGGGCAAAGCCCAAATAAATATACATATAGCAATACCCAAAATAATATCTCTATAACTCCACATTCAAAGGTGGATATATACAGGGCTAAGCATTGCACACAGTGCCATGCTCTAGATATATCCATCCTTGAGTGTAAATTCACATCATGAAAAATTGATAACCATTTGCAACATGCTAATCGATATCACAATGCAATTGTAAACAGAGAGAGAGTAGGGTAAGAAATTGCCCCTATGTGAATACAGGAGATGGAAAATGCTCAATACAATGCTCTGCAATGAAGCTCGATGCCAAAGCCCCAAAAGCCAAGTCAAAACTGGTAACAATCTCTGCAATGCTTACACACATAACTCACAAATGACTTCACAATGGAGTGAAGCAGAAGAACCCAACAATAAAAACAGACAACTTCTGATGAGTAACTCCATCGTGCTTAACCACATATGCAAGTTTCCCCTTCCAACAAAACTCTTCATTATGCTGATACCTCAGCAACAGGATCACAGATGTTAAGCAAAACATAGCAATGCGGCCAAGTTTCTAGCCCAAATTCTACAAAAAACCCAATTCACAACAAGAAATGGCCAACCAAACCTTAAGTGCCATAATTCCTCATAAACAAGCATTTAATACACATTAAGTATCACAGAGCCGTGTATTCGGTAGTGCCAAAACCATTGCCATGAATTTGGCTTTTAAAATAATGAATATGTTCCCTCTTTCATGGCATTCAATACCCATTTAGGGTTGCATGCCATTTAAGAATATATTAAACCCCTCTTTCATAACATATGCATAATCTATACCAACTACGCGTTATTAAACCTTTCAAAACAAAATGCATATAAGTTATGTAATCAAAACCAACCTAAGGTTTTATGAAATTAAGAGTATCTAAACCCTTCACATCATATGTCTATATGCTATATGGAAAAAAAATCTAATGCAATAATTCCATCCCTTCTCAATCACGTATATGAAAATACAATGACAAGTTCCAAATACATATAGCATATTAACATACAAATGTATTTGCAATGTCAAGTTAACATACAATATATAATAGAATGCAGTTTACAATGAGTTTGAAACATAATAAACATAATCGATACCCAATCAACATGCAATTATTTATATGCCAGTTTCAAATTATAAAATCCTAAATCACCTTCACTGCTAATAAAAAAGTTCTAAACAGAAAATACATTCAGCTTAAGTCTCGTCTTCCAAAAGACAATAATATAACCAAGTTCTACAGAAATGAAAACATCACATCTGAAAGGAACTTATAACAACAAAGTCCTAATATGCAGAAAAACCCAAAGTAGTGGTCAAGAATGACACCCTCCCCCACTAGGATTTGACTTTCTCCTGGAAGTTAGTAAACAAGAACGGATGAGCTACTCTCATCATTTCAGTGTCCTCCCAAGTAGTAGATGTTTCATCATTGGGGTCCCATAGTACCTTTACCTACCTTATTTCTCTCCCTCTTAAACTCATAGTTCTACTTTGTGTGATCTACACTAGTTCCAACATGATTTGACCATCCATAATCTACAAATTTTTCCAATCAAGCACGTGAGAAATATCAGGTATATACTTACGCAAAATTGAAACATGAAATACATTATGAATGCATGAAAGACTCGATGGCAAGGCAAGTTTATAGGCAACAAGTCCAATCTATTCTAGAATTTCAAACGGACCCATGAATCGAGTTGCTAACTTGGATCCCTTTCCATAACAAATTGGACTCTTACGCGGTCTTACCTAGAGAAACACTTTATCACCCACCAAGAATTGATGGTCAATTTTATGCTTATCAGCAGATTTCTTTTGTCTATCCTAAGTAGTAATAAGGTGCTCTCTGATCCTTTTAACCTACTACTCCAAATCTTGCAACATATTAGGTCCTAAAAGAGTCCTATCCTCCAAATTGTCCCAACTGAGAGGTGTCCTACAAGGTCTATCATATAATGCTTGAAAGGGTGCCATACCTATGGAACTATGATATCCATTATTATAAGTGAATTCTACCAAGTGTAGATACTCCTCCCATTTATTATGTCTATCCATTACATACATCCTAAGCATGTCTTCTAGAATCTGGTTGACATGTTCAGTTTGTCCATCTATCTCTGGGTGATAAGCTGAACTGAAAATTCAGCTGAGTACCTAACTCTCACTGCATGGATCTCCAAAGAGAAGAAGTAAACACTGGTTCCCTATCATAAATAATCTTTTTAGGAATTCCATGTAACTTAACTACTTGCTCCATATATATCTTTGCAACCGTTGCTGCATTATAGGACAATCTAACTGGGATAAAGTGGGCAACCTTCAAAAATTTGTCCACTACCACCATAATAGCATCATGCCTATGAGTTGTAATAGGAAATCTAGTAATAAAATCCATAGAAATGGTGTCCCATTTCCATTCTAGAATATTATGTGGTTGCAATAATCCCGCAGGGTGCTGATGTTCAGCCTTAACCCATTAACATTCCAAGCATCAAGCCACAAAATCTGCTATGTCTCTCTTCATTCCAGGCCAATAGTAATGCTTCTTAAGGTTAGCATGCATTTTCTTGATACCCAGGTGAGCCAAATACGATGCTTTGTGGGCCTCAAACAAAACCAGATTCCTCAAATCACCCAACTTGGGAACATATACACTCCCCCTAAACAATAGTAAACCTTCAAAATTTACTGAATACCCCTCAAAACGCCCTTCCAAGATGTTTCCACTGTCAATAATAGCCTTAACATCCTGAAACCAATGATCTACGGAAAGGTTTTGTAAAATCTTATCCTTAAGATCCACTGTTAGGATCAAAGAAGATAATTCATGTCACCTTCTGCTAAGTGCATCAACAAACACATTCTCCTTCCCTTGCACATAACTAATCTTGAAGTCATATTCAAACAGGAACTCCATCCATCTTCACTACCTAACATTGAGGTCTGGTTGTGTGAAAAGATACTGAAGGCTTCGGTGATTAGTATGTAACTCAAATCATTGACCCAGAAGAAAATTTTGCCACTTGGTCATAGCACGCATGATTGCCGCAAGTTTGAGATCATGAGTAGGGTAATTCACCTCATGACTCTTTAGCTTTTTGGACTCATAAACTATAACATGTCCTTCTTGCATCAACACTACCCCTATGCCATCCAAAGATGCATCAGTACAAACCATGAACTCCTTAGCTAAATCAAGTACTGCCAAAACTGGTGCACTAGTCAAACATTCCTTAAGTTTTTGAAATGCTTCCTTGCATTCCTCTGTCCACACAAATCTCTTCCCTTTTCTCTAAAGAGATGTGATAGGATGTGCTATTCTAAAAAAGCTTGACACAAATTGGCAGTATTAGCTTGCTAAGCCCATGAAACTTCGAACCTCAGACACATTCGCAGGTGCTGGCCAATCTACAATAGCCCAAATTTTGGATGGATCTACAAAAATTCCATCCCCTAAAATGATATGTCCTAAGTAACAAATCTTTGATTTGAAGAATTCGCACTTCATAGGATTGGCATATAGTTTTTCCCACAAAGGCATTCCAAAACTTTCTCTAAATGCTGGTCATGCTCCTCAGCAAAATTAGAATACACCAAAATATCATCCAAAAAAACCACTACAAACTTTTCTAGGAAAGTTCCAAACACACCCTTCATTAGGCTCATAAAGATAGAAGGTGCATTTGTTAACCCAAAGGGTACTATTGTGAATTCGTAGTGCCCATACCTAGTGCGAAAAGTTGTCTTATGAATATCAGCTTCCTGGATTCTAAGTTGATGATACCCGAATTTCAAATCAATCTTCGAAAAGACTCAGGCACCCTTCACTTGGTCAAACAAGTCATCAATTCTAGGCAAAGGATACCTATTCTTAACAGTGACCTTGTTTAACTGTCTATAGTCTATGCAAAGTCTTAAGGAGCCATCTTTCTTCTTGACAAAGATTACTGGAACACCCCAAGGTGATACACTAGGATGAATGAAAGCTTTCTGCAAAAGCTCCTCCCACTAAAATTTAAGTTCAACCAACTCTTGATTTGTCATTCTGTATGGAGTCTTGGAAATTGGTTATGTTCCTAGCACTAAATCGATTCAAAAATCAATTTCTCTTCTCAGAGGTATTCCAGGAATCTCCTCAATAAAAACATCCAAAAAACTTTGCAAGACTAGATGATCGAGAGGAGAACCTTTAACCATGGAATCCTCTAAGTCATTTACCGATATGACAAACAAACTGCAGCCTTTTTGAGCACACCTTGCCAATTGCTTGGCAGAAATTGTCCGCAAAGAGATGGGTCTCTTGATTCCAGCAATAACCCTAGCTGATCCAACATCATCCAAACAAGTAATTGCAATCCATAATAGCTTGATGTTGTTCTAACCAATCCATCCCCAAAACTATTTCATACAATCCTAAAGGTATAACCCTAAGGTTCGCAGAAGTAGTAAAAGGTTTCATTCGAATCTTACAGTCAGGAGAAAAAATATCAGCATTCACCCTAGAACCTGATGCTAACTCCACTTGCCATCTATTCCTTGCCCTAACCATAGGAATTCCACTATATGCAACTAAAGTAGAAGAAATAAGTGAGTCTATAGCTCCAGAGTCAAATAAGATAGATACTTTCATACCTTAAGTATTACCCTGAGCTTCAATAACCATGTTCTGGTGTCCGGCCTGCTTCTAATCCAGGGTAGCAAAAACATGGTGGTTCCTGGCAGAATCACCATCACTTTAGACCTAGCTGGCTGAGGTCCAACCTTTGAATTGTCCTAGTTAGGGCACTGAGACTGGCAATGACCTATTTGACCACAACGATAACACTCAATAGATTTCCTAAATCCCATGTTCTGACCAGAAGAACTAGGAGATGGATTATTACTCTGCACACTCTGATGTGGTTGAGATGGTCTAGGCTGTTCTAAACCTTTGGAGTTCTTATCAAACTTCCTCTTCTTGAATTTCCCAACTAAAAATCCTGATTTCAAACTATTCTGAGGAGGCTTTTGATTCTTACTGACATTCAGGGTAGGTAGATCCATGTTGGTTTTGTATTAAGTCCCATGATAGCCAGACTTCATCTCAATCAGCTTTGTTCGCTTCAAAGCTTCTTGCATAGACATAGGTCTAAAAGTTCTCACTTCCTCCTCGATCTTGGGCATAAGCCGCCTGATGAAATGCTATATCATGGCCTTATCATTTTCTACCCAGCTAGAAATTTTTTTAAGCTCATAGAACCTACGTTCATAAGCTTCCACTGTAGAGCCAGACTACATAATTTGAAAGAACTCCTCTACATGGGCCTGATGCCAAAATTTAGATATGAACCTCTCCTTGAAATGCTCTACAAAGAGCTCCCAAGTAACTAAAGAGATATCAATGCCAAGCTTCTCCAACTCCTATTCCCACCACAAGGAACTGAATCCCCTCAAATGCATAACCGTCCATCTTACTTTCACGTTACTCAAGTAACGGTGTAAGATAAAGCACCACTCAATATTTAGCAGGCAAGCTTCTGCTACTGTACCCTACTCTATACCATAAAATAATGACCCTTTTACCTTGGAAATATCCTTGAGCTGAGCTCTTGCCACTAGATCATCCTCTACAGGAAGGTTAATACCCTACACAAGAGGTATCCTAACATTTGCTCCCCCACTAGGAATTTGGTTGTTAGTCTCAATATTATCGAGAAGTTCTAGTATCCATTGAAGTACCATAGCTTGATTTGTCTGGTTATCCTGGTTGTTTCCAACGCTAGGATTCTGATCAAACTGATCATCCCCAAGAATTCTTTGGTGCCTAGGACCTCTACCATGGCCCTTGCCCCTACCTCTACCTCTTCCAGCAAAGTTATCCTCAAGAATGCCACGTCCTTGAGCTCCTCTAGTGACGGGAGGCATGATAGCAACCTAAAAATAATTAATTGTTAATAACGCATCGATGATGGGTAAAACCCTATAACCCAAGAGTCCTAGTTATACTAACCATGCTTTGATACCAAATGTAATGCTATACTAAAACAAAAATAATAAATAGGAAACCAAGAAAAAGCATAATGAACGAAAGATTTATTTTATTTTATTTAATCAACTTTTACAAGAATAAGAACAATGATTGAGTCACTCTCAATTCATAAACCTCAAAATAGAAGAAGATATCATCCAAATAAATTTCCATAATGATGTTAACACATAAAGAGTTCAGTACAATAATGAAGTACAATATCATTCTTAAACACCTATGTCCAACATATGGACTCTACAAGTAACAAATTCTATTTCAAGAAGTAACTTCAACAATCATCCTTAGCTACTTGTTAATCGACTTGAAACACCTAAAACATACACAAAAATGCAACACAACACAAAGAGGGCTCAGTACACATTGAGTTAAAAAGCGTAGTCCACCTGCATACATGTTAGAATAACCATATACAAAACCGTAATGCAGATATCTAAACCACACAACATAATGCAATTCTAAAATTAATATGCAAGATGTAACCATCTTCTTAACAATGCAAAATTAAACTCGCACTAAGAATAACTAGTAAATGAATCATATATATACTGAGGTGTCATCACTATGGTGCTAAGATACTACATCCATATATGGTAAGCTCATAGACAACACATAGTGGGATTCTCTATGGTACTCGTGAAATGAAGTAATAGAGACTTGCCTTGTTCTTTGTACTTAACCTTACTAGTTTAAGTCATAGGTAAGGCCAATTATCTTTTGTATGTAATTAACCCACCCAATTCATCTTAAAATTATCACTGAATTAATTAACCGAATAGGATAATTTGATATTCAGCCACCTTGATATATGTTCATTACAACTATCCTTAAAATAAACATCAAACAGATATTCTAAGAATGCACATGCCACGAATAACAAGTCAGTTTTCACATGATATTACATTCTTCATCTTTTGAAGATCTCATCTTCTACTGCCAAATTCAAAAGTAAACTTAGATTATTTTAACAATAGAAATAAATACTACAATATTACGATGTCATAAATATAACTAAACTGTTACATCAGTTTAATGATATTTACCAATCGTAGTACTATACTACTTATTCCTATTATTATAATAAACTAAACTTATCCTTCGAAATGACCTAAGATAATAAATCAATGTACATATGATATTCTTGCTTTAAATGACATATCATCAAACATATATAATAAATCTGCCTCATTACTTGAAATGACTTTCCATTTCAATTATGAACTGAAATACATCTTTATAAAAAAGATTCTGTTTCAAATATCTTATCTCAAAACAATCCATAAATGCTATTAAGACACTTCATAGAAAAATTAAACATAATTGAATCCAAGTGTAGCCATTGTTTTAATAGATGATCATTTACAATGTTATTGAATATTCAAGTGTCTATTGAAGTTATACCACTATTTGACAATAAGCCACCACCCAGTTATAACTACGACAACATATAAAAATACAATATCTAAGATCAATTCAAAATGTGATTCACAGATATGCAAAGTAACTTACATCATGCCACTGACCAAAAGTAATTAGGATGCAAATCCCTAAGCTATAAGAAGCACACAAACTATTCACATAATGACCTTGTCGATATTGAAATAACAACATCAATCCATGTCTTTGTTTATAAAAATAATGTCTTATTCAGTTACAAAAAATTTCACAAACAATAATTATTTATGACTCAATTTCCATCATATATTAATGGTTAATTTATGCTGTCGCAGAGAATTTTCTACTTGATTCGAGCTTCCTTTTAACTATTTGACAAATGTCATTACCATCAGTTGTCGCATACTATTCACTATATTATTGATTTAAATACATAATGAACAAGCTATGGAATTCAAGCATACTGTCTATTATAATGACTTAACACTCATTTTAAATTATTTATATCTTAAAAATAGAGTGACTGTGCCCTTAATTAGTCATGAGTCTGCAACCTAATGCGAGCTTGTGATTGTTGCCGAACCACACATATCTATGAACTCTAAGATATGGGTTCCCAGAGAGCTTGGCCCTAACAAAGCCAAATATCCATAAGTATATCATAATCACTTGCATACTTACTGTCACAAGCATGAAGCTTCAACCGGGTTCAACTCGGAGAAAGAAATGTATGTTTAGGGCAAAGCCCAAATAAATATACATATAGAAACACCCAAAATAATATCTCCATAACTCCACATTCAAAGGTGAATATATACAGGGCTAAGCATTGCACACAATACCATGCTCTGCATATATCCATCCTTGAGTGTAAATTCACATCATGAAAAACTGATAACCATTTGCAACATGCTAATTGATATCACAATGCAATTGTAAATAGAGAGAGAGTAGGGTAAGAAATTTCCCCTACATGAATATAGAAGATGAAAAATGCTCAATACAATGCTCTAGAATGAAGCTCGATGCCAAAGCCCCAAAAGCCATGTCAAAACTGGTAACAATCTCCGCAATGCTTGCACACATAACTCGCAAATGACTTCACAATGGAGTGAAGCAGAAGAACCCAACAATAACAACATACAACTTTTGATGAGTAACTCCATTGTGCTTAACCACATATGTAAGTTTCCCCTTCCAACAAAACCCTTCATTATGCTGATACCTCAGCAACAAGATCACAAATGTTAAGCAAAACAGAGCAATGTGGCCAAGTTTTCGGCCCAAATTCTATGAAAAACTCAACTCACAACAAGAAATGGCCAACCAAACCTTAAGTGCCATAATTCCTAATAAACAACCATTCAATACACATCAAGTATCACAGAGTTGTGTATTCGGTAGTGCCAAAACCACTGCCATGAATTTGGCTTTCAAAACAATGAATATGCTCCCTCTTTCATGGCATTCGATACCCATTTAGGGTTGCATGTCATTTAAGAATATATTAAACCCCTCTTTCATAACATATGCATAATCTATACAAACTATGGGTTATTGAACCTTTAAAAAAAAAATGCATATAAGTTATGTAATCAAAACCAACCTAAGGTTTTATGAAATAAAGAGTATCTAAACCCTTCACATCATATGTCTATATGCTATACGGAAAACAAATCTAATGCAATAATTCCATCCCTTCTCAATCACGTATATGAAAATACAATGACAAGTTCCAAATACATACAACATATTAACATACAAATGTATTTGCAATGTCAAGTTAACATACAATATATAACAGAATGCAGTTTGCAATGAGTTTGAAACATAATAAACATAATACATACCCAATCAACATGCAATTATTTATATGCCAGTTTCAATTCATAAAATCCTAAATCGCTTTCACTGCTAATAAAATAGTTCTAAACAAAAAATACGTTTAGCTTAAGTCTCGTGTTCCAAAGGACAATAATATAACCAAGTTCTACAAAAATAAAAACATCACATATGAAAGGAACTTATAACAACAAAGTCCTAATGTGCAGAAAAACCCAAAGTAGTGGTCAGGCATGACATAGATTCTATCAATCAATTAACTAACATTTTCTTTAAGCAATATTTAAGAATCTGCATCATTCTTTATATATCTAATAAATAAATATAACTATATATTATTTTTTTTTCAAAATTATAATATTTTAATAATTTTAGACAATTTTTTTTGCAAAAGGAAAAAAGCCTATATATATAAATTTTAAATGTTGTTTCTATCCTCTTAATGAATTTATAAATAGGAACTCTATATATTTATTTAATAATTTCATAATTTTGGATGTGCTTTATACTAATTTTTTAATGTACATTTGAGCTATTTTATTTTGCATAATTTTAGACATCCATGATGCATAGGAATCAATATGTATCCATTTATATTTAGGAAAATACTCCATATTTCTATTATATTTATTTATATAAATAAATTTCAAGCTTAAAAACAAAATCTATTGTGATAATTCTTTGCGTGTGCTCACCATCACAGATTTAACATTTTAATTTTAAAGTTATATAGAAATATATATAATCGAAATTTTTGTATGTTTCTTGAATTATCTTAAATTAAGGGTGCGTGATAAATAAAAGAAATTTAAAATTCCTAAATATATATAGATTAGAAGATTAAAGTTTAGATATATTTAATTATTAACATATAAATAAAAAATATATAATTAAAATTTTTGAATGTTGTTTGGATCATCTTGAATTGATGGTGTTTGATAAATAAAAGAAGTCTAAAATCACTAATTATGAATCGATTCAAGGATTAATTGGAAGATCTCAACCTGATTATATTTAAAGCTAGTTTGTCATAAAGAGGAATTCAATAGAGATCAATCTCTTAAAAATGAATTGATGGAGTTATTGCATAGAGAAGAAATATATTGGAGAAATAAGTCAAGGGATATATGGATTCAAAAAGTGGATTTGAATACAAAAAAATTCATACCTTTGTCAAATCTACGATAGTTTAAAATAGTATTAACTACATACAAGATGAGAAGGGGAGGATTTTTGATAGCCTGAAAGATATAGAACATATAGGGGTAGGTCATTTTCAAGCTTTATTAGGAGCCTCAAATGATATTGAGGTTCAGAATTCTTCAAATTTTCTAACAGTGATTGACAAAATCATAAAGGATGAGGATAATTCTTGGCTCATACAACCTTTTACTTTAGAGGAAATAAAAAAAGCTACCTTTGCTAATCCTTCCTATAAAGTGATGGGACCAAATGGTTTTCCCGCTAATTTTTTTCAGAATTGATGGGATTTCATGGGTTCCAATCTTATCAAAATGGTGGAATCATTTAGGAAACAAGGGTGTTTTGTAAAGGAATTGAATAATATGGCTATCACCTTGATTTGTAAGAAACATGAATGTTTACTATGGACAATTTTTGTCCTATATCAATTTGTAATGCTCTTTACAAAATATTGTCTAAAGCCATGGAAAATAGACTCAAGGAGATTCTTAATAGGATTGTATTTGTAGAACAACATGGATTTATTTTGGGCAAACAAATTGTGGATAACATTCTTATGGTAGGTGAGTTAATTAATAGTTTGTACTCATCAAAGAAATCAGGTATGATTTTCAAGCTTGATGTTAGCAAAGCATATGATAAAGTTCACTGGCTATTCCTTTGGCAAGTTCTTTCTAGATTTGGATTTTTTCAAGATTGGATAAAATGTATATCTTTTTGTATGTCATCAATTCATTTTTTCCATTATTGTTAATGGCTCAGTTTGTGGATATTTTCAAGCAACTAGTGGGTTGCATCAAGGAGATCCCCTATTCCATTTTCTTTTTGTTTTGATGGTAGAAGTCTTAGGCCGAGTTATAAAAAAGCATACCTCAATTTGTAGATGGAAGGTATTTCTGTACACAATGGATTGGAGCCATTCTCACATTCTCAATTTTTAGATTGTAATGCCCCGTCAAGGGATCCAAAATAAATAACCTAAAGTTTTACTAAGTTTGCCAACATTTTTTTTTGAACAAGAAAGATAAAACATACACATCAAACACATAGTAGCAGAAGAAATAACATACAATCAACTAAAAGCATACATAATAGGTTACATTCCTTAAGGATCCCATGATGTTGAATCACATTTAAATTTAATTAATACTAAGTCCATCAAATACCACATCCATATGAATGAATAATTATAAAGTCCAATGTCCATTTAAATAATATACATTTGTTCTAAATGCCTCTTGGTAAATAAAATTCAGAATGTTAAATCATCCACTGTACATGTCATAGGGTATGAAAGGCTATAAGAATATACATATGTAGAAATAGAAATATATCATCCTCTTCGGATCCATGATACAAGTACAATAAAGTAATGAAACCATCCACCGTACATGATATATCCATCCATCATAAAAAAGTATAGAAATCCATCATAAAATATAACCATCCATCATAATGATACATAGATAGAAAGAAAGGAAATGCAGACAAAAAATGCTCTAGCCATGGTGACTATGGATGGATCTGAATGGTAAGAGTAAAAAAGCACTACCACTCAACTGTGTGGAACCTAAATGGGCCACTCCCACCGCGCTGAGGAGATAGTCTCAAGTCCCAAACATGATATCAACCAAAAATCAAAATACTCTCTAAGTCCAGGGAATCCTAAAAGTATTCTAACACAAGGGTTTCAAGATAGGTTGACATCTATACGTAGAGGCACACAAGACACGTAGGAAACCTATTATGTAAGTAGGCAAGTTTCATCACACAAATCACACTAGAGTTACCCTGGCAATCTCTCAGGACCCTGACCCCCTAGTGATCCCTATGCGGCCACTAGTATCCTCTCATACTGACAAGGCATACTACTTATGCAAGGTTGCAACCAAGCATTCTCTCTACTCCCATCCTAGTCTATACTAGCACTCGAAGCATGGGTGAAAACATACAAAGACTCTTATTAGTTTCATTTTACTCTCTTTTAGTGTAGTGTTTTCACTTATTAAACAACTTACAATGGGTTACCCTGGCAGCCACTTAGGGCCCCAACCCCCATTGCAAGCCACTTCTCAACATTACATATAGATAACCTACCCCAAGCTCATGAAATCACAAAGCAAATAATCATAGTAAAATCACCTCAGTCCTAAACAAGTGACTAGAAAGCATCAAAAGATAAATCACAATACCCATCAGTTCTCAACAAGAAACTAGAAAGTACCCCAATAATACTAATCAATGACTCAAAAATGGTTAAGTTAGATATCTCATAGCATAAATCTTGCCATCCCACAAAGGCACTGAAAATAGTAATTAACAATATAAACACACTCAACATAGAGCATATTAACACATTACCATGGTTCAAAAAACATAATCAAGATCGAGTTAGCATACTTTCACACTCACAGAACTCCCAAGCCTCTAGTAGACATCTTAGAACTGGTTAACAATCTAGTCAACCCCAAACCTCAAACATAGACATCACACAGAAAATAAGGTGTAAGTTTGCATGTTTTGGTTTGTCTAAAAAAACACATGGTTAAGTTAAATATAAGGTCTTAGTCTTCGTTTCAAGTATGTTTTGAAGTAAGAAGATTCTCTTTTTACCCTATAGTTAATTCGTATATTTGTTTGAATAAAATTAAGGTTTTACCCCCATAAATACTTGAAATCAATTTTCCTAAAATTTACTAAGGGTAAATATTATATTTTGTTAATGTTATAATTATGTCAGATAAATTATATTATATATGAGTTATATAATATATGATATATGAAATAATTAACTTACATTTAGAGTCATATATATATATATATATATATCTTATTATATAATCATAATAATATTATTGCGGGTATATTATGTAACTATAACTAATGTAAGTTAATATGTTAAAGAGACATGTCTCTTCAAAAGACATGCCTCTTTATTTCACATATATATATTCATTCATATAGTAACTTGGAAAACACATAAAATTCTACAAGTGCTATTACAAGTTACAAATCTTATTTCACTAACATGGTATCGGGGCAGCAATAAATGTCTCAGGGATGGAAAAATTGTGCAGAGCAATACGAAAGTTCTTCTAACGTATTAATGTCAATATCGAATGAAAAAAAGATAGCAAAGATGTGACTCAATATATCAAGCTGATGGTCATGATGAAGCAACGGTAATTATTTTTATCATTGCCAATGTATATCCATAGGCAACATTGTCTAACATCGATCTATATCTCTAGAAAAGTCTCATGAAAATGATAAGTTTATGGTCAGTCAAGCTATGATCATACTAGGTGTTATTATTGGGTTCATTGTTCAATGATAATATCATGGGACTCCATTGAGGGAGCAACAAATTACACCATTTGTCATGGGCACATATGAATTCTATATTGTAATATATGAAGATTTCAGCGGAGAGAAATTACCTTAAGATTATTTGGGGTGCAACCATTGAAACACTTGTATAGCTTGATAACATTATTTAAACCTCATATTTCAAAGGCAGATAAAAATAGCCTAGATAGAGAAGCCTAGTTCTAGAAAACATCAGTTGTTTCAAATTAATCTGTAAAGTTAGGAACAATAATAGTAACTATCCACAATATATTAGGAAGGGACACGATTGATACCTTTGTAATAGCAATGTGTGAATAGGATCTGTATGATATGGGTGTTATCAGTGGAAGGATTTGTTGAAGGAAATTGCTATTCTTCTGAAAAACCTAATAAAGAATTATTTCTGGTAGAAATTCCATCAAAACATTTTGAAGCAATTCATCCTTGATGCAATCATTTCCTATCTAGTCAGTTTCATATTACCATATCTATTGAATCATCAAAATCTTGAGTGATCATTCACAACTCTCTTAATCAGGAACTTTGCACCTTGTTTGGAAGATATTGAAGGAAATTATTATTGTTGAGTATGAAATTATATTTCTTCTATTGTTGTGATAAGAGAGGAGAGTGAAATTTATTGAAGATATAGATTTATAATTGCATTTGGAGCATTACTATTACTTTTGAGGATCACACAAATCAATGGAAGATGACATAAGGGGAAAAATCATGACTACTGTTTGGGTTTCCATGTACACAAACTTTCCACAAACTCTTTTGGGACACTTGGTTACTATTCACTATCCTTCCCGCTTTCAAAATTATCTCCTCATGGTATCGATCAAGGAAATGTGGTAGATTCTAGTTTTGCGAGTGGACTCTACTTATATATTTTGGAGTCATTGGGATTGATATGAAGTCATTAGATTGCATTATGGAGGTTCTCTCAAATGGCCAATCCTTCATTGTCATAACTTCACTTGCAAAAATATTTCTGGCACTAGTAGTCAATCCAATGCATTATCTTAGAAAAGTCAAAGAAGATTTGGGGCACACGTTTCATGTCCTCTTATGAAAGTGAACAAGAATGAAGTAAGAAATGACATAATAAGAATAAATGAATGAAAATACATGTCCTCCCCTGGTGACAAGACATGAAGAGGGAAGGATGATCATCACTCCATTTTAGTGAGAACACATTGAATGACCATTCAAAATTAATTGGTTTGATCATTATAAGGTGATTAAACTGGTGAAATATAATATACTTAGTACCTTGGTCAGAGGAAAATGATGGACTTGTTAGGAAGAGACACAGATGTAGAAGTGAAAGATATCAATTTGGCAAGGACATTGATAGTAATAACTAGGAAGATAGTGACTTGCAAAGACTATAATGAATATAGAAGCTGGTAGGAAAGAAGTTATAGCCTACTTGAATCATTACATGAACAAAGAGTGAATGAATGATACACGAAGGTGATCAAAGAGGTAGAGTATGTACAATGCTACAAGTATCAATGTATCCCACCACCAAACAAGAGGAGGTACACTTTAATACAATAAACAAGTAGAGTATTAGCTTTTGTATTAGTGTTATTATTATTTATATGGTGAACTAGAATAAGTCTATATACTTTGTTTAATGAGTAGTTTGATATATGAATTAGTATAACTAATTTATTTGACAAATAATGGAGTATAAATATCTTGATTTTCATTACTATATGAGTAATAAACCTATCATGCTAGTGCAAGAGATGAATAACTCTCATATAAGTAGCTAGTAGTGCCAAAGTGAGAGGTCAATAGAGTCTACATATAAATGGCTACATAAGAATATAAAAGGTTCTAACTTCTTACTTTGCAAAGTATTATTTTAGGGCATGTTGTTAAACTACATTCATTTCAAAATATCAAATAGAATTGAGAGGTACCAATCAGTGTCTACCAGGAAGGCCATATAAAGGCATCGAACATAGTTAGCTGGTATAAGAATGGGAATTTCACATTGCGAGGGGGAAATAGTAAACAATGTTTATTCACATTTGAACCATTTTTCAAAGAGAGATGTTTCATTCTCAAATAAAATTAAAAGGCATTTTGTGATTCAATGTCTATGGACCTTCATGTGTAGATAAGTATTTCTCATCTTTCATTATTACACTTTTCTACATATTGTAATCTCTCTCTTATTTGTACTTCTATATGTGCTACAAAGAGTCATTTACCTTAATATTTTCCTTTGTCTTTGAGGATGTCCTTGTAGGAAAGAAGATTGGAACATTAGGCATGCTACCAAATATTGTACAAACTCAATCTTATGATAGTAGCTCCAAAGAAGCTATGATGATTATGTTGGATAATGTGAGGCTCTTGAAGCAAATATCCTTGATGATTGAGATTATGAGAGGGAGTCTAATAGTTCATTAGAGGTAGCTGTAGAGAAAGAGAGTGAGAAAAAATTAAATGCTTCAATCAAACTTTTGATGATCTTGGTTCAGAAGGAGTAGACCTTGTTGATGGATTCTCCATTAGTCAAAAACTATAACAGCTAAAGGACTATGATTCATGGGATGAAGTCTCATGTATGTAGGCTAAAAGGCATTATGATATTAGGATAACCATTGAACTAAGGAAGCATGACATGACTTGCTACCAAGAGATTAGAAGGATGATAATAGATTCAGAGGAAGTCAGATACTTCATCGAAGAGAACCTTGTGCTAAGAGGTCAGAAAAGTTGATATCAAACTAAGGGGGAGAAACCTTATTCTCTGATATGAATGTTGTGACAACATCACATGATAGTTTTCATGGAGACTTCATACGAAATTTTGATGTCATACATGTATGAGCCTGTCCCCTATGTACATCATGAAGAGGTGATGACTTCTAAATGATTATCATTTGTATCAGGAGAAGTTGTTGTAAAGTGACATCCTTACAACAACTAGATGGTTGATATCATTAATTTGATTATCTACAAGTTGCTTGTATAGATATATTTTCGGTACTTGATGTATATCTTGCCTTGATATTCTGATAGGCCATTACCACATTGAGTACTTGGTGGATATCATTTAGTTGATGTTTTGATAGGCCATTACTCAAAGTATTTGGTGAATATCATTTGATTGATATTCTGATAGGCCAATGCTCATGTTACCAAATATGATATTAAATAGTAATTGGTGAATATCATATGTTGATATTCTAATAGGTCAATACTTACATGATATCATATTCTAGAAATCTTCTGATCGAAGATATCCTATATGTATTATTCTTGAAATATTACCTATGGTGTAATATCTATGTGTTTTATCCGTCTTCATTAAGAGGGAGTGTTAATGTTGTAATTATGTAGGATAAATTATATTATATATGATATATGGAATAATTAACTTACATTTAGAGTGATATATATATATGTATCTTATTATATAATCATAATAATATTATTGAGGGTATATTACTTAATTATAACTAATGTAAGTTAATATGTTAAAGAGACATGCCTCTTTATTTCACATATATATTCATTCATATAGTAACTTGGAAAACACATAAAATTCTACAAGTGCTATTACAAGTTACAAATCCTATTTCACTAACATATTTGTTTGAGCTTGCTAAGGTAAGATTCTCATTGATTTTTGATAAAATAATAGTAATTCTACTAGAGTCAGAATTCAAATAATCTTCAACAAATTTAAAAAGATCTCCTGTCTTACTAACTAATGCTCATAATAAATTAAATTTTATTTTATTTTAAATAAACTAATATCTATTAAATAACATTTAATTAATTATTATAAATTTATTTTAAATAAATTAATAGCTATTTTAATAACATTTAATTAATTATTATAAATTAAACTTTTAATAAATTTTATTAATAAAATAATATTAAAACAATTTATAATAAATAATATTTAAAATCTTTAAATAAATTAATTTTAGCAAAATTCAAAACTTTTTAAAAAAAAATATTAAATTGCATTTTAAGCTCGTTGGCTTACATAAAGGGTAGCGACCTATGTGCATAGTACACTGTTGTAGGAGGGTATAGAGTACCTCTATAATTGTAGTATATGTGATGGTAGGTATTGTCCTCAAAGGTGGTGATAGGGGGCTACAGGGTAATTCCCTCCCCCCTTTTTTATTATAATTTTAAATTTTAAATTTTTTTAAAACATATTAAACATTGTCCCCTTTTAAATAATATTAATTTATTTTATTATAATTTTGTAAATAATTTTTTTTATTTAAAACATTTTTAAAAAAAAATCAAAACCCAAAATTAATCTGATGGAGAAATACAATGTACCCACCAATTATTATTATTATTTCTTAAGAAGATTTTCCATTTAAATTAAAACCCTTCCTAGTTTAATTTCCATTCTAAAATCTATTGAAAGAAAGATTGTATTGATTAATTAAAAATGTTCCATGTACAATCATCTAACAGACATAATGAAGATAGGAAAGAAAAGAGCATATTTAAAATATGTGAAAATCACAAGCGTCTACGTGGACACTAATGCTAATTGCTACACCTTAGAAAACTGTAGAGAAAAATTCCTCTTCCTAAAACCTTTTGCTTTCTGAAATTTCCTTCCTTCTCTTAAATTTATGGTGATTTGAAAATGAACCCCCAAGTTGTGATATGGAGTTCTCTCCCTAAAATAAGGGCACTAATTGTACGTTCACCTGAGAGAACTCCTTGCTCACCAGACTTCAACTCTAAATTAATTTTTCTTTATCTTTTCTTTTATTCTTTCTTTTTCTTTCCCATGCATGTTTATTGAATTATTAAATTACTTTATTTAATTTTCACTTGACTTTATTTTAAATTAATTTATTAAATTTAATCTAATGCACACATCACGCAATCATAAAACTTTAATAAATTAATTTTTTTCTCCACTTCTTAATTCATTTTTGAATGTTTAATTGATAAAATATTTATTAACTTGAATAATAATATTGTTTAGAATTTATTAAAAATGAAAACTCTCTCTCTCTCTCTCTCTCTCTCTCTCTCTCTCTCTCTCTCTCTCTCTCTCTCTCTCTCTCTCTCTATATATATATATATATATATTAGAATTAAATTAAATAAATATTATCACATTCTAAATTTATTCTTATAACTTTTATCTTCAAATTTAGTTCTTTTTATTTAATTAATTTCCCAATTGATTAAATATAACTAAATATTAAAATATCATAATAATTTTCCATTAATTTAATCTTTTAATTAGACTTAATTAATAGAAAATTTACCAAAGACTCATAAAGCAAAATATGAAAACCCATCATAGCAAAACACATACAAAATCAAACTAAAGGGTTATAATCATGAATTAACATCATTCAATACATTTAGAGGTGATCGACTTAGATACTTGTCCTAATTTTCTAGGACAAATGGCTTATAGGTTTAGGATTTGGACTTAAGAATTTATCTCCCCTCTCTTACCATTGAGATAATGTGATAGGGTATCCTCATACTGGTAATTTAGGGAAGTCGATACCTGGTACTATTGGACATTCATTTTTCACAGGTCAATGCCAGGAATCCATTGCGTAATTCCTCTCTTGAAAAGAAAATCTTTTTAAGGATCCACTCCAAGGTTCAGTGTTTGTCTTGCGACGTACCAAAATCCACTTAGTAGAAGATAAATGTGAATGCTCATGAGGAGGCCTTTACTGGTTCCAAAAACTATTTTACCTTGGAATCAAGTAAAATCTGTTTGTTGTCTCAAAATATCACACCAAAAGAACAATATTTTTGTATTTTCTATTTTTCAATGAATGCAACTCTAACAATGCAGCTACTATGAGGTCCTATTCTAATAGGGGGGTTAGCAAAGCAAATAACGAAACTGAAAGCAAGTAACATGAAATCAAATGACTTGAAATTGAAATTCCTAAATGGACATAAGCTACATAACACAACACACTATGAGTTAAACCTTCAAAGCAATTGGTAGGAAACCAATGAAAATAGGAGCAACTCTTCCTAGAATCCACTAATGCAATCGTCGGTGAGAATCTTTAACAAATCGAATGATGTTTCACTCTTCATCAAATCACAAGGCCACAGAAAGTGCACTCATGCGAGACAAAAAGCTATGTAGACACAATTGGGTGATTTCTTCTCCAGCTCGTTACGTCAATGGAATTCATATATCTGTAGCAAACACTAGAACTAAAAGATCGCACAACCAAAAACAACGCAATAAACCTTTGGCTCAATCATAATCTCATGAATAAAATTCAAAAAACAATGACACATTTAGGCAAGAATAACTACACTCCAAATGCGAGCACCAAAAGCATAACTTTATTGCATAATAACGACGGCCTTTTTTACATTTTACAATGGGGTATTTATAAGAAATCTTCTCCTCAATTTGTGTTGAGAGTGAGAGATATATTGATGCAATAAAATGCTTTTAAAACATTAAAAAAAACTAAATATATACAAACTAGTAATCTAACTAGTGCTTAGAGGGACTCCATCCATATTTTATTCATTAATTGGATGCATGAGCCCTTTACATGTTGAAAAAAATGAAAGCATGAGAGAGAAAGTAGGAGGAAGCCATCAGTCAAAGCAGAAGTGCATGGAGACACCAAAAATAGAAGCTGGCCCTTCACTAGGCATGTGTTGGAGTTAACTTGCCATCAGAATGCGCTCTTGATGCATGGAAAGTGCTATTTTTGGAACTGGTAGTCAATTTTTGGTGCACCTCTGAATTGTGGAGCTACATGAAAATGCGGAGCTGCATACCTGCGGACCTGTGGAGCTACGTACCTACAAAGCTACAAACCCGCAGACCTATAGAGCTCAATTTTTAAATTTTGAAAATGGTTTCTAGGTTTTGCTCAAATGAGGTTTTAGATCACTTTTTGTATACGCTCCATGCCCCCTTTTTGATGATTTACACCCTCTTTATAGCCAATTACTTTCATAAACTTACACTCCCTCTACTTCTTCAATCAAAAATCTCAAGGCAGCTAAATTGAATCTTGTCCCCAATAGCTGCATAAGATGAGGAACCTGATTTGCTTTATGTGTCCAGCCTCTGTATCTTTGACCTTTGTCTTCTCTCCACCTATCCAATCCTTCCCAGTGATAAACCAAGTGATCCAGATTATCCAAGAAAATCAAATGATTGTAACTTTTTCATATTTTTTCACAAATTTTCTAAGTGTTTTTAAATGACCTTTTTGGAGGTCTTTTGCTCAAAATTTCAAGTCAGAACCTTTGTCAGTCCCTAAAACTAGGCAATTGAAGGCTCATTATTTTAGGGAGTGAAATTAGATCTTCAGTTCTTCTTTTCAACAGTGTAAGCGGTTCTACATTCCAAGGCCCGAGTCAAAAGTTATGACCTCGACAAGTTGAGGATGTCATTTTTACCTACACAAGAAGCAAACATTAGTTCGTAGAGTTAACAATGAAAAGTAAAGACACACTAGCTACTCAAAAAAAATTGGAGATGAATCCTAAAATCTAGCTAAGTCTAAAATTTTGAAGCCCTGAAATTTGGCTAAGTCTGAAATCTTGAAGCCTGAAATTTGGCTAAGTCTGAAATCTTGAAGCCCTTAAATTTCTTAGAATCTTTACCTTATCTCTGGGAGGTCTGAAACCTATCTCAAAAGATTCATTGCATATATTAAAATATATCTTAAGTATAAGTCCTTATACTTAAACAATATATTTTAAACCCCTTTTATGACTATTCAAACAAAATTGAAGCTGGAAAAATAGGTTGACAAGCACACAAGGCCCTTGGGAGCGCGATGGCACAAATGCGTACGAGGCACCTTGGACATGTGGGCACATGCATGCATGAACCGTGGTAGCGCTCGGTGCACTCGATGCATGGCACTTGCCGCACTCGCCATGCTTGTGGCACGCGACGTGGGCGTGGTGCGTGGCATCGCGAGCGCGAGTGCGGTGCTTTTTTTCAACTCTCTCTCTTTTTCTTTTGGTTCAATTTTTTTTTAATTTTGTGTTTTTTAATTTTTTTGTGTTTTTCAATTTTTTTTATTTTTTGTGATTTTTGGACTCAACTTTCAAACATAAATTCTTCTCCTGACTTGAATTGTGAGTCCAGGAGTCGAAAAAAAAATAGGGGGTCCCCATTCCTAGTGAAGAATGGGGTGTGTGTTGTGGGCACGACAACAAGTACTTGCAACTTGCATAAAATCCATACATGTACAAACATAATATATACTAAGCTAAACAAGCAATGACAGGAAGTGGTGCATTGTATAGATCCTGACTAGTAGGGGACTACAACTCCCTTCCTTAACCACATTAGAAATGTCATACATAAAGAAAAAAAAATGCACACCATACACATCCAGTATGGGGTAAGTATCCATAAGAAAACACATATGATAATCCTTCTATATTCATTATCAATAACTAAAAATACTATAATAATCATCATGCACACATGAAGTATAGAGTACCAAGTAATCTCATCATTTATCAACTAAATTTGAAAAAATATCTAAAAATCTCAAAATAATACTACTAATCATCAAACATAAAACTAGCCTAAAAGTGTTCAGCAATGATAGCAAAAATGTAAACTAGGGATAGGCACTACACAGATGATCCAATTTTGTTTGGGGAGGCTAATACTTAGGAGACAGAGATTATTAAAGAAGTGCAGATGAGTTCTGCAAGGGAATCAAGTCAGTGTATGAACATTCAAAAATCAAAGATTTACTTCCTCAATACTTCCCATCATAGGAGGATTCTCATTTTAGTGATATTGGGTTTTGAGAAAGGTACTTTTCTTGATTATATATTTAGGGATACCTTTATTTTCCAACTAGGTTGATAAAATTTTCTAGGAGGACATTATTAACAAGTATTAGGGAAAAGATTCATCGTGGAAAAATAGGTGGGGAGAAATTTAATGATCAAACCAGTTTTATCAGCCATCCCAATATATTATTTGTATGTTTATAAATTTCCTTGTAGAGTGATTAATGTCTTGGAAAGTATATTCAAGAAGGTTCTTTGGGAAGGCTCAAAGGGTGAGAAGAAAATTCCCCTCATCAATTAGAACACTACTTGCTTGGTAAAAGAGGATGTGGGAGAAGGTCTTCGAAAGATATCTCTATAGATTTAGGCTTTGGGAGCGAAATTGATTTGGAAAATGAATAATTCTACTAAGAAAGCATGGTGTCAAATTATTGCTACTAAGTATCTTGACACTTGGGAAGCCAATAGGATTTTGACAGTAGCTAATGCTTCAGTGAGATATCATTTTTGGAAACATATTTGGGATAGTCATGAGGTAAGCACAAGCCATTTAATGTGGCAGGTACGCAATGGCAGGAGAGTGCAATTTTGGATGGACTCTTGGAATGGTGAACCTTCAATTGATTCTTTTTTATGGATAAAGATTGGGTCAAATCAATGGAAGCTTCAAAAGGCATTTGGGTAGAAGATTATATGTTCTTTGAATATTAACCTCAATAAAGGAAAGATGGAGGAGAATAGGTGTTGTTTCTTCACAATAATCCAAATTATTATAATATTCTGCAAAATATAATGATGATTAGATCTTCTTCAGTAAATACTTTAATTTGGTCTACTTCTAAATCAGGGTCATATAAAGTTAATCTGGTATATGAACTCCTTAGAGAATGGAATTGTAATAAATTCTATCCATATAAATTATGTTGGAGTAAAGGGCCTCTACTAATGGCTAGTCTATTTCTCTAGGTAGCACTACATGATAGGATTCTGACAGGAAACATATTGAAGATGATAGGTATTATGGGTCCACATTGGTGTATCTTTTTAAAAATGCAAAAGAGTTGCACAAGCATTTACTTTTTTGGTCCCCTTATTCCTATGAATGTTGGAATTGGTTATTAGGTGGATTGCAGTGGCCAGCAGTCAGAAATAGCTCTTTTCTAGATTTTCTTGTTACATGGCCTATAGATAAAGCTAAATCTAAATGGGGTCTTCTTTGTCTTATAATCCCGTTAATGTTGGTGGAAATTTTGTTAGTGAATGAGTTAAAACTCAGGATTCATGTGGCTATCGAGGAAATCTTCATCTCCAAATCTCATGGTAAAAGATATTATTTTTAGTCAAGTTGGGATTATGACATGTTGATGATTTGGTAGTTCAATCTATGTAATGTTGATATGAGTTTAAAACATAAGGGATAGAGGAGCAATACAGTTTGGCAAGCATCATCGCCAGTTTGAATGAAGTTGAATTTAGATGGAGCAAGTAGAGGAAATCTAGGTAGAAGCAGAATTGGAGCTATCGTCAGAGATGAGAATAGCAAGATGGTTTGTGGCATCACCCAAAGTGCCAGTATCACTACTAATAATCTAATAGAGATATCATCTTTGGAAGCTGGACTGAGCTAGTGTACTAACAATGACATCAATAAGCTTGTCATTGAAGGTAATTCACAAATAATTATCAATGGAGTTATAAGAACTGAATTTTACAATGGGAAACTTTCTAGTTGGCTACCTAGGATAGATGTGGCTATCAACTATTTGTAGGAATTCCATCTACAACATGTTTTCCATGGAGGGAATAAGGCAAAAAAATTTCTAGCCAATATTGGGGCAGATTCTCTAACAGAACTATAGTTTTGTTAGGATGTCATAATTCCTTTGGTTCTATATGATGTCATATTAGTAGACCCAACTACTCTATTAAGGGCCAAGATTGGTTGATGCAGTCAAAACTAGACAGTATGTCAGTATTGAGGTGGAAGTTGGATTACAATTTTGTGGTCTACTATATCTCTTTAATGATCTATTGTATCTATGATTAGGATTTGTTCTAGATTTGGTGCAGGGTAGTTGTTTGATTTAAGCCCAATGGTTTTTTTTTAGATTCATTAAGGAGAGGAGTCATGGTATAAATTCTTGGAGTTCACTACAAGTGCTCATAAGTGGAGTGGGAGGAGATGCTAGAGACACAGATAAACAAGATACTTAAGAATGTAAATGATTGTGAGAAGGAGATTATTATCATATTGTTGGGAGTTTATTATTGGGGTATCAACCACATACATGATGGTCAGCTAGTCGATGATTTGTTCCAGCCAATCATTCAAATCTCAGGCCATCTGTTGACAACGTACATAATGATTCATAGGATTGTTAATGAGGAGATATATCTAGATGTTATGAATGCTATGGAGTTGATTGATTCAAGTTTACCAGGTTGTGATTTATTGGGTTTATTTTTCTTGGAGGCACAAGGGAAGAAAAAGATAATGAAGAAAGCTTGGTCAATTTTCAAGTCATGTACGGTGAAGGAAAATAATTTGAGTAAATTTGAGACTTTTTACCAAGCTAATGATAATATTTTCATGGTTGAGGTAGAAAAAATGATGATTAATATTGGTAAAGGTATTGGATACTTGATCCATTTGAAGCTAGGTTGTAAAGTTAGTTGGTTTGGTTATTGTTATGTAAGAGGAATTTCATTCGACATGATGTCTGATCTGTTCTTCTTTATAACAGAGCTATTGAAGAATAAGAGTTATAGATCCATATGCAAGTTATTTTGATAAATAAAAAGGGTATTGCCCCCTAGACAAAACTTGCCGAGAAAAAGATGATTTGAGCAACATCTATTTTTAAAATTTTAATGTTGTGTATAATACAACTTTAAAATCCCTAAATATTTTAAATTTTTTAACCATATTATATGCACTAGTTCAATTATAGAAGATGTCTAAAATATAAATGCAAAATCTATACCAATGCTTGTATAAATAATTATTATGATTATTAAAAAGTCTAAAATTTTAAGGTTATTTATGCATATAAATATGACTTAATTTCTTATAAAACACATTTTAATGAAATATTATAATTAATAAAGTCTAAAATTAGTAGGGATCATCTTGGATTAATTTCATTGAGGGTATTTTTAAATTTTACATTTAAGAATATTTGTTTCTAATTAGACTTCTTTTATTTATCTAATGCCTAACTAAGAGACATAGTGATCATCCTATCATTAAATTAATATAAATATAGCTTGACTTCTATAAGCATTAAAAAAAGTTAGATATATAAATAGTATCTAATTTTTTTTTTAATAAATAGAAAAATAACTTAAGATCATTAATAAATTTTATTTAACTAGTTATTAGTCTTATGAATAGATTTTTTAAGTTATAAAATTATTCAACAAATTGGGCTTATTCATATTTGATACTTATTATATTTATAATGAGAACATCTAAATTAAATATTAAATTTAATTATATCATTCTATTAAATAAAGATAATTAATTAGATAAAATATATTTAACATTTATGTATAGTTTCAAACTATAGGAGAATCTTTCTAAAGTTTATTTATTTAGATTCCATCGTATTTTATTATATGAATATAATAATAAATTTTATAATTTATATATCTAGAACTCCTAATATAGGGATTAACATGTATAATTTATATACATGTTAATTTTCTTGATATTTAAGAGGTCTAAAATATAATAAAGGATATATAATTTTTATAGATTTGTTTTGAGTGTGCATTTTGAGATAATTATATACTTCAAATAACATTATTTAAAAAAATATATATAGAAGTATGATAACTAAGTAAAGCTATAATTAATATCTTTTAATCTTTTGCATCACAAATGTAATTTATATAAATAAATATAATTCAAAATTTTTGATTTTGCTTGGATTATCTTGAATTGAAGGCTTTTGATAAATAAAAGAAATCTAAAATTCTTAAATATAAGTGGATTCAATGATTACAGAGAATGTATATTTAAAATTTTAAAATGTAAATCATAGTGTACCCAAGGAAAGTAGTCTTTTAATCCTTGAATTCATTTATATTTAGGACTTTTAGAATTCATTTATTTTTAAGATGCCCTCACTTCAAAATAATCCAAGAAACATTCAAATTTTTAAAGTATATTAATTAATTTATGTTTCAAAAATTTAAATACGTATTCTTTTTAATTCTTGAATCCATTCATATTTAGGGATTTTGGTGGTCCCAACCAGTACTAAGAGTGGGGTGGGGGGTTGAATCAATACTACTTGTAAAACCAATTATCCTTCTTTATTGAACTAACCTTAGTACAGTCCACTTTACACTTAGCCATAAGATAAATGCATCAAGATAAAATAAGTTAGCTCACACATACAAAAGAATTCATCAAGTGACAGAAGTATTTTGTATGCAAAAACCCTTGATATGGGGATGAAAACCATGGTGGGGATAGTATACTTAGTAGCCTTTATATTGTATGTAAACGGGTGCCTAGTTAATAGAAATAGGTGCTTATTTTGGAAATGCATCTTATTAGGAATGCATGGAACCTATTAGGATTACTAGAGATTTGTTACAACTACCTGGTTAAAGGATTTACAAATATCCTTTAGAGAGACACCTTGTTAAAGGATCTTACGATAGGATTCCAAATCAAGTTGGCCCTATTAGGGGATTACAAAAGGATGCAATGGTAAGAAATCATACTAAGTGTTTCACCTTAATGTGGCACTAGTTTTCTATATAGATCTATGCTCTATCTCCCTTGAAGATTCTTCAATCTTTATACATATTGATGAGTTCTTTATCCTCACCTCTTTCTTGAGTCCCTACAAGAGTTTTTTGCTACTATTTTTTTTTTCACTCTACTATTGGTCGATGGACTTAGAAAAAATGTGTTAGATGTTATTCCTATAGTGTGTTTATCTCTTTCATGTAACTTTGGGTTACAGTGCTACTTTCAAGTGATTATGTGTTACTCTTTGTTCTTCTTATGTCCCTCCACTTTTCATAGGTTCCTCTTTTTCAAGGTATTATTTAGTGCCTATTATTCATAAATTGGCTAATTTTAAAAAATTTTGGCTGGTAAAAATTTAAGATTTAATGCGATCTAAATCTCCATATTTTTATAAATTTTAGCTTTAAAACATTGAAAATCACTCAATAATTTATTTTATTAAAAAAGTTATGTTCAATGATTTGCCATAATACTCAATATATTATTAGATTTGATTCACCTAAATATTATATATTATTGGGGAAACTAAAATTAATTCACCAATAATTATCATAATTAATAGTCACTTAAGTGATATATCACCAATATTTAGTTGTCACTATTGATTGCAAATATAATGTAATGATCCTCATAATAATCCATGAGTTAAAAAATATTGAATTTTAATTTGTAATATTCTACGGTGATTAATGAAATTTCTATTATTATTGAGATTCATAAATATTTTCTATGCAAAAATTATGATTCCAAAATAATCTCCAATATAATTAATATTTAAAATAAAAGAATTCAAAAATTCATGAATAGAAATTATCTTTTTTTTTTCAAAATAATGAAAGGTTCACCAATATTTTATATCTTTTTTTGGAGGGGGTTTCTTAAAGATTACCCTGCTCCTTTTTTCATATATTCGCCCCCTTTTGACATTCTTGTCCTCTTTTTTCACACGTATATTCCTTTTATTCATTCCCTTTTTGTCATCAATAAAAAAGGTTGTTGTGGGGTGACTATAGGTTGCTAAATACATCTTGATATTATCACTATATGTTGGCAAGATGGGCATCTCGTGATGCCTTCAAAGTGTTGGAAGCATGAATGTTGATGATATTTCTATGGGGGAGTATTGTAGATATGATACTATGATGATATGTTACATTCATAATCAAGTTTTTCATTGATGTCAAAATAGTGGTTATGGTTATGGTCATTGATGTCAAAATAGTGGAAAGATCAAGTTGTTACGGATGGCTAGTTGAGTATTCTAACTACCCAAGGTTATGGGAGATACTTCTGAGTATTTGGTATATGCAATTAACATCTGAAGAAGAAAGGATAAGTCTAGAATAAGTTGTGTAAGTTTTGGTGATGTCTATTCTGAGATAGACTTTACAAAGGCATATTCTGGTAAACTTGTTATATCTCTTAGAAAATTTGATATTTTGAGAATTGAGGTTAAGGAAATGAAGAATACATGTTGATGATGATGTGGCTAAGTTTTCACTTCATAATATTATGTGTATGGAAGGTTATTCAAGTTTCAAGGTGCAAGATTTATGTTATCGCTAAGTATAATGTGTTCTTAATGTGGTCCTATAATAATTAATTGAGAAGGTCTAATGACTAACTTAAGGAATTTTTTTATGAATTCAGTATAAAGGAAGGAAATTTTCCTTTATCATGGTATGGTTTTTATTTTGATGATGAGCAACAACAAGAGAGAAATGTGAAGTTGAAGATAGTAGTGTGAAAGTGAAGGAAACTTCATTGTTGAGGTTCTGCTGAGTGATCTGAGGTTTGATATTTGGATCTGAGGTTCATGACCTAGTCTACAAGGTCTAACAGTGTTTGGTTCAGATGATAGAATAAAGGAAAGAAGAACAAAATAGTAAATTACATGTTTGAGCAGTAAGCTCTTCCTATAGTTGAAGTTGCACATTTGGGCATTGGGCTCATCTTGCATACATTGTACTACAACTCCTAACAGGGTTGGAATATCCTAACAAGTATTCAAAGTGTCCTAAAAAGGGACTCTATGTACTAAATATTGTAATGGACTCCCACTAGGTTCCATCCTCTAACAAGGAATATTTATATTAGTACATCATCTTGTGGGCATCATTTACATTGGGGTTTTCCCTAGTCAACATAACTAGTGTAATTGTCTATGTACATTTTATTATGATTGTTGTTTACTTTGGTTGAATACTTTGGATAAAGAAGATATATGTTTTAATTGTTGGATAACTGATTCAACCCCCCCACCTCTCAATTATCTTGGTGGACTGTTATTTCTAACAATTGGTGTTAGAGAATCAGGTCCTTGAAGGTAAAGTTTAACAACTTTGGGAGATCCATGGCAAACATGTTCAGGAAAGATAGTCCAAAGTTTGATGGAACAAATTATGATAGCTAGAAAGAAAAGATGAAGACATATGTTGTGTATGGGTCTAGGATATTGGATCTTGAAAAAATTAGTGAAGACAATCATTGCTGAATAGGATTTGGAAATTTGCACCTAGGTAGAAAGAGATCTTTTTATGTACGACATGAGAGCTAGAGAAGCACTATTGACTACACTTCTAGAAATTGAGTACAATCAAATAAAATCATTTGCTACTTCACATTTGATTTGGAAAGCTTTGGAAAATAGTTTTGAAGGAGATGCGCATTCAAAGAAGTTGAGACTACAAAGTTGGATTTGTGTGTTTCATGATGCTAAAATGATGGAAGATGAATCTATAAAGACATATATAGGCAGGATATCAGAAATTACTATAGGTATTTGATCTCAAGAGCAACCAAAGAAGATGATGAGTTTATATGGAAGATATTAAAGACTCTAACACCACCATTTAAGTTAGTAGTTCAGATGAAACAATTGTTGATATCTTGTACCAAAGATTTCACAAAGGAGACATTACTTGGAAGACTCAAAGCAGTTGAGAATGAGCTCCGATAGTCTAGAGAATTGACAAGAATAGAGACAGCTTTTAGTGCCTTAAATATTTTACCTAATTTATCAAGGAGCACAAGTGCTAGAGGAGATTTTTCTAGCAATAGCAGATCTGAGGAAGACATAAAGATTGAAGGAGTAGCCCTTCTAGTAAAAAGAAAAAAAGGAGGTAAGAAAATATTTGAATCTTAGACTTGTGATGAATATGGTCATTATGCATCTAAGTTTCCTAAAAGAGAGAAAATGTATAAAGGAAATTATGAGCCTAGAAAAGATAGAGAGTTTTTGCATGCAAATGAAGATAATGATTATGATGAACAAGCATTAAGTGCTAGTGATGATACAATTAGATTTGTGGAAATTAAAGAAGAAAGTCTAGAAAAGGTAGCTTTGGTGTCACAGGTTGAGAAGAAATCTAATTTGATAATTGATAGTGGTTATTCACATCATATGACTAGTGATATGAACAAGTTTGTTGACTTCAAAAGTTAGGATAGAGGAATTGTTAGAGTTGGAAATAATGCAACATGCCAAGTTAAGGGTATTGGATCTACAACTCTTGATGGTAAAGCTAACACTAAGGATGTATACTTTGTTGATGGTTTAAAGCACAATATTTTGAGTGTTGGACAATTAGTAAACAAAGGTTATCAATTGTAGTTCATAGAAAAGACATGGATGATCAGAGACAAAGATGGAAAGGTTATTGGAGCAGGAACCAGATCTAGAGGTAATGTATTTCAATTGAGTCCTACTGAAATGACATGTTTGGTTACAAAGGTAGATGGTAGTTGTTTATAGCATAAGAATTTTTTTCATATAAACTTTGAAAATATTGTGAAGACTAGTAGAATGTTTTTAGTTAGATATTTTCTGAAGATTGTAAAACCTACGAACAAAATTTGTAAGGAGTGTGCTTTGGCTAAACATAATAAAACTTCTTTTCCAACAAGAAGTTTACCCCTATAGTGAAGTTGGAGATTGTTCACACAGATCTTACTGTTCCTATAAAGACTAAAGGATTCTATGGGAAACATATTTTATGATTCTAGTTGATGATTTTTTTAGAATGATGTGGGTTGCATTTCTTAAAGAGAAATTTGAGGCATTTGATAAGTTTAAGATATTCAAGAATAGCATTGGGAATGAATCTAGTATGAAGATTAAATGTTTAAGATTAGATAGAGGAGGATAATTTACTTCAAATGAGTTTAACATGTTTTTTGAAGAAAATGGAATTAAAAGACAGTTATTAGCTTTGAGAACCCTTGAATAGATTGACATTGTAGAGAGAAGGAAAAGTCAGTTACAGAAGCTGCAAGAGCTATATTAGCAAAGAATAATGTATCAAATTTTTTTTGGAGAGAAGATGTGAATATAGTAGTTTACACTATGAACAAAGAGTAAGTCAAGAAAGACACAAACAAAACCCCTTATGAACTGTGGTTTGGCCACTCACCTACAGTTAAGTATTTCATAATTTGTGGGAGTAAGTGTTATATCAAAAGAGATGCTGATATTGGTAAGTTTGATGCTAGAATTAATGATGGTATGTTTCTTGGTTATTCATTTAAAAGAAAGGCTTATAGATGTTATAATTAGAGAACTAAGACTATTATGGAAAGTGCAAATGTGAGAATTGATGAGAAAGTCAGAATACAAGAGAGAATAGTTGATTACAATTTAGATGATGATATTGTTACTAAGACAAGAAATGATGAAGTTTTTGGAAATATTCAAGACTATGCTAAGTTACTGAGAGGGGAGGGGTGAATCAGTAACTTCCAAAACTTTATCAAATTTAGCACTTTATAGAAATATACCAATTATCATTTATTGATCTAATTGCATGCATGAGAAACTAAAAACATAAAACATTCATACCACTTGAACCCAATAATTTAGTGACCCAGAAACCTTCCAAATAGAAAGTAAAACTAGGGTGGAGATGATACCCACAAAACTTCAATACTATAGCATAAAGTTGGCTAGTTAAGGCTTACATTGATCACTTCTTATGATCAGCCCTATTATGAGCAATTAGGATTGCTAGGTCCACCTTGTTAGAAGTTTTACAAACACACAATGAAGTATGCACTTGATAAAGAGATTTGAGAAAATACTATTAAGTCTACCTTGTTAAAGGATTTGGACTAATTAACCTATTAGAATGAAATAGTTGATCTCTGACTTATAACTAAATTGTTGATAGAGATTCCTTGAAGTACTGATCACCTTTGTGTGATAGATATGACTCTGCTGCTTCTTTTTTGATATGGCCTTCAATATATCCTTTATCTGTTGCTTGATCACATTCACATTCCTACATGTTTATTATCTTGCATACTACATTTGGTATGATACAGTACATTACATATATATCAATCTAATTTACAAAATTACAAAGTCAGCCATCATACAAGTTAGCACCAATATTACAAAGTCAGCCCATATGTAGATACTCAGGTTCTGAAGACTGACTTGATGAAGTTTTGATACTCGGTGTCCACTGTCATTACTCAACAACATCATGCTTTTGGTAGAAGTAGAAGCTTTCTCCATACTAATCACCTCAGAGTAGTCTCAAACTCAATCTGCACTAGTGACTCAGTAGATACTATGTGACTTAGTATAAATTAAATTACTCATTTACCATGACCACACTCAGTAAACACTAATCATCACATATGGCTCATTTAACACTAGCTTTTCTTTACATGAATTGCTAGCTTGGTAGAAACTACAAAGCTCAGTAACCATTGAAGTGCTCGAGTTGAATTGCTAGACTTCACACTACGTGATTTTACTTGGTCTGAGTTGTTGTACTTCACACTAACTCTAATGCTCCTCCAAGGGATCCAAAGAATTAACCTAAAGTTTCACTAAGTTTTGTAGCATTTTTTTTTTTAAACATGAAAGTAAAACCATTCCCAACATAGTAGCAAAAGCAATAACAACATTCAACTAAAAGTAAACATAAACATACATAATAGGTTACATTATTTAAGGATCCCTTAACGTTGAATCACATCTAAATTAACTATTAATGATTCCATCTAACATTACATCCTCATGGAATAATAATGATAAATCCAACATTCTTAAAACAATATACTTTGTTCCAAATGTCCCTTTAGTAAATTACATTTTAGAATGCTCAATCATCCATTGTACATGTTATAGGGTATGAAAGGCTTAAAAGAATATACATATGTGAAAATAGAGTACATCATCCTATTCTAAGTCCATGATACAAATGCTATAAAGTAAATGAAACCACATGTCATACATGATACATCATCATAAAAGAGATAAACATCCACCGTAACAGATAACCATAAATCACAAACATAACTAACTAAGTGCGCAGTTACTCCCAACCGTAAATAGAATCATTAAACCATCATGGGCCCTCACCATCCCTCCGTGCATAAAATCCCAAATCATTGAAGAGATCATTGATAATATCATAGTAGTAAATCCACTCCTAAACATACTACATCATATGCAAAAAGAAATCTAACATGCTACTACATATACATGAGAAATCTAATCATGCAAAATAAAGCATAAGATAAGTAAACAACATCATCTATCATATGCTAATCATCAATATAAGGATACATGTCCACCATCATAATCCATGAATATAATGAAGATACATGCCAACAAAGAATGCATCAGCCACGGTGTCTCATATGGATCTCAAATGATAAGAGTGGAAAAAGCACTACCACCCGACTGCGTGGAACCTAAATGGTCCACTCCCACTGCGCTGAGGAGATAATCTCAAGTCCTAAATAGGTTATCAAAT
This sequence comes from Cupressus sempervirens, assembly GCA_028749045.1. Classification (NCBI taxonomy): domain Eukaryota; kingdom Viridiplantae; phylum Streptophyta; class Pinopsida; order Cupressales; family Cupressaceae; genus Cupressus; species Cupressus sempervirens. The sequence goes on from CM053787.1 coordinate 668,591,187, forward strand.
CACATAGCAAAAATACTCTCTAAGTCCAAGAATCCTAAAATTTTACTAACTCAAAGGTTCCAGTCACATCTACATCTAATCCCAGAGGCACACAAAGACATGTAGGAAACCTACTATGCACGAGGAAAAGTGTCATCACACGGATCATGCTAGAGTTAACCTGGCAGTCTCTCAATAGACCCTGGCCCCCTAGTGATCCCTATGCGGCCACTAGTATCCTCTCATACAGATGAGGCATACTACGGAATGCAATGTCGCAACCAAGCATTCTCTCTACTCCCATCCTAGTCTGTACTAGCACTCAAGGCATGGGTGAGAACAAACAATTATCTTATTAGGTTCATTTAAGTCAGTATTAGGTGTAATGTTTTCACTTATTAAAACAACTTACAATGAGTTACCCTAGTAGCCTCTTAGGGTCCCAACCCCCATTGCAAGCCACTTCCCAACACTACAAGTAGATAACCTACTCTAAGCTCATGGAATCATAAATCAAAAAATCACCACAGTCCTATACAAGTGACTGCAAAAGTACCAAAAGATAATCCATAATAAAACATCAAATCTCCATGAGCAACTGAAAAGTATCCATAGATAATCATGATCACAATAGTTCTCTATTGGCAACTGAAGGTATCCCTGATAATCAAAATAATCATTGGTTCTTAACAAGCAACCAAAAAGTATCTCAAGTAATAATGATCAAAGAATCCAAAATGGTTAAGCCAAAAACATGTCACAACATGACATCATCAAGATCAAATAAACAGTTCAATCCCAACAGGGTGACTGGAAAGTAATTCAATACAACTAATCGATAACTCATAAAAAGGTTACATATAATCACAGCTTACACAAGAAGAATGAAGACATTATCAATCAGCATGCCATCACATAACATGGTTGAGTTTTAAAAGATCAAGATCAAAAGACATCATCATGACATCACAATCATAACCCCTGAGCCTCTGGTAGACATCCTATAACTGGTCAACAACTAGTCAACCCAAATACCCAAAACAAGAAGCATAGAGAAAACACAATGCAAGCACATGTTTTGATTTGCTAAAGATACATAGTTGAATTAAGTGTGGAGGTCTCAGTTTTCATTTTCAAATTTAGGTATCGAGTGGAGAAATTTGTACATTTTACCTAACCCATGTATTGGTTGATGGATGAAAGTTTCTCCCCATAACTCTTAGAATTCAATTTCCTAAATGTTCTAAGTATCTATTATATATACGCTATGTTGATAATGACCCACATCGTGTTTCATTAGACCCATTGAACTCTTAATTAAAGTAATCATAATTTCCTCTTGTTAATATCTAACTATCATCCTAAAACAATATAATTAATTGTATATAAAATAAATGCTACATGTTAATTAAATTATTACAAGGAATAAAACTTTTAATTAAATTTTATTTATAATATATTAATTATTAATTAAAAATATATAATAATTATTTAAATAAAATTATTAATATTTAATAATTATAATTAATAACATTGTATATAGAATCGATTTATCAATGCAAAGCAAATTAAACAATGTTGCCGTACCCTACATGTTATTTTCTTTGGCATGGGTACTAGGGACTGTACCACCCCTGCCACCATAGTACTAACTTGCAATTGTTGTCGCTGTCCTTAATGGTCATGCCGCAACTGTCTTGTCTGTCACCAATCGTGGGTACACTACATTCAGAGGTACCCTACGACTTCTAATCACAGGCCGAGGGGGTACGAAATTCAGCCCTCCCCAAATATTATATATTATTATATTTTTTAAGTAACATTTTAAATAAACATTTTCAAGCAATTTCAAATTAATTTTTATAAATATTTTCTCACTGTGATTTTAAAATATGCAGTGTTTAATTAAATATAAATATATATATGTGTATATGTATATATATATATGTATAGGTATATATATATGTATATATATATATGTACATGTATGTATATACATGTATATATATATACTCGCAGATCATTAATCAACACTACAATATTATATATATATATATATATATATATATATATATATGGATGCAGATTTATAACTTATATGTATTTTCTTTTAAAAAAAGAAAACATATACATAATTTTTAAACAAGAAGGGCTTTCCAAATCTATAAGTTAAGAATTTCCCTTTTAAAAATAATTGTTCTCTAAATTTACCCATTAATTCTTTTAATAGGTTTGTCCATAAGCATCTGAAAACCCTAGCCCCATAGTTTCCTTAGATCTACACATTTGAGGTTTTCTCATATAGAAATTTAACTACCCATGACAAAATGCATACAACTAAGATATGAAAATCCTTAGAAAGCATTCAGAAGACATGAAGAAGATAGGAAGTGCAAGGAGCAGAAATAACATAGGCAAAATTCACAAGTGTCTACCTAGACACTGATGCTAAATCACTTCTCCTCAGAATTCCACAGAGCAAGCTCCTTCCTTCTCCAACATTCTTGGGTCCTCCAAACATGCTCCTCGAGCTTCTACGAGTGCTTGAATATAAAGAACTCTCAAGAAGCACCTAGAATGTCTCTAGAAACAACCAGAAGGTGTTGACAACTAAGCATGAGTCTTTTCCAACCTTTTAGATGAGTCACAAGGTTGTAGACACCATGTGCTTAATTTGTGTGCTAACTCCTGTGTTGTAGACATATGTGAAATGAAGAGGTGTGTTTACTCCTAGGTAGACTTATAACTTTTATTTTAATTCTTTTACCATTTCTATTATTATTATTTATTTATTATTATATTAGTATTATTATTATTATTAATTTTAATTTCTTTTATTTAATTCTTTTCTCAAATAAATTCCCATTTAATTAATTAAATCAAAATATTTAAAGATTATCGCATTATATAAATTTCCCAAAAATAATTAAATTATTAATTAAATCTTTTAATTTAAGACTTAATTAATAGAAAATTCACTAGAGACCTCAAAAATAAAATATGAAAACTCATCATAGAACAATCCATACAAAATCAATCTAAAAGGTTAAAATCACGAATTATGTCATTTGACACATTTAGAAGGTAAAACATCTCAGATACTTGTCCTACCTCTCTAGGACAAATGGTTTAAGGGTTTAGGATTTGGACTTGAGAATTTATCTCCCCTCTTTTACCATTGAGATAGTGCAATAGGGTACGCTCATCCTGGCAATTCAGGGAAGTCGATACCTAGTACTTGTAACTTGCATAAAATCCATGCATGTACATACTATATATATATATATATATATATATGCTAAGCTAAACCGGCAATGGTATGAAGTGGTGCATCGTGAAGATCCGGACTAGCAGGTGACTATGACTCCCTTTCTTAAGCACATCAGAAATGCCATACAATAAGAGAAAAAATATGCACACCATACACATGCAAGTATGGGGTAAGTATCCATAAGAAAACACATGTGGTAATAAACCATTTAACTAATCATCAATAACTAAAAATAATGTAATAATCATCATGCATTTATGAAATATAGAGTCTAAGTAATCTTATCACATATCAACTAAATCTATAACACAATATCTGATAGTATCAAAACAAAGCTACTAACTATCAACATAAAACTGACCTAACAGAGTTCAACCATGATAGCAACAATGTATCTAGAAAGATGTAAACAAGGATAGGCACTACACTAACTGAATTTCCTTAATAACCATTGGAATGCTCGATAGGAACTATAGTGCTCCATGGCTACTGAAATACATGGCAAACACTATAGACTATTCAATGAGCTCAGTAGCCATACAAAATCTTAATAAGTTTTGTCACTAATAACAAACTTGACTGAATGTCAACAATCTCCTTGTTTGGCATTAGTAACAAAAACACTTATCATCCAAAATTTATATACATCACAATGTGATACTAGCTCGATATGGTATACTATTTTTGAGATTTTTCAAAAAAATTCTTTGTAAGTATATACAACATACTATATCTTCAAATTCTCTACTATATACACTTTCTCCATTTGCATGATTCTCCCCCATACAATATACATAGTATAACAAGTATCTCTCACTATATATGGCATATTAAGTGTCTCTCCCCCTTTTTCACAATAATTCCAAAGATATATTCAAAAATTATTTACATGGAGACACCAATATGAGAAAGAAACTTAGAATGTACCTTAAGTATAAGTGCTAGAGTTTTATCACAATTCCCTTGCAAAATCTTGCATGTATGGAGAGTAATTTTCATTTCTGTAGAGAGTTTTATCATGTGATCTGCAATGGAGAAGTTCTTGTCATGGATCCATGTTTTTGAATATACAATATGCTTTTGCATTATGTCCATGATGGGAAGGATCATATTCTAAATATCTATTTGTGTAGATTGAATCCTTGCTTCTTTTCTCAACAACTTTGCCTACATATTTGATAAGAATTTGATTTTCATATGATGTGCAGAGCTTGAAGTTGAGTCAAGTTGCAACTACTTTGCACTAGCCTTTAGATCTTCATCAATCTTTGTCATTTTTCTCTTTATCTACTTTGTAAACTCAGTAACATCACACAACTTTCCAAAAAATGATGTTACATTTGTGTAAGAGGTTTGAAGATTGGTCAGAATTGAGGAAAGCTCCACTTGTTGAATGGCAATTTGTTGAGCAATGTGCTCAAGAACTTTATTATCAAATTTCTTTTTAGCTTTCTCAATTAACTTGTCTTGACCACTAGAGTCCTCATTAAATTTTTGGACTACCTCTTCTAATTGCAAAAAAATGTGTTGAGAAGTATCAACTTCAACACCTATCGCCTTAGTCAAAATATTCTTGGCATCATCAATAATTTTGTATTCCTTGTCTCTTTCCTCTCTCAATTTCTTCTGCTTTGCCTTCTTTTGGAAGAGTTGACCAGCTATATGCATTTGATCCACAGTGATATTATCAAAGTCCCATTTGGGAATTTCAATCTCCTCATCTAGGTCTATATCCTCTTCTATCTCCTTACCTCTACTCAAAAATCTTGTTTTTGGTTAAGCCTTAGGTTCAACTGTCCTTATACTTAATGCCTTTGAATCCGGTATGGAAACAATAGTAGAGGTAGTAGGACTAATAGTGAAGTACTTACAGAAGTATCCAAAACTGAAGTACTTACAAAAGTATCCAAAACTATAGTATTCAAAATTATAGAATCCAAAATTGTAGTATTCAAAACTGAAGTACTTACTGCTGAAGAGCTCAAAATTGTAGAAGCCATTGTACTCATGCCTGATGAATTGGTAGCTGAAGAAGAGGGATGTTGTAGCTCAGTAGATGAAGTGGTAGACTCTTCTATCAATGATGTGTTGAGTTGTGTGGGGTCGAAGAGTGATTGGATATTTGAAGTACCTATAGTTGTCACAATCAAACTTGCTGAAGCTATCTCTGAGCTTGATATGGCTACTGATTTTCTTGGAGAGTAAGGAAGTGAGGAAATTACTGTGGCTACTATCTTCATAGGGTTAGTCTCCTCATCATCTTCTTTGTCTTCCTCAATAGCTTCTTCCTCTTTATCTTCTTCAACTTCCTCATTATCAAAATGTGTGGGCTCAGTGTAAGTATCTTCTTCCTCATCATCCTTAACATCTACTAGAAAGTCACTTTGTTTATGCAAGTGATAAACATTCTTCCACATGCTTGTGGTATTCTTAACAACATGCTCTATATCCTTGATCAAAATTAAACAAGTATTAAATCTAAGAGTCATCTTATCTTCATTTTTCTTTAAGGACTCTTTTACCTCAGCATCTATCATGCTAGGTAGAAATTGCCTTAGGGTTTGTGCATAGATATCTTTCACTATTTGCATAGCAAAGTCCCATCTTGGCTTTATTTTCTCTAATAATTCATTAGATGTTTGGGAGGCTATCTGATCTAGCAAATACTTCCATTTTCCCATCTTGGTTAACACTAGTTTTTCAATCTATTTGTTTTCTTCCTTTGATCCTATTTCATACTTCAAGGATTTGAAGTTTGTTATACCTACACCTTCTTCCAATTGTTTCAATTTTTCTTGGAAGGTGGGAGGAGGTTTGCTAAAGACAATTTCACTACCTTGCTTCCTGGACTTGGATGTCTTGGTGATGATCACCTTACCTTTCTTCTTCACTAGTTCTTCTTCCTTTTATGATTCCTCTTCATTCTCTACTTTTTCAACATCTTCTCCTTTGCCCTCAATTAACATTAGAGGTTTCCTTGATTTTAGTTTTGCTATCCTCCTCTTTCCTTTGTTAACCACCTATGGAAGTTTTATTTCAAGCTCTATCCTTGCCTTGGCCTCATCCTATGTTCCAAAGTGTGTTGCCTTTGGATCAATAGGTTCATTAATCAAGGATTCAATTATGTCCTTTGTTTCATCTATATTCAGCTCATAGGAAAGAGTTTTTACTCATACAACTCTGGGTTTCACTGCCTGAATGTAGATTCTATCATAGTCTACCATGAAACAAACATCATCTTTGTAATCTTCAACCAATTTCCTGGGTATCCTGAATCTGTTATTCATTTTGTCCTTAAAGACATCAAAATATTTATCCTTTATGCTAACAAAATTCTCTCCCATTTCCAAAATATATTCATTAATCTGATATAATACTAGCACATCCTTTCTCCATACTACCATGCCTTTTGAAGGGAAAAACTTTTGAACATAGAAAAATAAACATGTCAACAAAGAACCAAATTTGTAAGGTTTGTTCTTGGAAGTTCTAATACTTTCCATGTTCTTGTTGAATTGCTTCAACAACAAATCTACAAGATCATATGACAAGTTGTTCTTCACAACTTTGTATGCCAAGTCAACAACTTCACATGACATGCTATTGAGATGGCTAGAACTATAAATCTTGTGAGCTATCACATGCATTCCAAATTTTAGTTTTGCATTAGTTACACTACTAATCTTCATACCTCTTCCATCCCACTTTGCTAGGGTTTTCTTTTCTAGCTCATCCCAACCTAGGGTTTTGGTGGTTTTGGCTTTGGTGAGCATAGGGAGGCTGGTGATATGATGACTACTTTTCTTGGTAATCAAAACTAGTTGCTCAAGCCATAACTGACTATTGTGAACTTGGCTAAGGATGTATTTGATCCATTTTATTTGAAAACTTTAGGGCAGGTGGGGAATGTGGGTTAAACCCTTATCTTCCAAATATTTATGCTCAAGTTTGAGAACTCCATTAACACACAATTCTCCTAGTGCATCATCCATTTCTAGGGTTCTAATTTCCTAAATTGTACACTTGAAATGAGTTCAAATGTCATTAATGAGAAGTACCTTTGGAGGAATCTGTGATTGCACTTCATTTGGGTCAAGAGTTTTAGTAACCACTAGCATAAGTTTGAAATTAGGTGCTTTCCATTCTACTCCTCAGACCAACATCTCTGACCGTTTCCTTGCTTTGCTTCTACTGCTTGATGCCATGGCTACTTGATAAGTTGCAAAAACTTTGAAGAACTTTAGCTGCAAATTTTTCTCGAAGTCACTTGATTGCTCTGCAATTCACTTCTTCACAATAACACTTAGAATGATTAGTGAAAATGAATTTGATTTCCTACTTTTTGTTAAAACTTCTCCATTTATGTTTAGTATGAAGCTAGCTAGGTTGAAATCATGTGTGACAGCTTGTCATCCACTATTCAATTGATTACTCAGTGAAGGCTTCATGACTCGGTAACCATATGTGAGTTGTTACTCCCAACCTTGCTCGGTAGAGTCTAAGACCCAATCTTACTCGATAGAGAAGATAACTTGGTAATAACTAATACCAATCTCACTTGATGATCCTTTTGTATCTTGAATACTAAGTTGGATCTTTGCTTCCTTTCAATTGGAACTATTTGGATGTGATCATAATGTAGTTCCAATTCTTCCTTAAGAACTTAGTTGAAAATGGTGGAGTCACCCACTTCTTGAGTGACATGACCATCATTGCTTGAACTAGCTTCCTTGGTAGATTTAGGAATCCATTTCTACCTCATCTTCTTTCAAATTTTATCTACTTTTACTTTCTTTTCATCTTCAATTCTACCTATATTCATGCAATTCTTGGCTAGATGACCAAGTTCGATACAAGTGAAACATCTTATGGTGGTATCTCTCTTTCTTATGTGATGTTTAACATAGTTCATGCCAATGTGTCCATATTCTCCACATTAATGACATCTACACCAAGTGTTGTAGTCCCAATTGAATATTTCTTTCACAATTTGCTTTGCTAGATTGAATGACTTAGTTCTACAATTTGATGCCTTGTGACCTTGTTTCTTGCATTTGTGACACTTGCCTTAAAATTTTGGTTTCTCTTTGCATTCATTAGCCTTGTGACCATGCTAACTACAATTGTAGCATTTACCATTGAATTTTTCTTTACCATTACTCCAACATTTGTTTGATGTATGACCTATCTTACCATAGTGATTGCAAGTAGACCTTTGATTCCTGCTTTACCTTTTTGTCTATAGAGATTCTGCTCATTCAGTTGATTTAATTGACTCATGTTTGCTTGGGATTTCATTATTCTTTCATTGATTTTCTTTTCAATTTTTAGGTCATTTTTCAATCTTTCACTGATTTTCTTTTTAGATCTCAACTCATTTTTTATTCTTTCATTGATTTGTCTCTCCAAATTTAGATCATTTCTTAATCTTTCATTGATTTATCTTTGGCTCATGATTTCCTCATTTGCATTGGAGATTTGATCCATAAGATCTGCATATTGAAGGGATTGGTTCTGGATCTCATTGTTTCTTCCATCCATTTCTTCTTTCATCTTGTTCCTCTATTCCAAGATTTCACATAACCTTATTGACTAAATTTCTTGTTCTCTTTTGAGATTTCTTACTTCTTCTTGCAGGGAACCATTCTTCTCTAAGAGTTCTTTGATTGCATCATTTGCTTCATCTGAACTACTTGAAGGGAAAAAGTCTTCAATTCTTTCTTCAATGTACTAATTATCATTCATTTTATTTGAAAGTTCCTTCCTTCTTTTTAGGGATTGGAAAATTTGCTCCTTAGATTTCTTGATTTGTGCAATAGGCATTTCTAGATCCAACTTTTCATTTTCAATTGCCTTATCAAGTTTGAATATCTTTATTGTCCTTGATCTTTGCTCAAGTTGTCAAACTTTATCCTGAGAACCACAAAGCTCTGACACTAATTGTTGGAAATATTCAAGACTATGCTAAGTTACTGAGAGGGGAGGGGTGAATTAGTAACTTCTAAAACTTTATCAAATTCAACACTTTATAGAAATATATCAATTATCATTTATTGATCTAATTGTATGCATGAGAAATTGAAAACATAAAACATTCATAACACTTGAACACAATAATTTGGTGACCTAGAAACCTTCCAAATAAAAAGTAAAACTAGGGTGGGGATGATACCCACAAAACTTTAATACTACAACATAAAGTTGGCTAGTTAAGGCTTATATTGATCACTTTGATGATCTTCGTTGTTAGGAACAATTAGGACAGCTAGGTCCACCTTGTTAGAGGTTTTACAAACACACAATGAAGTATGCACTTGGTAAAGAGATTTGAGAAAAGACTATGAAGTCTACCTTGTTAAAGGATTTGGACAGATTCACCTATTAGAATGAAACAGTTGATCTCTGACTTACAACTAAATTGCTAATAGGGATTCCTTGAAGTATTGGTCACCTTTGTGTGATAGATATGACTCTGCTGCTCCTTTTTTGATATGGCCTTCAATATATATTTTATTTTCTGCTTGATCACATTCAAATTCTTATATGTTCATTATCCTGCATACTACATTGGATACGATACAATACATTGCATATATATAAATCCAATTCACAAAATTAAAAAGTCAGCCATCATACAAGTTAACACCAATATTACAAAATTGGCCCATATGTAGATACTCGAGTTCTGAAGACTGACTTGGTGAAGTTCTGATACTCAACATCATCATGCATTCAGTAGAAGTAGAAGCTTGGTCCATACTAATCACCTCAAAGTAGTCTCAAACTCAATCTACACTGGTAACTTAGTAGATGTTGTGTAACTTGGTATAAATTGAATTACTCATTTAACATGACTACACTTAGTAAACACTAATCATCACATATGGTTCGGTTAACACTGGCTTTGGTTTACATGAACTACTAGCTTGGTAGAAACTGCAAAGCTCGATAACCACTGAAGTGCTCATGTTGAACTGCTAAACTTCAGATTACATGATTCTACTTAGTTTGAACTGTTACACTTTACACTAACTGAATTCCCTTGGTAACCACTGGAATACTTGGTAGGAACTATAGTGCTTGGTAGTTACTAAAATGCATGGCAAACATTGTAGGCTATTCAATGAGCTCAGTAGCCATACAAAATATGAATAAATGTTATCACTAATAACAAACTTGACTAAATGTAAATAGAAGTATTTCTTGAGACTAATAATGATTTGTAGAATGAAGGAGAGTCAAGGTAGGAATAAAGCTGAAAATCTTTAGTACAGCCAAAAGTTGAGATAGCAACTCCTACTTTAGGAAAGAATGTGATAAAGAATCACCCATCCAAGAAGATCATCAGAAGTAAAGACAAAGGTGTAATGACAAGAAGTAGAGTAAATGAAGAACTATGCTTGATATCTCAAGTTGAGCCTAAGAATGCATATGAAGCATGTAAAGATGTTTATTTGAAAGAAGCCATGAAAGAGGAATTGGATCAAATAGTAATGAATGAGACATGGGAATTGGTCCCTAGACCAGTAGACAAGAATGTGATAGGAACGAAATGGGTATTCACAAAAAAAATGAATGAACAAGATGAAGTTGTAAGAAACAAAGAAAGAAGGAATAGATTATGAGGATACTTATGCTCCAATGGCTAGAATAGAAGTAGTAATATTATTCTTAGCCTATGCAACACAAAGAAATTCAAAGTATATCAAATGGATGTCAAGTGAACATTTTTGAATGGAGAACTTGAAGAAGAAGAGTACATTGAGCAGTCTAAAGCTTTTCCTTTGACAAATGACAATGAAATAATATGTAGATTAAGGAAAGAATTGTATGGATTGACGCAAGAACCCAAAGCCTAGTATGTAAGGTTGGACAAAAATTTGACAAAACTTAGATATAGAAAAAGTATGATAGACAATAATCTATATTAAAAATAAATTGATGATGGTTTAATGATTTTGGTAATATTTGTTGATGATATCATATTTGAAGGAAATGATGAATATAGTGAAATTTTTTTTGAGGAGATGAAGAAATAATTTGAAATGATTATGATAGGAGAGACGAAATATTTCCTAGGATTGCAGATTATAAAAAATAAAGAAGGAATATTTATTTCTCAGACTAAGTACATGAAGGATTTACCAAAATGTTTTGGTTTGGAAACATGCAAACCCATTGGAACACATATGGTAACTAGACACAAGTTATCTACAAAGGATGAGACACCTACTACTGAGTAGAAAAAGTATAGATCTATGATTGAAGGATTGCAATATCTGACTCACACAAGGCTAGATATAGAAAATGCAGTTGGAATTGTTGTGAGACTCTAGGATGATCCTAGAGAATCACATTATACAGTAGTCAAAAGGATATTTAGATATCTAAAGGGAACATCAAAGTTCTAATTATGTTATGATAAATCTAAGGATTTCACTGTAACTGCTTATATTGATGCAAATTGGATAGGCAGTATGGGTGACAAAAGAAGCACCAGTGGTGGAGTCACTAAGCCTCTTCCCAAAGAGACTTCTAAGTATTTGTGAGGTATGGTTGGGGTTATGCCCTTTCCTACATCATAATAGAAGATGCAAGAGTGCACCAATCTAGTGTAATAGAGTGCCATTGTTCTCTATACTGAATGTTGATGCTTCCTATATGGGGGAGTATGTATGATGGACAGAGTCATCTAGGACTCTTATTGGACAATGTTTTGAATAGTGTCTTTTGACACTCGAGTTAAGTAAGAATTAGTTGCAAATTTTGATATAGTAAATTTGGTTGCTAAAACATTTGATATTAATGTGAATTGGGGAGATGTTTGGCATGAAAAATAGAATGACAAAGAAGTATTCATGACAGTTGGATATGTTTGGCATGATTATAGTATGTTTAGCATAAGCACAACATGGAATGATAGTTTGAAAAAAATCAAATTGAGGTATATCAATGGGGAGAATGATTGATGAAAATTATTTGAAATGTAGACTATTCTTTTGTTGGTATTCTCAGAACTAGATGTTTTTTATCCATGTTACCATCAATGCCAAAGGGGGATATTGTTGGAAGCATGAATATTAATGATATTCCTTTGGGGGAGTATTGTAGATATGTTACTATGAGGATATGTTATATTCATGAATGAGTTTTTCATTGATGTCAACATGGTAGTTTTCTGTGATTTTAAACAAAAGAACAATGGAAAGATCAAGTTGGTATGGATGGTTAGTTGAGTATTCTATTATCTAAGGATATGGGAGATATTTTTGAGTATCTAGTATATGAATGTAACATCAAAAGAAGAAAGGATAAGTCTAGAAGAAGTTATATAATTTTTGGTGATGTCTATTATGAGATAGAGTTTATAGAGGCATGTTTTGGTAAACTTGTTATATCTTATAACAGATTTGGTATTCTAAGGATTGAAGTTAAAGAAATGAAGAAGATTTGTTGACTATGATGTAGCTAAGTTTTCTTGTCATGATATTACATGTACAAAAATTTATTCAAGTATCAAGTAGGAAGATTTATGTTATCACTAAGTATATTGTGTTCTTAATGTGGTCTTATAATAATTAATTGAGAAGGTCTAACAACTGACTCATGGAATTGTCTTATGGATGAAGTATAACGGAAGGACATTTTCCTTTATCATGGTATGGTTTTTATTTTAATGATAAGAAGCAGCAAGAGTGGAATGTGAAGTTGAACAGAGTAGTGTGGAAGTGAAGGAAACTTCATTGCCAAGGTTTTTCTATGTGATCCAAGATTTGATATTTGGATCTGAGGTTTGTGACTTAGTTTACAAGGTCTGATAGTGATTGGTTTGGATGATAGAACAAAGAAAAGAAAAAGATAATAGTAAATTACATGTTTGAGTAGTGAGCTCTTCTTGTAGTTGAAATTGCACGTTTGGGCAGTGGGCTCATCTTGCATACATTGTATTACAACTCCTAATAGGGTTGTAATCTCCTAACAAGATTTCAAAGTCTCTTAACAAGGACTCTCTGTACTAAATGTTGTAATAGATTCCTAATAGGGTCCATCCTCTAACAAGGAATATTTATATTAGTACATCATCTAGTGGGTGTCATTCCCACCAGGGTTTTCCCTCTAATCAAAGGTTTCCCTAGTCAACACATCTACTGTAATTGTCTATGTACATTTTATTATGGTTGTTGTTTATTTTGGTTGAATGGTTAAGTTTTGATAAAGAAGATATATGCTTGACTTGTTGGATAACAGATTCAATAACTAACTCCCTCCCCTCTTAGTTATCTTGGTGGCCTATTATTTCTAACACAAAGTTTTGAGAGAAACAATATCACTTTTCATCTCATCCAAGAGTGTTTCTAGTTCATTCATGTTGTTGCCTAGGGTTTTGGTGATGATGGCTTCCACACTTGAAATTTATGCCTGAATGATGTTTGTCATTGGAGGTAGCTTTTATTATACCTCTATGACCCTAAATTCTCACTTCTCATCTTCATCCTTCATCTCATGTATGAGATGTAGTGTCCATTTTTTTTTTGGATAGATAGTTAGCTATATAGTGATTATATTATAGTGTATTTTAGATATTATAAATCCTATTGACTGATTGAGCTTGTTGAAGTTTCTTCTCTAGAATCAGTGTTAGGTATGTGGATTATATGACTTGTTCATTACTAGGGTTGTGGCCTTTAAAGTTTCTTTGAACTTTTAATTGATTTCTTGTACGGTGGTCTAGTTGTTTTCTACTTGTTATTATAATATATATTCATCCTTTTGTTTCAAGCTTCTTCTTAACTAGTGCTTTTGTACCTTCCTTGGTCATCTTTGACATTATCAGTAAGAGAAGCAAGTTTATTGATGAGATATTGTTAGGATGATAGTTGATATTAGATGCTAGGTTTTCAATGATGTTTTTGGTAATCACTAGTGTTCTAGCTCCTTTCTCCTTCTTGAGCTCTGTTTATCATTTTCAGATGTTTTTTGTATTCATTTATTTCTTCTAGATCCATGTCCTAAATCTTCTCTTTCTATTATATAATGAATGAATATAGCTCCCCTTTTCCCTCTATTAGCCTAACATCTCTTTTGTGAAACTCTCCTTCATGTTTTGAGGTAGAAGATGTTGATGATGATTAGGATGAAGATTTTATTGCATGCTTAGATAGTTTTCTTCTCTTTCTTACTTGTTTTCCACATGTTGTTTTGGACAAGTTTGGAACTCTCTTTTTACTTACTTGTCCAACTATCTTTCTTTCAAATAGCTTTGATTGTGATAGTATCAGTCTAACAGTGACACTGTGTCTTTCATTTTTTGATTTTTCTTCCTTTTGTCTTTTCTTGGGTAGGGATTCTATATACTCTTCTAGGGACTTTTATTTAAAAGGTTCTTCATCTAGAATCCAAACTATGACATAGATTCCTCCCTTTCATCTTCTTCCTTTTCTAGTGATGAATAAAAAGGGATAGTTTCTATTTTGATAGTTTCTTCAATATTTTGTGGTTTCATGTCCTTTGGTGATCAAACTTTCTCCTCTTTTTTTCTTAGTCTCTTGTAGGATAGTTGAGGTGTCTACCAATTGGTCATCTTTCTCTATTATGATGGAAGAATTTTATACCTCAATACCCTTGGGTGCTACTATCTCCTCTTGGGTTTCCTTATTTGGTTCTTTCTCCTCTTTTTTTATGAGATCTTCCTCTCTTTGAGGATTAGGAGTTTCCTATTTCCTTTCTTTTTATTTTCTCTTTGCTACTATCCTTGAGAGGGTCTTTGTACCTTTTTTCTTGGGCCTGTCATTTCCCATACTCATTTTACTTCCTGGTAATTTATTTCCTCTTGAGGTAGGCATCAATTTTTGATTTTAACTCTTTTATATGTTGACTGATGCTAGTTTTTTGTTTTGTTGTTTTGACCTATTATGAGGTCAAGTATATCCCTAGTACTATTGAATCTTACTATGTATACCCCTATTATGTAATTTTTTTGAGTCTCTCTCATTCTAGGTCTCATATTCATTACAAAATCTTCCACCATATTTTTCATAATCCTTTACTCTAGTGCTCCATTTGTCATTTGATAGTTTTCTTAACTCTTTGGGAAATTATAATCCAAAATCATATGGTATTTTGTCTCTTCTTCTTACACTAGATAGTATAATATCTACAAATTTTTCTTATTTTGCTTGGTGAACCTTATGAATCTATTCTTAAGAATATTGTAATCATAATTTCTTACAATTACGTCTATAACCTTAGTAATAGGAATTGGTTTAGAATTTTTCTTATCTTTCTTATGCACTGGTGATGTTTCCTCTTTAGTATCTTTTGTGATTACATCTTCTTTGGCTGCATCATCTTCTAATTTAGTTTCTTTACCTTCTAGTTCTTTAAGAGATGATTTACTCCCCATCTCTATTGTTTAAGTCATTCAAGATGGACTAGTTTGTAGTTCTTCTTCCATATCCTTTGTTCTCATCATCTTGGATGACATAGCTATGGAGGGTTTAGGTTCTAGACTCCCTGTCATTCTTGGTTGATTAGACTTCTCTATTACATTTTTCTCCAATAACATCATGTTTCTAATTTCTTCACATGTGCCAAACCTTATCAAGATAATGATTTCTTCTAATTCTAGAAGACTTTCTATGTGGTGTCTAGTGATGCATAACTCTCCCTTGAATAAGAAAAAATGTTGTTGTGTGGCCCTAAACTACTTCAAACAATCCAAAATGGAGTAAAGAGAGGGCTCTTCATCTTTGAAACAATGTTACACAAAATAATAGCCTAGGCACCCAAAACAGCACAACTAGGTCATAATCACAAAATCTCCAAATACTAGGTTTATGCTTGAATTGAGAACCTATGAGTTTATAGGGAAGTGTAAAGGTTACAAAAAATGTATCCAACTCAAAAAAGTGGTTTTGATCTACCTATCTTTTTCTCAAGGATCATAGATAGAAAAATTTCCCTTTAGGCCTAATTGCTTGGTTTTATGAAGCAAGCACAACATTGATGATTGACCAAGTTAAGCCACAAACTAGGTAACATGTAGTGATCTAGTAGATATCAACATCCACCTTTAGATTGCTTTCATCCATCCACCTAGTTCCCACAACACTTCAATATCTTTTGTTCTTCACTAAACACATAGAGATGTTTGGCCTAGGGCTTGCTATAAAAATTGGTTGCCTTTTTTTCCATCTCCCATGCTTTAGGGACCATATTTTACATCCTCCTAACTTTCATTTTACCAAGTGGCATGGAATTCCCATGGTGGGAATGCAAGTTAGGGCATCATTCCTAAAAACTAGTCACCAAATGGAGAGTTTTGGTGCACCTAAGAAAGAACTTCAAATAAATTTAGTTGAATAGTACTTCAAACTCTCAAATCAATTAAATTCTTCTACTATGCTGTTTAGGATTCCAAAACATTTAGTTATTCACATGTGCCAATCTAAACTAGTATGTACAGTATGAAAATGCAACATTTTACAAAAAAATGGGATCTTTTTTATTGATTCAAATGCAAAATTATATATTCTATGTTATGTATCTTCCACCCACCTAACATGGCTATTTTAAGACCTTTCCCAAATAATCCATCTGATCTTCAAAGGTTGTGACTATTGGGAGTGACTAGGTGAAATTTTGTTAAATTTAATGAAAAAAACTATTAGCCTTGGTGAGTAGTCAGTATTATCCAAGCCTAGTTAGTCATTGAAGATGGTTCCCCCATATGTGCTAAGAATTTTAGTGTTAACTGAGTTTGGAGATAGTGTCAACCAAGTTGGGTTAGTTAACAAAGTAAATTCAATGTAAAATCTAGACCAATCAATTCTCAAGCACTACCGAGCTCCAAGACCATATCAAGTTTGTTCATTTAAAAAAGGATTCCTAGTGTTAGCTAAGTACATAGTTTTAGAAGCCTAGGAACACACCTATCCTATCCTAGGACAAAGATGTGCCTAATGACCATAGTAAAAAACCCATGATTTTTAAAACACCAATGGTGACTAGGCCTTACAAGTATAATTGATCTATTAGATAACTATTTCTACATATTAAAAAGTCTCTTAGGCACAAATTACCTTGAGTAGAACTCATAAAGAGTTAGAAATGATGTATACTCTGGAGAGTAAAGGGTTAAGTGCTCCTACACAATCTAGCTTCTTCATCTTTCTCCTCATATTCAAAAGGTATCAACCATAGAGCTCTGGGTTGTATTGAACACACAATGCACTTATATGTTCTTGCCAAAAACAAAATCCTATCATTCTAGCTTTCTAGTAGACTCATGGCTATCATCTCTATGATTCATCTTCTTTTGGAAATTCTTGAAGTAATCTTAAATAATGGTGTTCCCTTTTCCTTCAAATGTCCTATTTAACTCTCTTATTTGAGCCATCACCAATTTTTCTTCACTTTATTTGACATTCAAGGATCTAGGGAATTTTCCCTTTAGATAAAAGAAAATACACACTAGTACGGATCCATATCTTAGAGTTTGATTATGGTGATCATTCATTATCTTTCCTATATTCTCTAGCATCTGGCTGTGAAAATATCCACAAAAATCAACCTTTCATTTGATGTGAATAATCTAAACATCTTTGTAAGCTATGTTTCCTAGAACATAGTCACTTTTACTAGTGTGGCAAAATTTTTATCCCAATGTCATGGTGGAAAACTTCAATTTTTAGCTTGGGATGTTATTAATTATGTACCCCATTCCATTTTTTACTAAGACCATGTTGATGGACAAATCAATACCATACACATTAACCCTATTTATACTTTCAATTAGGGCTTTGATGATCATATATCATTTTTCCAACCACATATACTGGTCATGGATTCTACAAATAAAAATCCTTATCCATTCATTATTAAATAAAATGGGTATTTCCACCACTATGTATAGTGTAGACTCCACTAGATCCATGAATTCTTCTTTTGAGGCTCCTTCTAAATAGAATGCATTGTACAACTTTCTTATCACTCTTACATCAATCTCTTATGTCTCAACTTCTAGATATGTGCTTACATCTTCTGTGAGTAGGAAATCATCATGCATACATGATAGAGTAGTTTAATCTTCAACATTTGTTTCTCTTACTATCATTCTTTGATAATCTGGTGATTTCTTTTTCTGTTGTCAATCAAGTTTACCTTGTTGATCTCTCCTTCCATATTATTTGATTCTAGATTCTTTATTGAATAGATTTGTAAGAATTTATCTCTATAGATGATACTTTCACAATCTCTTTCCTTTTATCTCTTAGGGTTTCAAAGTATGAAATAACAAGTGTTTTTAGAATGCAAAGTATCAAACAAATCTCAATCATTGTATTTATGTCAAAAATAGTGCACCATTAGGGTTACAATAAATGACAAGTTCCTTACCTATCAAAGGACATATATCATTAATTTGTCAAGTCATTACAATTATTACTTTTTTAGAGACTTGACTAAGAGTTTATGCTTGATGTCTTCATTCCCTCTTTTTGATCTACATTACTACCAATTTTATATTAGGGGACCATTTTTTGATTATTAATTTAGTCTCTTAGCCCCTATAGGCTATGTGAGCTTAGTTAGTTTGTGAGGTCTCACCAATGACTAGTGAGTTTTCCACCTCATCTGGCTTAGTCTTAGCTTGTTCACTCTTCCTCATCCACTTAGTGGTAAAGTATTTCACTAGATGTTCCATAATCATACTCTTCTCCTTTCTTACTAGGGACTTGATGGCTTGTCCTCTACTACATATATAGTATCTTTAAAAATGCCCAATTTTTTGGTAGATTTCCATGATTTGAATTTGTCCCTTGGGTTCTTCCTTATCTTACATTGAGTTTTTAGGTTTCCTCAGTTCCATAGGTCATGCATACCAATGGGGGAAACCTAATCCTTCCAATAGGACTCATTTCCTTAGGAGACATTTGATTGTCTCAAGCTTTACTTAATTAATCTTTTGCTTTATGCCCATACTCATTGTAGTAGGAGTAATTCCTATATATTCTCTTCTCATTAAAATGAGATATGCAATATTGTGTAGTGTGTCCTTAGAGATGGTAGTTTTATAATACCCTTCGTAGGTTTTGTCAACCTATCTAATAGATATTTTAACTACCATGAAGATTAAAAAATAATTATCTAAGGTAAATTAGGTCCTATGATGGATCCACTTTGTTTAGAACTTGAGCCAAATATAAGTTTAAAATCCTTCTTCACTTAAGGCTCTACAAAACCTAGATGGGCATACCTTGGATTCCATTATGACACTAGTGCAAAATAAATAATTCTAAATCTAGACTAAGAATATGAAAACCCAAAATCCTTCTATTCTCATGCAATGGAAAATGTATGAATATAATTTAGCTATGAGATTCACAAGCTAAGTGTAGGTACTCTTTTTGGCTCTACAACGTGAAAGAGAATATGATATTGATTATGAATTGAATATCAACATAACCCACATATATGATGATAAGAAACATCCAGATGTTATGATTAATTAGTGCTCTATCCATTGTGTATTCCACAAATCACAACATACTTGGTGATCTATCATTTTACTTTGTAAATTAGACATCTATGCTCAAAGTGAATATCATACTCATCTGATCCTTTTATGAAATTTGCAACACTGTCAAGATATATCTATCATTTACTTTATTCATTGAATCAATGGGAAAATACATCATAATATACAAGCCAAAATGAGCTACAATTGAGATCTATGATTTTTCTCATGCATCGCAATAGGCTTTTCAAACAAAAGAGATTGGAGACAATAATCAGAATCAAACATTTCAAACATCTTGTTTTGGCAAGTAAGTGTGATTTCACCACATGGCACCTCCTATCTAACCACCTCTCCTAGTCCCACCACCATGTGGTAGTACTACTTTTATTCTCAAGTTTGGCACCTCCGTCTTGCAAAATTGCATAAGCACAACACCTATCTATTAGTGCCACCCCATCGCCTTGATTCATGTGTCATTTTTCACTCCATTTTTTTTTATAGGTTACCACATCATCCTATCTTGATTTGCCCAATTTAGTCCAAAATTTAGTTATAACCATCAAACTTGTTTTGGTTTCACACACAATCTAAAAGTATTCTAGTTCTAGACATTAGTGATTTGAATGTTACTATATAAAAATACTAAAATTACATAGTGAATGTGGGATAATGACCTTTTGACAATTTCTCATGATTCTTATTGATTAAGACTATCAACTCTAAACATGTAAATTTTGGCATTTGAATACAAATAAAATACCATAGATATTGTACGCACATAGGAAATCCACACACATACATTCCAAAATGTGTAGTCTATGAATTTTCCCTTCTTATAAACTAAGGGGGCATTGATTTTTCTATTAAGAATTGGCATGAATTCCCCATCATTTGGCCTCACATGTGATGACTTCAATATTCACATATAGGTTACATTTTGAAATGAAAATGACCACTACATATAGATGTGTGACCCCTTTACAATAATTTCACCAATTTGTACAATCCACATTCTAATTAAACATATGGAAAACTAGATCTAGAGGATGAGTAAAAATATATATACTTTTTTTTTCTTTGTGTTATTCTCAAGTTGACATAATGAGCCCCTCAGAACACATTGCATATTCTATAATTGGCATGGCAAACAATAGTTGACTTAATGTTATTTATCTTTAGCATTTTCTACACAAATGAGGAGAGATTGCAAAAAATTGAAACTCAAACATCAATTATATATTTTACTCAATACTTTCCTAAAATACACTCACACTAGGATGAGGGATTCTATTTCAAATTGGTAAAGGGATCGATCTATTTTCATTATCAAGTTGGACCTCCATGTGTGGAACATTGTTGCCTCTATTTGAATGTCAGAGAAAATATTTTCTTCTAGCCTTAATGATGCTTTGGAAAACCAAAAATGCTCATTGAATTTTCTATAATTTTTTCTTCGTTTATCCATACTTAAAATTTGTCTCTGCCTCTTCTCCTACATAGTTATCCATCATTTGCATTGGAGGAATCCACTTTAAAAATGACAATTATTTTCAACTTATTTCGCAGCTTCTCCAAATATTCTTAAGCTTGCTAAATTTGTGTTACAAAGTATGTCAATGGAAGACATATGTCTTATTGAAAAAATAACATGATTTCTTGGTTTACATACTTAGATTGGGTTTTAATTAGTAACATGGGGACAAACTTTTGAAATAAAACCATTGCCTTCCATAATTTATATATCAAATTTTGCAAGGTTACTATCTATCTAGCCATTAGAAAATTTGGATTTACTCCTAGTAACCTTTGATTTATGCCTTTATGTCTTCAAACTATGGTCATTTCCTTTTCCAACACAGACATTTTCTATCAACTTATGTGAATTGTATCACATTTTGAAATATTTTACCATACATATAAGGGATATATGCATTTAAATTAAAAAATATTATTTAGGGTATTGTCTATAATTGGTGATATTTGTAATTTTGACCATCACATATCTCTCATGCTTTATATATTTTGGTTCTCAGTGGGTGCAAAATCCAAATATAACATCCAAGTAAGAACTTGGGTCTACTTAAATAATTGAACAAACTTAAAATGTCTTACTCTTGGTTATCAGACCCATTTGACTAAATGGATTGAGAAAGTCCATTTTATCTCATAGGGGAAAGTCATTAACTTCATCTTTGAATAAAACAAAGGTTGCTAGCTGATTATAATTAATCTTGTACAACATTCCTCCATGCAATCATGAAAATAGAAAAAAAAAAATTCCATATATGTACCATTGCATACTAGAATTAAAAATCAAGAAGCAACTTCATATATGGTGCCATATCATCTTGATGACAAAAAATGGTCCCCAAGTCACTTTGACTAAATAGAAGAAAAATTAAAACTCAAACATATGATCCCTTAAACTGACCAACTTAACTTACTACATTAATTATAATCAAAATTGACCATTGATTAATCAATTAAAGCTCATTTAATTCTCTTGCCCACCTATTACTTTCATGTCGGAAGGTTTCTAAGTTGGATTTAAAAATTGACAAAATGACACAACTGGGAGCTAACACCTAACATATTTGTTCTCCGATCCACATACTCTCAGTCTACAAAATCTTGTATCATGATGATTGTCTAGTCAAAATATATTGATTGTAAAAATTGTCCTTTTCAAAATGCCTTACAATTAAACATGTTAGGAAACAAAAAATGCACCTAGTTTTGACTTTTAAAAAAGGTCGACTATCTATTAGTTTGTGATGACTAATCAAGGAAGTATTGTACGTACTTCATAATTCTTTGGGGTTTAGGCTGTGTTTGACATATGGCCAACATGTTGTAACACTAAAGTGGAAAAAATACTTGTATAAATGGGCTTAGGATTAGGTAACTTTTAACGTGTGTGATGCAAAAACTGCTTAATTTGGTGGTATTGAGTTGTAAGGGATTATGGATTGTAATCAAGATATAATCATTGGATCATAATAATATTGGACTTGTTATTTGGTGGACATAACCCAAGGATTATGTGAACCATGTTAAATCTTGGTGTCTTGTGTTCTCTTCTTTGTGATTTATTATTTTCTAATATTGGTTATATTTGTATGTAATTTTTATTTCTCTCTGTGGTTTAATCCTAACAAGTGGTATCAAACAAAGGTATTTTTTTTAGTTATTCTTTGTAGGAAAGTCTCACGGTTGAGTGATAGCAATGGTAGATGAGGGTGAGATGAAGGTTGAAAATTTTAATGGGTGAAACTTTTAGTTATGGAAGATGCAAATGGAAGACTATCTTTATCAAAAGGATGTATGGAATTTGTTGGAAGGAAAATCTAAGAAAAAGGAAACTATGATAGATGAGGACAGGGAGATTTCAGATAGAAAGACACTTGGAAGAAATTGATTATGTTAGGATTAAACCACAGACAAAAATAAAAACTGCATGCAAATATAAATAATATTAGAAAATAATAGATCACATAGAAGAGAACACAAGACACAAAAATTTAATGTGGCTCACCCAAACCCTGGGCTACATTCACCAAACAACAAGTCCAATATTACTATGATCTAGTGATTACAACCTAATTACAACCTGTAATCCCTTATAGCTCAATGTCACCATAAGAATCAATTTTCTCATCACACTTATGAAAATCCTTAACCTAAGCTCTTTTATAGAAGTATTTTTACCATTTTAGGGTTATAATTAAATATTACATGTTGGCCCAAAATCTCGATAAAATAGGGCCCAATTTTTTTTTCTGGCTGATACCCCAAGCCCCAAAGAATTATGAAGTATGTACAATATTTCCTTGATTAGTCACCAAAAACTAACAATATCCCACTTGGAGATTGATCCTATACCTATGCCACTACTCCATAAGGTTTCCACTAGATCAAACCACCTTGGAATCTATTGTTCTTTTATTTTGTTCAGTCTAGAAGAGAAACTGAAGTTGAAGATGAGTTAAACTTCTCCCTTGTTACTACTTTTGTAAACACATCCTTTGGATTGTAATCTATATATATATATATATATATATTGTCTAGCTTTAACTGTCCATCATCTAAAATTGACCGAATGAAATGGTATCACAATTGAATGTGTTTTGTCTTTGAATGCAAAGCTGAATTCTTTGCAAGATGAATGACACTTTGTCTATCTATAAAAAAATAATTATCTGTCTATGGGTGTCCTAATTCTTCCAAGAAGAACTGAAGCTATATCATCTCATTGGCTACCTTTGTAGCAACTACATACTCCACCTCTGTATTGGATAAAGTGTTCACCTTTTTTAACCTAGAAACCCAACTCATTACTATGCCACAAATAGTAAATACATAACCTATAGTACTCCTCCTTGTTTTAATATCCCATACCAAATTTGAGTCAACATATCCTTGTAAATCAATAATAAAGCCCCCAAAGTGTAAAAACTTACTAGATGTACCTCTCAAATATTCAATAATCTATTTTAATGCATTCTGAGGCTCAATTCCTAGATGACTCATATATCTACAAATGACTCCCACTGCATGTGCAATATCTAGCCATATACATATAGTAGCATGCATCAAGCTTCCTACAACTAAAGCATAATGTACCTTAGACATCTTATCCTCCTCTTCTTGTTTCTTGGGACACATCCCCTTAGTCAACTTCAAATGACCAAGTAAAGGTGTGTTGATAGCTTTAGCATTCTCTATAGAGAAACATTGCAACACCTTCACAATATAATTAGCCTAAGATAATGTCAATTTTCTATTCTTTCTATCTCTACAAATCTTCATACCAAGTAATTTTTTTGTTGCCCCAAAATCCTTCATAGAAAATGCATGTGCTAATTGATATTTCAGCCCCTTAATATGATCCATGTTAGACCCAACTAAAAGCATACATCAACATATAAACATAAAAGAATGTAGTTGTCATCATGCAACCTCTTAAAGTACATGCAATGATATAAATGACACCCACTATATCCATACTCATGCATAAAACTGTCAAATTTTAGATACCATTTCTGAGGTGCTTGCTTCAAGAAATATATACTTTTCTTCACTCTACACACTAAGTTATCCTTACCTTTGACCTCAAATCCCTACGGCTGAATCATATATATCTCTTCATCCAAATCACCATGAAGGAAGGTTTTTTTAACATCAATCTGCTCCAAATGCAAATCTTCAGTAACTACAATACTTAAAATAGTGTGAATAGAAGTCATCTTAACAACATGAGAGAATATCTCATCAAAATTAATGCCTTTTTTTTGTGTAAATCCTTTTACAACTAACTGGGCTTTAAATATTTTTCTTACCTCAATCCTCTTCTTTCATCCTATAAACTCACTTATTTTGTAAATCCCTTTTACCTATAGGCAACTTGCATAATCCCAAGTCTTATTTTTTAGCAAAGAGTTCATTTCAAGCAACTTGCATAATCCCAAGTCTTATTTTTCAGCAAAGAGTTCATTTCATCTATCATTACAGACTCCATCTAAAGCTTAGTATCCGCCTGCACAACTTAATCATAACATTTAGGTTCACCATCATCTATTAGTAAAATAGAGTATAAAGAACGAGAAAATATTTCTAGATGTCTACTTAGCCTTGTTGACCATCTAACATTCACTAGGGTGTGTGGTATTTGTTGTTGCAATTGTTGCACATCATGAGGAATTGCTAGAACATCATCTTTTAGAGTTTCATTGAACACTACATAATCATCTTCTTTCTTCTCATGTTGCTACAACAGATCTTTTTACAACATTTTCTCATTGAATATGACATACCTTCTTAAAATTTTAAGATTTTCAAAATTCCAAAGCCTATAACCAAATTTATCAATGCCATATCCAATAAATACACATTTCTTTGACATAGCTTCCATCTTGGTTCTATTTTTAGAATTTATATGAGAAAATGCTTCACAATTGAAGGTTTTGAGAAAAGAATAACTCACCTTCTTACCAATCCATGCTTCTCTAGAATACCACAACCCAATGGAGTAGAGGGACCTCTATTAATTAGATATAAAATAGTATTGAAAACCTCTACCTACATGTTTAAGGACAATCCAACATGTAACTTCATGCTTCTTACGCACTCCATAATTGTCTTGTTCATGTGTTTAGCCACTCCATTTTCCTGTGGAGTCCTTGGAATATTTTTTCATCTATGAATACCATTAGTGGAGAAATAATCTTCAAATTCATGACTGGAATATTCACCACCATTATCAATTGTGAGACATTTTAATTTCTCACTAGTCTCATTTTTAACAAAATATTTCCATTTCTAAAAAGTTTAAAATACTTGAGATTTTTGTTTAAGGAAATAAACTCATATTTTTGTATTTGCATCATCAATAAAAGTAACATAATGATGAGAGCCACCAAGGGAAGATACTTGATCCAATCCCTCATACATTTGTATGCACAAGCTCTAATCTCTCACTTTTCTTTTCCTTCCTAGTTTTCACAAAACTCACTCTCTTTTGTTTTCCATACACACAACTTTCATAGAAATCCATATTAACATATTTCAGACCTAGTAAAAATTTCTTTGAATGAAGTACTTTCATACCTTTCTCACTCATATTCCCAAGTCTATTGTATCATAGAGATGTATGAGAATCTACAATATTTGTTTGTTCTCCTTGCTCAACTGCAATAATTGTCCCTAAATATTTATTTTTCTTTGAAATAATCAAAGTAGAAGGAACAATATGACCTATATAGGGATATAAGGTGCCTACTTTCACACCTTTTGATACTACAAGGGAACCTTTTGAAACCTTCCAAATTTTATCATTAAAAGTAACTACACAACCCTCATCACCAAGTTGCTCTGCTGAAATTAAATTCCTACTCAGCCTTAGAACATGTCTTACCTCTTGTAGTAGCCAATGATTCCCATTTTGCAACTTAATCTTAACTTTTCCCTTTCCAATAGTCTGACAGGGTTCATTATCCCCTGAATAAATAGGCCTGAAATTCCCTTGGACATAATCAATAAAATAACCTCTATGAGGTGTAGCATAAAATGAAGCATCATAATCTAAAACCCATGAATCATCAATACTTTCTAAAGATAGAAGCAAAGCATCCTCTTCAGATTTGTTACTTACCACATTTACCTCCTTGTTCCCTTCTAGTTTATCTCCTTCATTGTTCTTTAAGTCCAACAATTTTTCTTCTTATGCCCTAGTTTCACATAGTACCAACAATCTCTCAGTCCTTTGGATTGAGATCTCTTCCCCTTTGACTTTTCTCTTGATTTCCCATAATTTCTTGAATTATTTCTTCTCTTAGACATTTTGCCTTTGCTTTGTACATTCAAAGCACTTCTCAATGTAGATCCACCTAAGGTTTTCCTACAATTTTCCTCACTCAGAATAACACCAATCACATCATCATATTTTAGGGTATTATATCCAGAAACAAAATTACTCACAACCATTACCAAGCCATTCCAACTTTTAGGCAAAGAACACAAAAGCAAGAGAACCCTAATTTCTTCATCAAAATTAATACCCATAGAAGCAATCGATCCACCTTCTCCCATCTTCATATTAAATAAATGCTTCATGATAAATACCTTATTTGAAGCAAAGAGCTTTTTATACAATTTCACTAGGGTTTCTATTAACTCTTGCATCATCTTTGTTTTTGTAATGTCAAATATCACTAATGCTTCCAAGTGCATTTCTATCTATGTTCTCCCATTCCTTATTTGTCATAGTTCCTTGATTTTTAGTTTTTCCTTCCAAAAAATTCCATAAATCCTTCTGATAGAGATAGTCTTCCATTTGCATCTTCCATAACTAAATGTTCTACCCATTAAGCTTGTCAAAACTCGGCTTATGTTGGTCTTCCATTACTCCCACTAGTCAATTGTGAGACTCCCACTCAACCATGAGACTATGCTATAGAGGATAACTTTAAAAAAACCTTTCTCTAATACCATTTGTTAGGATTAAACCATAGATAGAAATAACAATTTCATGCAAATATAGACAATATTAGAAAATAATAGACCATAAAGAAGAGAACACAAGACACCAAGATTTAACATGGTTCACCCAAACCTTGTGCTACATCCACCAAATAGCAAGTCCAATATTATTATGATCCAATGATTACAACCTAATTGCGATCAGTAATCCCTTATAGCTCAATACTATTGCAAGAAGCAATTTTTGCATCACACCTATGAAAATCCCCAACCATAAAATGTTTTATACAAGTATTTTTATCACTTTAGGGTTATAATAATAATTTCATTTGGCCCAAAATCTCGATAAAATAGGGCCCAAATTTATTTTTTGGGGCTAATGCTTTGAGCCCCAAAGAATTATGAAGTATGTACAATACTTCCCTAACCAGTCATCGCAAACTAACAATCTCCCACTTGGGAATGATCAAGCTCCACACTAGACAATAGACTATGCTTGGCACCATCAGTGACATTTAACATTACTAAAGAGAAGACAACATAAGAGTTGATCCAAACCCTAGTGATACTGTATGAAAAGCCTTCCAGTTCAAAAAAGGTATTTCTCATGAAGCATTTATTTAATAGAAAAATAGAAGAAGGTTTATCTATTGTGGATTATTTAAATGAGTTTAAAATATTGTTACTAGTTAGTTATCTTCTATGAGTTTTTATTTTTTATGAAGAAATTATGGCTCTCCTTATTTTGTGTTCTTTGCTTGAAATCTAGAATGGCTTTGTAATGGCTAAGAGTAATTTTGTTTGTAGATATAAAACCCTAAAATATGATGATGTGATTGGTGTTATTTTGAGTGAGGAAACTCATAGAAAAACCTTAGGTGGATCTACATTAGGAAGTACTTTGAATGCACAAACTAGAGGTAGAACGATTGAGAGGAAATAATTATGGAAACCATGGAAAATAAAGAAGAAAGTCAAAGGGAAACAGGTCTCAATCTAGAGGATTGAGAGATTGTTGGTACTATGGTAAACTAGGGCATTGGAAGAAATATTGTTGGACTCAAAAGAACAAAGAAGGAGATAAACTAGAAGGGAACAAAGAGGAAAATTTGGTAAGTAACAAATTCAAAGAGGATACTTTGCTTATTTCTTTAGAAAGTGTTGATGATTCATGAGTTTTAGATTATAGTGCTTCATTTCATGCTACACCCCATAGAGGTTGTTTTATTGATTATTTCCAAGGGGATTTGGTCTTTTTTTATTTGGGGGTTAATGAACCTTGTTAGATTGTTGGAAAGGGAAAAGTCTAAATTAAGTTGGAGAATGGGAACAATTGGCTACTACATGAGGCAAGACATGTTCCAAGGCTAAGTAAGAATTTAATTTTAGTAGGAAAACCCAGTGATGAGGTTTGTGTAGTTACTTTTAATGATAAGAATTGGAAGGTTTCAAAAGATTCCCTTGCAGTAAAAAAGGCTATGAAAGTAGGCATCTTATATCTCTATACAGGTCATATTGTTCCTTCTACTTTAATTGATTTAGAGAAAAATGAATGTTCATGAATAGTTGTTGTAGTTGAGCAAGGAGAACAAATGATTGTTGTAGATTCTAATACAAAACTCTAGCACAATAAACTTGGGACCATGAGTGAGAAAGGTATGAAATTACTTCATTCAAAGAAATTTTGACTAGATTTGAAATGTGTCAATTTTGATTTTAGTGAATGTTGTGTGTATGGAAAACAAGAGAGAGTGAGTTTTGTGAAGAGTGGGAAGGAAAAAAAGTGTGAGATTAGATCTTGTGCATATAGATGTATGGGGACCAACTCAGGTAGCTTCCCTTGGTGGCTCTCATTATTATGTTAAATTTATTCTTAATGCAACTAGACAAGTATGGGTTTATTTCCTTAGAGAGAAATATGATGTATTTCAAACTTTTAAGAAATGGAAATGCTTGGTTGAAAATAAGACTAGTAAGAAATTAAAATGTCTCAAATTTGATAATGGTGGTGAGTATTGCAGTCATGAATTTGAAGATTATTTTTCCACTAATGGTATTCATAGATAGAAAACTATTCCAAGGATTCCACAGGAAAATAGAGTGGTTAAACACATGAACATGATTATAATGGAGTGTGCAAGGAGGATGAGGTTACATGTTGGGTTTCCCTTAAACATGTGCATTGAGTCTATCAATACTAATATATATTTGATTAATAAAGGTCCCTCTACTTCTTTGGACTGTAGTATTGCAAAGGAAGCATGGAGAGGTAAGAAGGTGACTTATTCTTTTCTCAAAACTTTTAGCTATGAAGCATTTTCTCATATAGATTTTGAAAATAGAGCCAAGCTAGAAGCTAAGTCAAAGAAGTGTGTATTTTTTGGTTATGAATTTGATGAATTTGGTTATAGGATTTGGGATTTTGAAAATCATAAAATTGTAAGAAGCAAGGATGCCATATTCAATGATAAAGTGTTGTACAAAGACTGGTTCCAACAACCTAAGAAGAAAGAAGATGATTATGTTGTGTTGGATGATACATTATTTTCAAAAAGATACATGAGGAGAAGTTGATGATCAACTCAAAGAAGTGTGAGTTCATCAAAACAAAGCTACTATATCTTGGGTTTGTTCTAGCACATGGTGCAATGAAAATAAATACAAGAAAAGTGGAAGCTATCATGAATCAACTTATTCCAAGGTCAGAAAAAGAAGTAAGAAGTTTTCATGGGCTTAAATAATAATATAGAAAATTCATAAGATAGTTTAGTGCAATTTGTGCTACTATGTTAGATACAATTAAGGGAGGAATGAAGGCTAAGTTTGTATGGAATGAAAATGCTAACAAGAGCTTTGAGTTACTAAAGGAGAAGATAGCTACTCAACCTATTTTAGTGTTTCCAAGATTTGAAAATATTTTCACTATTGAGTGTGATGCTACCAATGTGGAAATTGGGGCTATTCTAAGCCAAGAGGGAAATCAGTAGCTTTTCATTCTAAGAAGTTGAGTGAGACTAAGAGAAAATGATTCTCATAAGACCTCAAATTGTATGCATTGGTCTAAGCTCTAAGAAAGTGGATTCATTATGTATTCAAACAACAAAGAACTTAGTTTGTTGAATTCACAAGAAAAGTTAAGTTAGAAGCATATGAAGTGGGTTGAATACCTACAAGCATATACCTTCAATATCAAGCATACGAAGGGTGTTCTAAAGTAGGTAGTAGATGAATTTTCTAGAAGGGCACTCACAATCCAAGAAATTTAGTTGAGAAGCATGGGGATAGATCATTTCAAGGATCTATACACAAATGATGAGGACTTTGCTGACATATACAAGGTATGTATTGAACACAAGAATCATTTTCATAGTAGTTAGGTTGAATATACTTTACAAAGTGATCTTTCTTTAAAGGGAATTAGTTGTGTGTTCCTAGAGGCTCTATTAGAGAGAAATTGGTATAAGGAAAGAATAATGGAGCTTTGAATGGTCATTTTAGGATCACTAAGACTCAAGACCTTGTTTCTTGGTTTTAGTATTGGCCTAGAATGAATCTTCATGTCAGGAGGTATGTGGAAAGTTGTGTCATATGTCAAAAAGTTAAGGGAACTTCTATAAAAATTGGTCTTTACCAACCACTACGAATCCCTACTAGGCCATGGGAATGTTTAAGCATGGATTTTGTATTTGGGTTGCCTAAGACAAGAGGAGGCATGTGTAGTGTGTATGTGGTTGTAGATAGGTTTGGAAAACTAGCCCATTTTGTACTATGCAAGACCACTACTAATGCCACTCACATAAACTCTCTATTATTTAAAGAAATTATGAGGATCCATGGGTTACCTATTAGCATTGTGTCAGAAAGGGACACTAAGTTTATATGTCATTTTTGGAAGACTCTTTGGAAAAATTGGGCACCAACTTGTCCTTTGGATAAGCTTACCACCCCCAAAATGATCATCAAACTAAGCTTGTTAATAGGAACCTTGGGAATCTTCTAAGATGTTTGACTAAGGAGTATAGACAATAGTGGCATCAACTGATTGGACAAGCTGAATATGCCTACAATGACACCATAAATAGATCAATTGGGAAGAGTCCATTTGAGATATTTTATGGAGTACATCCTAGGGGTGTCTATGAGTTAAGAGATTTGAAAGACAGAGTGATGGAAAGTGGTTATGATGATGATTATGCATATTCCATGGAAGAGGTTCATGAGATAGTGATGAAAATGTTGATAGAGAACACCAATATGAAACATAAAGTAAAGGTGGATGAAACTAAAAGGTTAGTTGAGTTTAATTTTGGTGACTTTGTCATGGTGCATCTTAACAAGTGAAGACTAAAGAAGGGAATCCCTCACAAGATGAAGATGAAGAGAATAAGACCCTATCCTATATTAGCTAAGTATGGTGATAATGCATTCAAGGTTGAACTACTAGAGGATAGTGGAAAATCACCAATCTTCAACATTGTAGACTTAGTCCATTATAGAGGACCACAAAAAGAAGTGGATCAGACTTTGCATGAAGTAGTTTGAGATGTTGAGGATCTCCAATTACCTGCTAATACAACTACAAAACTAGCCAACATACAAGACACAAGAGTCTATAAAAAGAATAGATCCAAAGAGTACAAGGAACACTTGATAAAGAAGCATGGATAGATGGATTTTGATGTAGTATGGATAAAGGAATCAAAGTTCAATAAGTTGGGGATTGATCCAAATATCCTCAATCCAAGTGTGGCTTGATATTTTCATTCTGGGGAGGATGATGTAGGAGCACAACTAGGCTACATCCATTGTTTGAAATATTTTTGGATTGTACTTGACTCTAGCCATGTAAAGAGCATAGTTTAGTTTGGTTTTAGACCTTAGAAGTTCATTTTTATTATTGTCTAGGTGAGTTAGTCATTAGGACTAAGGTCACACAAATAGCCTTTGTTAGTTATTATTTCAATCACTTAGTGTGTAGAGGAAATAGTGAGTTGGAGTCTTTAAATATTCCATAACACATATAATAGGTGGAAAATATTTTTTAGGGTCATTTATGTGGTTTATGTATCAACATAGAGGGGTTAGAGGTCCTAGAAACAATGATCATGGCATAAATGCAAAGATGCCAAATATTGTAAAAAAGTTATCATGCAACTTTTGTAATTTATTGCATGCAACTCAATTATCTTGGATTCTCTAATTTTGAGGAGTGGATAATACTATAAGATGGCATAAAAACTAGGGTAAATTCATCTACTACTTACTAAAGGCTGAATCTCGGATCAGGGGGTTCAATTGTAAGAAGTTTTTGTGAATATAATAGTGATTGTGATTGTGTTTAGTGTGTAGACTGAGCATTTTCATCTTGTGTGGTGCTATATGGATTGAAGGAGTAAAATTTGCATTGTATTTGTGTAAGAGGGTTAGTTTTAGCTGTTTTTCATTATTTTTACTTCGATTTTAGAGAAATTTTAGTTGACTTTGTAAATTGTTTTGCATTTAGCCTATTCACTAGATCTGTGCTGACCAGTTTGTAAAGAAATGACTATCCCATGAAATATAGCCATGGGAAATACCTAAGGGTAGATGAAAAGTTAGGGGAGTCATTATTGTACATATTTCTAGGATTAGAAGTTGTGGAAGTTTGGGGAACTATTTTTAAACTCAAGCCCTAGGCGAGCTAGGAATGCTTGATTAGAGGTTTGACAGTGCTAAAACTAATGGTTAAGTGTAGGAAATGGAAGTGTTGTATGAAACAAGTATATTTATAGGAAGGGGATAGTCATATCTTGATATATCCTAGAGATTTGATGTCTTACCCATCCATTTATAAAAGTTTCCAAACAAGTTTGTAGCCTAGTCCTAGGAAATAGGCCGTTTAGTCCTATTTGACATACATAAGAGGAATCACCTGTATTCAAAATTTAGGGGTTCAATACCTAAAAAACCCTTTAGGAAATACAAAAATGGTTTTTGAATCTAGAGTTTATTTTCCAAGTTTTTTGGAGATTCTTTGCAAGAAGGAGGAATTAGTCAATTCCAAGGGCTAATTGGAAGTAGGACTAATTAGGCTTCCTAGAGACCAAACCTTGAAATCATTAGGAAAATGACTTGAAGACCTCACCAAATAGATTCAAATGGAATAAAATGAAGTTATCTCATGTGGATGGAGTTAGTGATCAAGTTGTACTTAGAGCTTTTTAATTGAAGGTGAAGGATTATACTACCTAAAGGTGTTAGTCTTTCAAGGTTAAGCACAAGGGTTGAGAACTCTTTGAGAAGAGTTTTAATTAGACTTATTTAATCATGTAATCTAATTAGGACCTAAAAGAGACTAGTTCCTAGAGGAGACTAGCTAGGTCTCCTAGTAATAGTGCAAGCAACCCTTAGAATACTCACACCATATTCATATTAGAGCTAGGGTGATCAGACTTGTAGTGGATGTTGTAGCCTACATAATCAATGAGAGATAATACACCAATTGGAATAGTAGAAGAAATAACCATGGTGACTAACATTGAGTTAGACAAGAAGGTTGAAGAATAAGAAGAATACGACAAGTCACTAAGAGAAAGAATAGCTCAAATGGAGCAACTCATGGGTGAAGTCCAAGACAAAGCTGATAGGGTCAAAGAGAAGATTGACCTAAAGGAAGAAAAAGAAGAAAGGGAGAAGGAACTAGAGTTGGAAGAAAAAGAGCCAATAGCTGACCCTGTTCTTCTTGAAGAGCCATTCTTAATGGTATTAAAAGCATTGAGTGACAAATCTTTAGAAGGAGTACCACTATTTATTGGACAAATGAATCCAAATTTAGTTATGGATTGGATTGACAACATTGAGAACCATTTTGAATTTGATGGTATCTCTGAGGTACAAAAAGTTATGGTGGCAAAGTCTAGACTAAGAGGTTCAACTCTTACTTGGTGGAAGTTCATGCATATTGAGAGAGAAAAGGATGGAACAAGTCGTATAGTTATGTGCAAGGGTATGGTAAACATAGTGAAGTAGAACTATCTTTCTGATGATTATGAAGTTCAACCTCATAGGAGTAGACAAAATCTTAGACAAAAAGATTTGGATATCTAATACTGAGCAATTTCAAAAATTGTGATTGAGGTCCAAGGTAGTTGAAGAAGAAAGCATTAAGCTTGCAAGGTACTTGAATAGCCTCAAATGATCTATTCAAGAAGAGATAAACCTAGTAAATTTTAAAACCATTAGGAAATGTTACTAAATTACCTTGAAGATTGAAGAGAAAAATAAGAGGAATCAAGAAACCTCTAAAGGTAAAACTAAGAACAAGGATAATAGAGGTAAAAGTGGTGGCTATGGTGGGAAAAGTTTAGATTCAAGGGCTCAAGGGGATGTAAAATTTAGTGAACAACAAGAAGGAAGCTCAAGTAGAGGTGGTAGAGGAAGAAACTCTAATTTTAGAGGAAGGAGTGGTGGACAAAGAGGAAGAGGCAACTACTTTGCCAATATGAAGTGCTACCATTGTAATCAAATGGGTCACCGTACTTAAAGATGTCTAGAGAAAGGTGGTTCATCACAAGGAGGTGACAAGAGGAAAAACTTAGTTCAAGATGAGTCCAATACATCAAATAAGAATGTTAAAGTACCACTGAATTTAGAAGGAGGAGAGAACCTTATGATGAGGACAACTTTGATCAAAGATCCAGTGAAGGAGGAGCCAAGCTAAAGAAGATCTTTATTTAGGATAAAGTGCAGAATGATGGGTTAAGTGTGTAGAGTCATCATTCACTCAGGATCTACTAACAACATAGTATTAGAGGAAGTAGTTAGCAAGCTAAAACTATAAAGGATTCCCCACACTAATCCTTATAAGGTCACATGGCTAAATAAAGGCCAACATGTGTTAGTAAATGAGAAAAGATGGGTGAATTTCTCAATTGGAAGGTATAGAGATAAATTTTTATGTGATGTATTACCTATGGATGCATCTCATTTACTCCTAGGTAGACCATGGAAATTTTATTGCCAAGCTATCTATGATAGGGGAAATAAATCTTACACTTTTAAGAAGGACAATGTGAATTTCAAGGTACAATCATTGTTGGAAGAGGCTAAAGAAAAGACAACTAGTCAAAAAGTACTCATGGTGAGTGAAAAGGATTTCTTATAAACCATGGAAGAAAATGAAGGTGTAGGTTTTTTCATTAGTGTTGAGACTAAAGGAGGGAAATGAAGATAAGGATAATAAGAGGTAAGAGTTACCTAAGGAGATTCAAGGGATGTTTCAAGCTTACCGAGGTATTGTAAGTGATGGACAACCATCAACCTTACCCCCTAAAAGAGCTATAAGTCATGGGATAGAACTTATCCTAGGAGATAACCTACCTAACAAAGAAACCAACAAGATGACCCTAGAAAAAATGAGGAAATAGAAAACAAAAATGAATTCTTAAACTAGAGCCTAATTAAGAAGAGTATTAGTCCATGTGTCATACCTAATACACTTGCACCAAAGAAAGGAGGAGCTTGGAGGCTTTATATGGATTCAAGAGCCATAAATAGGATAACCATTAGGTATAGGCTCCCTATTCCTATTATTGAAGACCTAATGGACTATCTAACTGAAGACAAGTACCATAGAAAGATAGACTTGAAGAGTGGTTATCAGAAATAAGAATACATGAAGGAGATGAGTGGAAAATAGCCTTGAAGACTAATGAAGGGTTATATGAATGGCTTGTCATTCCATTTGGATTTTATAATGCCCCCTCCACATTCATGAGCCTCATTTATGAATTTCTCAAGGACTACATAGGAAAGTTTGTAGTTGTGTATCTAGATGATAAACTAATCTATAGCAAGACAAGGAGTGAAAACCTAGAACAACTTGACAGTGTTTCCAAAATGCTACATGGGGAGAAGTTGATGATCAACATGGAGAAGTGTGA
Source organism: Cupressus sempervirens (assembly GCA_028749045.1). Lineage (NCBI taxonomy): Eukaryota > Viridiplantae > Streptophyta > Pinopsida > Cupressales > Cupressaceae > Cupressus > Cupressus sempervirens. The sequence goes on from CM053787.1 coordinate 668,627,854, forward strand.
GTTCATCAAAACAAAGCTAGTATACCTTAGGTTTGTTCTAGCATAGCGTGGATACAAGAAAAGTGGAAGCTATCATGAATTGGACTATTCCAAGCTTAGCAAAAAAGGTAAGAAGTTTTCATGGTCTTGCACATCACTATAGAAAATTAATAAGATATTTTGGTGCAATTTGTGCTCCTATGTTAGATAATATCAAGGAAGGAATGAAAACTAAGTTTGGATGGAGTGAACATGCTACCAAGAGCTTTAAGTTACTAAAGGAGAAGATAGCTACTTGACCTATTTTAGTGTTGCCATGCTTTTAAAAGCTTCTCAGTGTTGAGTGTGATGTTAGTAATTTGGCAATTGGGGTTATTCTAAGCCAAGAGGGAAAACTAGTATCTTTTCATTATAAAAAATTGAGTGAGGCTAAGACAAAATACTCCTCATATGACCTAGAAATATATGAATTTGTCCAAGATCTAAGAAAGTGGAGGCATTATTTTCTCCTAAAGAAATTCGTTGTGTATTTAGACAACCAAGCACTTAGTTTCTTGAATTCACAAGAAAAGTTAAGTCATAAGAATATGAAGTAGGTTGAAAACCTACAAGCATATACCTTCAATATCAAGCATATGAAGGGTGTTGTAAACAAGGTAGCAAATGCATTGTCTAGAAAGGCACTCACACTAAAAGAAATTCAGTTGAAAAGCATGGGGATAGATAATTTCAAGGATCTATATGCAGATGGTGAGGAATTTACTAACATATAGAAGGTATGTGTTGAATGCAAGAATCATTTTCATAGTAGGTATGTAGAATATACTTTACAAAGTGATCTTCTTTTAAACAGAATTAGTTGTGTGTTCCTAGAGGCTCTGTTAGAGAGAATTTGATAAAAGGAAAGAATAATGGATCTTTGAGTGGTCATTTTAGGATCACTAAGACTCAAGACCTTGTTTCAAGGTTATACTATTGGCCTAGAATGAATCTTGATGTTAGGATGTATGTGAAAAGTTGTGTCATATGTCATAAAGCTAAGGGAACTTCTACAAACACTAGTCTTTACCAACCACTACCAATCCCTACTAGGCCATGTGAATGTTTAAGCATGGATTTTGTAGTTGGGTTGCCTAAGACAAGAGGAGGCATGGATAGTGTGTATGTGGTTGTAGATAGGTTTAGCAAAATGGCCCATTTTGTGCAATGATAGACCACTGCTGATGCCATTCACATAGCCCCTCTATTATTTAAATAAATTATCAGGATTCATCAGTTACCTATCAACATTGTGTCAGAAAGGGACGCTAAGTTTATGAGTAATTTTTGGGAGACTCTTAGGCAAAGATTGGGCACCAAATTGTCCTTTAGATAAGCTTACCACCCCCAAAATGATCATTAAACTAAAGTTGTTAATATGAGCCTTGGGAATCTTCTAAGATTTTTTACTAAGGAGTACATACAATAGTGAGATCAATTGATTTGATAAGCTAAATATGCCTACAATGACACCATAAATAGATCAGTAGTGAAGAGTCCATTTGAGATAGTTTATGGAGTACATCCTAGGGGTGTCTATGATTTGAGAGATTTGAAAGATAAAGCGAGGGAAAGTGGTTATGCTGATGATTTTGCATATGCCATGAAAGAGGTTCATGAGATAGTGAGAAAAATATTGACAAAGAACACCATTAAACATAAAGCAAAGGTGGATGAAATTAGAAGGGAAGTTGAATTTAATGTTGGTGACTTAGTCATGGTGTATCTTAACAAGTCAAGACTAAAGAAAAGAGTACCTTACAAACTATAGATGAAGAGAATAGGACCCTATCCTATATTGGCTAAGTATGGTGATAATGCATTCAAGGTTGAACTGACAGATGATAATGGACTATCACCAATATTCAAAATTATAGACTTAGTACATTATAGAGGACCACAACAAGAAGTGGATAAGAATTTGCATGAATTGGTCAAAGATGTAGAGAATCTCTAATTACCTACTACTACAGCTATAGGACCAGACAACATACTAGACACAAGAGTGTATAAAAAGACTAGAACCAAAGAGTACAAGGAAGACTTGATATAGAAGCATGGAAAAATGGACATTGATGTAATATGGATAAAGGAATCAAAGTTCAATAAGTTGGGGATTGATCCAAATATCCTCAATCCATGGGTGGATTGATCTTTTCATTTTGGGGAGGATGGTGCAAGAGCACACCTAGGCTACCTCCATAGTTTGAAAGATTTTTGGCCTGTAATTAACTCTAGTGAAATCAAGAGCATAGTTCATTTGGTTGTAGACCTTAGAAGGTCATTTACATTATTGGCTAGGTGAATTCTTCATTAGGACCAAGTTCACACAAATAGCTATTGTTAGTTGTTATATTAATTACTCTGTAGAAGAAATAGTGACTTGGAGTCTTTAAATGTGTCATAACATATATAATAGGTGGAAAATATGCTCTAGGGTCATTTATGTGGTTTATTTATTTCCTAGAGGGGTTAGAGGTCCTAGAAACAAGGATCATGGCATAAATGCAAAGATGCCAAGTGTTATCAAAAAGTTGTCATGCAACTTTTGCAATTTATTGCAAATATTGCATGCAACTTGGTTATCTTGGATTCTCTAAGTATGAAGAGTGGCTAATCCTTTAAGATGGCCTAAAAACTAGTGGAAAAGCATCTACTACTTATTGAAGGCCCAATCTCGAGTTAGGGGGTTGTATTTTAAGAAGTTTTTCATGAATACAATAAAGACTATGACTATGTTTAGTGTGCAGACCAACCATTTTCATGTTGTGTGGTGCTATATGAATTGAAGGAGTAAAAATTGAATTGTATTCATGTAATAAGATTAGTTTTAGGTGTTTTCCATTATTTTAACTTAGAGTGTAGAGATATTTTATGTGATGCCCCCATTCTGACATATAATGTAATAAATAAAGTATTATATATAAAGTAATATTAATAATAATATTAAAGTAATAATATTTTATAAGTAATATTATATAATATCATTGCATTATAATAGCAATATGGAATTATGAAATTAATTAAATGATAATCTAATATAATGATATTATAATGATTAAGATATGATTTAATATAGAAATACTATTAATATATGTTATAATATAATTATTATTAATATAATATATCTTATGATATTAATTAATATAAATATATAATAAATATTATGAAAAGACGTGACTCCTAGAAATGAAAACTATATATATATATATATATATATATATATATATAGAGAGAGAGAGAGAGAGAGAGAGAGAGAGAGAGAGAGAGAGAGAGAGAGAGAGAGAGAGAGAGAGAGAGAGAGAGAGAGAGAGAGAGAGAGAGAGAGAGAGAGATATTGGGGGATATATATGTTAAGTAAGGAGAAATAAAAGGGATTCATTGGCAATCTAGGAGAAAAAGGAGAAAATATATGCATAGTTAGGTTAAAAAACCTAATGTCCTCAAACAGGACATTACAAGTGGTATCAGAGCAACATCATGCCAGCCTGTGATTTAATGAAAGATAATTATGTATGGATATGGGAGATGAAATATAAGGATACAATGTGCTATGTACATTCATAACTCCATCAGAAGACTATAATCTAGACTAACATATATCAATGGAACATCTCATACATAAATCACCGAACAAAACATAAGAATTTCTATTACATCTGCAGTGATCCTAAAATAAACATGATATCAAAATAAGGTTACAAATCAAATAAATATTATGATCAACAAACAATATCTAAATATTATTTTAATATGGGCAAACAAAGATACAAAAGAAATTTGTAAATATATTTGAACAATCTATAAATTACAGTCTGACTGGAGCAGCAAAGAGAGTCAAAATGAATTGGCAATATAGATAGTACATAATAGTTAGCGCACAAATTTTCTTTTGCACAATTATCAAATTATGGAAAAAGATCTTTATCATAATCAAAGAAGAGGTATTGAAGCATCTAAGGACCATGAAAAAGAAGGACTCTTCATATAAATCAACAATCATACAAGGACTAAGCATCCCTAAGAAATCAATGATTATTCAAGAAGATGCAAAGTTTGATCTCAAGAAGAATTTATTCACAACATCACTGCTAGGAAGAACATATATTCCTTATCATCCTATAAATGCTCATGTGGGCACCTCTAGGAAATACTCATACCATTCTGATAACCAAATCATGATCCATCAGATGGGTGAAAAGGAGTAGGTAAAAGGGGAAAATACCTTATGAAGTCCCATCGAAAGACAAGGGCAACATAAGAAGACATAAGAGTTATTATACTTTATAAAATTATATAACAGGTGGTAAGACAAAAGGAAGAATCACTTTTAAACCAGCCAACATGGATAGTACGGGGTGTAACAATCATGTCAGATTGGGCACAAGATCGAGTTCCATGTCAAAATAATATGGTGATACAGTAGAGTCTATTATAGGAAGATTCAAAAAGAGGATTTAAAATCAGAAGAACAACAATGTACATCTCTTTTTTGTTCATTTATCTTGTTATCAGGTGTTCTGCAATTCCTTGCAATGTGTCTAAGATTGTTGCATTTTTAGAAAATAATCTATCTTCTTTCTCCACTTCCATTATTGTGAGATCATCTTCTAGTTCCTACATGGTTAGTGTTCCTATGCATCCTACTATTTGCATTATCACTATCAAATTTAGGTTTCTTACAGTCTACTACATAATTACCATATCCATGACAATTATGACAATAAAATTTTGAAATAGGTTTGAAAGGCTTACCTTTGTAATTGAATTCAGTGTCTTCTGGTTCATCAGAATAGGCAAAAGATTCCTTTCTTTTGTTATTCATATCTTGATCAGATTCTTTGACTTTCTCAGAGTGAGAAACATTCAGTTTGTCTTTAGATGTATCATTTGTATTTCTTAGGTCCTTAATGACTTTAGGAGTAACATGTTCTTTTGTTTCAATAGGTTTCTTGGTGGATTGACCAAGAAAGAATCCAAGTCCAGCCTTATTATAACTAGGTCTTTGTGCACATATTTGTTCTTCAATTTTGTCATTACTGGTATATAATTTATCAAGTTGCTGCTTGGTTTGTACCAACTCACATTTCAAAATGGTGTTGTATTTCTCTAATTTTTCATGTTCTAACTTAATACATTCTAGTTCTGATGTTGCCTTTCTTAACTAGGATTTTAGATCTACATTTTCAACTTTTATTTCAGAGTCAATCTTTCCTCCATTTTTCTTAAGACTCAGCTTAAGTTCAACTATCTTTAACTCATGTTTTAGGATCTCATTTTATTTCTTCAAATCTTCAATGTCATCATTGCTGGTTTAATTAGTAGGTCCTTTCTATTTTAGGTCATCTATTTTGTCCTTCAATTCACCAATGTAGGCTTTTGCATCCTTGTATCTATCTTTGAGGCCATCTCTTTCATCAACAAGAAGATCAATCTGTTCAAGTGCTTCTTCAATATTTTTCTTCAATTGTTCCATATCCATAGGGATCTTATTCAAGATATTAAGAATCTTCTAACTAAATAAGCTCTGATACCAATTGTTAGAAATAGATAATACTGAGAAGAGGAGGTGAATTGGCATTTTTAATCTTTTAACCCACAACTGAATATTGTTAATTGCTTTATCATGTGCATATGAAAATAAACCAATAGTGCTGAATAGCATAAACAAACATACACAAAGAGAGATCATAACACCATATTTTGTTAACTAGGGAAACCCTGGCCATGGGAAAACCCCGATGAGGATGAAACCCACTAAATGATTTACTATATAAAGAATTTGGTTAAGGATATTGACCCTATTAAGAGTCTATAAAGCATGTATAGTGTCTCGAGTCCTTGTTAGGAGACTAGGCCTTGTTAGAAGCCTCAATCTTATTAGGATTTGATGGATCATATGCAAATGTCTGCAAGAAGAGCCCACTACCCTAACATGCAACTATATAATAAGTTCTTCAAGAAATAGGTATACATACAATACTGAGTAATTTTTTATGCTTCACAAATCTTCTGATTTATGATTCTTCACACAAGAGAGACTGTGCACATATTAATCTGCATCATATCCTTGCATCCTATAGAAAAGTATCACATTCACTTGTTACTCGCATTTCACAAGATCATATCGACTTTGCATTTATTGATCACTAAATCATCATTCACTATTTGTTTTTTTCTTCACACTTTGACTTTGCAAATGAAACTCTTTATGTATACAAAACATTTTAGTAAATTCTTCCTTAGTTAGCTCATATAACATCATTAGAGTCAGCTCAACAAGAAATTATAACTCAAAACAATAAATCAAATTGTTAAACCCATTCTATTGATATGCTATGTTTTGTGTTGTGTCATCACTGCATCACTAATTCCTTCATAACTTGAACTTGGTTGACTATACAGACATGTGCACAGGTATACGTCATCATTATGATTTCATGCATCTCCATTCAATTGCACAAGAGAATATTCCTGTAGACACCTAAAAAACCTTTAGAAAATAAATTATTTTTATTTTCTAAAAGAGTCCTGATGACATCATCATTTATTAATTAATTAATTATTTAATTAATTAATTAAACTTTATGCCATTAAATCCCTTTATCTTAATTAAAAATATTTAATTAAGGAATCCCTCCCAAAAATGTTTAAATCTTATTTAAACATTATTTCCTTATTTATTAATTATTTAATTAATAAATTGACCAAAAATCCTAAAATAAATAAAAAATTTATTTTTTGCCCAAAACTTGGCCAATTTCCTTAAGACCTATAACCTCTTCCAAAATCTTCTAATCCTTCTTTAATTTTGATTAAAGGCTAATCCCATCATTTCCTACCCCTAACCCCAACTCAAAATATTTAATTAAAATTAAATATTAATCCTCATGTTTATTAAAAAAGTTTTAATAAATATCTCCTCAACCCAAACCCTTGAAATAAATAAAACTTTATTTATTTCTTAAAAATCTAATTTATCCTCATCCTAAGAAGTTCTAGACTCTTCTAGAAAGTCTTCATCCTCATCCTAGGAAATTCTAGACTATTCTAGAAAGTCTTTATCCTCATCCAAAGTCTAGACTCTTCTAGAAGATGTCTTTAAACCTAATCCTAATCCCCTCATAACCTTGTCACATTCCCTAAACATGGGTTAAGACTTACTAACCCAAGCCAAAGTTAACAAATATCTCCTCCTTCACCCACCCTCATTAAATGCCATCCACTTGCCTATCCCTAAGCTAATCCTAAACCATCCTAATCCATCCTCTAATCATTTTCACAAGCCTAAACAAGCTTAAAACCTTCCTAATCAAGTCCAAGTCAAAATTTCTCTCATCACCCTCAAAATATCTCAACCATAAAACTTTATGAAGTCCACTAGGTCATAAATGACTCTTACAAGCCCTTTTATTGCTCTTACAAGTCATTATGAGGGTCTTTATGAAGATTTTATCCCTTGAGCCTCCTTTGTTGACTCATCCTTCCCCTTTTCTCCATCCTCTCACCATGTGACATGTGTCACTCCTTGATTGGTTGTAAGGAAGCACAATCCATGTGCTCTCCTCTCATGCAATCTAAGCCCTCCATGAGCTTTTTCCCATCCTTGCATCTTAGCCCTCAATCCCTCAAGCCTCTTGCCTATAAATTGGATCCTTCCCCTTTGCAAAATAACACAATCCATGAAGTAAAGTCATAATGCTATTTTGAGAAGCCATTTTACATCAAAACCATACACTCACACCCAAATTCCAACTCCATTTGAAGCCCTTTTTGAAGCATAAAGCTTGAGCATACATCCTATCTATTTAGACAAAGCTACTCAACAAGAGAGCTTCTCATTGAGAGAGCCCATTAATGGCTCATATTCTCAATTGAGAGCTCATCTTAATCTATCTTGAAGTTTATGAATTTTTTTTAGTTTGTAGAAGCTTTATTTAAATTTGGTTTCTATTAGCATACTAACATTGCTCATATACAATTCCAAGGGAATATTCTATTATCATCAGAATTGTCTTGTTGCTATAACACTGTTTGATACTTAGACAATTTTCTTCTGCAACTGAATGAGGTTAATTTGCAAAACAAGTATGTTGCTATAAATGAAAACCACAACTTACCTTATCTGATTGATTGGACATATTTCCAACAAATTTTTTTTCGAATAAATAAAAAATGAATAGTGAATAAATATAACAATACATATATACTCTAAGTAGTTTGATTATTTTAATGTCATACCTTGTTTGTGTTCTAAACTCTAAATTTGAATGTTAATTTTGACTCTCATGTTCCTTTCTGATAATTTTTCCATTAAAAATATGTATTCATTACATGCCCTCTTATTTTTGTCACTCATGGATGTTTCTTGGGTTGAATGGGTGAAATCAAATCGAATTTCTCAATGAATGATTTGTGAACCTATTGAATCATAGCAAGTGCATGATCTCAAGTGGTTCTGGTTGATTCCAATATGTGATTCTACAACTCCAATCAAGATTCCAAGTCAATAAAACTATCAACAACTAAAATATTATGAAATTATTGAATAAGATATTTTTCTAACTTCAATTCTCATTGCATAACCTCCAAATTAGATATCAATATAGATTGAATGAAGATCAATTTTGACCTCATGCTGCTATCAATTATCTAAATCTCAGCTAATTTTCCTTGAGAAACTAATAACTTATTTTAATGAGTTGAGCTAGACCTAGCTAACTATGAAATGGTACTACTTTCTTGCTCCATGTTAGCTAGAATCCATTAGATATTTTTCTAAAGATCATTTGTGAATCTTGAGACATCACACAAAATATTGTGCAAATTGTGTACTTTTTTGTATAAGTTCCTCTATATTTTGTACACATTCCTATTGTTCAAAATTTTTCTCAACAATGATTGTTGAGACTTTCTCCACAACCTTATTTTCAAATTTCTTGGATGACCAAGCCATTAACCTATCATTGGCTACTATATCTCAAATATTTATTAGTTCAACTATATGTACAAGCTGGGAAATAATTGGGGCTTTCCCATCAAAATTTTGTATCGAATGTGTCAAAAAAATGTCCTTTATGTCATGCATTACATGTCTCTATTGATGCTCTCTTCTTATTTCTACTTGTTTCTTCTTTCTTGCCAAAATATCTTGCAAAAAAATTATTTCTTCAAGAGTGAGATTTTCCAAATCCTATTTAGGCATCTCAATAAAGTCATCCATACTAACTTGAATAGCTAGAGAGATATCCTTTATTTATTTTCCTTTATTCGATAAGGGAGTGGTGTTGCTCGATACTACTTTTGGAGTTGGTGATGGGGTGTTACCACTTGGTCTATCTTGAATATCAATACATGAGATAATAATAGTTGCACTTGGTACAACTTTATTTTCCTCTTTATTCTCCTCAGTTTAAGGTCTTGTCACATTTGGTCCTTCTTAACCTTTAATATAAATTTCTACACCTATGTCTTTATTTAATTTCTCTACTTATTTCTTCTCTTTATCAACATCTAAGGAATTTTGTTGCTTGGAAACCAGAGTGTCAAGGGTGAAGACATGAATAGGTTAAATCTTTCCTTGAGAACACGACACATATAAAATGACCTAATCACTTTGGTCATCTTGAATTGTGACTATTTTGATTTCTTTTCCTAGTTCCACTATTTTAGTAAATAGACCAAAAATTATCTTCCATGGAAAATAATTTTGTTGAACCACAAATTCAATCTTATTTTTTAGAATCATAAAAAATTAAGCTTAGGAACTAATCAATTCTTATACTTCTCCAAAAATGTTTCCTTTTTTTCTTTTGATAAATAAAGCATAACCTTGGCTAATTTTCCTTCTCTAAGGTAATATGTTTCTCTACTTTTGTTTCCTATTCCCATCTTCTATATAATCTATTGTACAAATCAATAGAAATCTTCTTCTCTACTTCTTTAGGAGCTTTCTTTGTAGTTGGCTTAGATCTTGTTGTTGCTACCCTAGTCCTTGTTTAAGTTGGTGGTGGAGGAGACAGGGGTTCACCACTATTTTCTTTACATCTTCCTTTTCTTTAGGATTAACATTTTTAGCCTTCTTTGTGGGCGGTGTAAAAACAAATAAGGCTTTACCATTGACTCTTTCTTCTTCCTCTTGCTTGTCACCATTGTCTTTCTCTTCATCTTCTCCAAGACCTTGTGTCGGCTCAAAAGGTTCCTTGTCTTTTCCTTTTGTGCCTAGTATTTCTTCTAGGTCTTCAATCATCTTCTTTCTTTTCTTCTCCTTAAAAGCTATTTTGATAGCACTAGTGATTCTTGCCTTAGCCATTTCATACTTTCCAAAAATTTATTCTTTAGTATCAATCTCCTCCTTTAATAATGCAACAATATTTGCACTCACTATTTTATAATCAATTTGCTAGCCATGCCTTCTTTGGCTTCATTGCCTACAAAAAAGTGTTATCTGTATCCACTAGAAACAATACATAATTATAGTATGTCATTACCAATTCTTATGGTATTCTGATCCTCATCTTCATTCTCTATTTGAATTCTTCAAAATATGTGTCCAAGACATTTTCAAAATTTTATCCTGACTATGTTATGTAGTCACTAATTTTCCTTGTCCTTAGTTTTCATTGCTCCCAAACTATATTACCAATATAGGAAAATATTTCTAAACATAAAAGAAAATACACATGATAAGTGATCCAAACTTACATATAGAAATTTTTGTGTTCTAGATGGATATTAGGTTTTCTAGTAACTAAATTTTTTTCAACTCTATAAGATCACATTCATGATATTTTACAACAATTTTCCACATCTAATCCACTACTGTACATGGTAAACTATTCAATCTGCTCAATTGATAGAATTTGTGAGCAATTAATCTCAGTAAAAATTCAATTAATGGATTAGTGATGTTAGAGATGGACAACCCTCATCCATTTTACTTAACCTTTGTATTTTTATCAGTTTCCTCATGACTCAGACACCTCATAGTAAGTTTCTTGTTTAAGATCAAATACCCTATGACCTTGTGAATTATCTTCTTTGTAATGTTTATAGGTCCATTGTCTAGCCATAGTTTCATGTCATGGATCTTGCTTAGAATTTTCTTGATCCATTCTATCTTGATATTGCTCAAAAAATCTAGGGTGTAATGACCTATCCAGAGATCCTTGGAATAAGGATTCAATTCAAGCCAAGATTTTTTTTTAAAAGTATGAATTCAAAAGACAACATCATACATGGATTAAAAAGATTGCAATGAAAGACTTCACCACAATCTTGGCAACCAACAAATCTTCACAAATGTCACTACCAAATGGACACACACAAATAGAGGCTAGCAATTACTATGTATAGGATGAGGGCTCAAAAGAACAACCACTCATCAACTAAACACCATGCTAGAAGCTAAATGTAGAATCCTAAAATTTGGCTAAGTCTAAAATCTTAAAGACCTCAAATATGATTTTCTAAATTTTAGAAGTCCTAAAATTTCCTAGAATCTTTATCTTATCTTAGAGAGGTCTGAAATATATCTCAAAAGACTCATCACATATATGAAAATATATCTTAACTTAAACACCTTAGAAAGACTATTTTGAACTAGAAAGGTGTGAAATCCAACAAGGTGTCCAAAACCAACTTTCAAAACTTCCTCGGCCAAGCCTAACTACTCCTTGTGCCTTGTGTGAGGAAGTAAATGTTGGAAATATGACCAATCAATCATACAATGTGAGTTATATGGTTTTCATTTATGAAAAAATATTTGTTTTGTAGTTTAGTCATGATTATTTGTGAAGGACAATTGTCTAAGTATTAGATAGTGTTATAGCAACATGACAGATTTGTGATAGCAAAATATTCCCTTGAAATCTATTGAGAGAAAAGAACCTAATACTCCTGAAGTAAAAAAGGATCTAAGAAAAATAGATGATACATCTAAAGACAAAGAGAATTCTAGTCACTCTAAGAAAGCTAAAGAATTTGATCAAGATGTGGATAATAGAAGAAAGGAATCTCATGCGTGGTGTGATGAACTTGAATATACTAAAGATGATTGCAAAGGTAAGTCTTTCAAACATATTTCAAAATTTTATTTTCATAATTGTCCTGGATATGGTCATTATGCAGTAGATTATAAGAAACCTAAATTTGATAGTAATAATACAAATAGTAGGATATATAGGAACACTAGCCATGTAGGAAATAGAAGAATATCTCACAAAAATGAAAGTGGAGAAAGAAGACAAATTGTTTGTTATAGATGCAACAATCTTGGACTTATTGCAAGGAATTGTAGAGCACCTGACAATCGATAGAATGAATAAAGAAGAAATGTACATGTATGCCAATTATGTAATACCTTTGGACACACAACAAAGTTCTCTAGAATGGATAGAAGAGACCTAAACAAGAATTAGAATTATAGAAAGAACAATAGAAGAAATGATGACAGTCTAAAGAAAGAAATGAAGGAGTAGACAAAAGAATTAAAGGAATCATTTGTAAAGGCAAAGGAACCTGAAATCTCTCATACGGTTCTAGAAGATGTACCTAATAAGATAGTAAAGTCACTTATTGTTTGTTACTCCTCCTACTAGAATTAAGTACTCTTAATGAAACTGCACATCAATTATTGATAACTAATGATAGAGAAAATATCATAGTTTGTGTAGTTAACAGTATGTACTAGACATTTAAAGAAGTCTACAATGAAGTGTGCATTGATTGATATGGTCTGTATAAGGTTATATAGGAAGAATATCTCTATGCTATATAAAGATAGTATACTAAATGAGTGGTAGATATGCATTTAATGTGAAGTACAGATTGTGAAAGAATTAAAGGACATGAAGTGATTTTAAAACTTCATTTGTTTGTGTGAAATATAAGTGTGAGATCGAAGAAAGATTTGAAGATTTAAAGAGGTCTGAAGACACAAAAATTCACCAAAAACCCTAATACATTAAGTTGAGGTATTTTTTGAATTTTTTGAGCATATTTTTTAGAAATGGAAAGACAAGAAGTTTTTAATATCAACAATAGACCTAGATATAATTTCAACAAACACCCATTTGTTTCTTTGCTTGACAACCCTATTGGAGCATTTTTGTAATTTCTGGAAAATGTTCTTCATGTTGAGGATATAAGAGGTTATATTCATTGTAAAATTGAAATCATTCATAAGGAATTAGAGAAAATGTGCAGAAATGATTTGTCACTAAAACTAGGATATGGATATCTAGAACAACTTAACCTAGTTAAGCATATGTTCTACATGGACTTTAACAATCATGAATGGACAAGGATAATTTTGAGTAGAGCACATGATGATATTCTATGGCTAGGAGATTCTATCATATGTATTGATAATGACCTAATTCACAAGGTCATAAGTTTGAGTAATGAAGGAAGTAATCCAGTGAAGATAAAGAATGTGCACAAGATAGTTGAGAAAAATCTCAACACATGTTTTAATGGTAGAAACATGAAGTTCAACAACATTTAAGATGATGGAGTGAGACTGATTAGCAAAAATTTGGGATGCAAGTTCATTCATTGATCTGGGATAGATTCAGTTCCAACAGGATTTCTTCATGTAGCTTACCTGGCAGTAAAAGGTGAAGAGTTAATCAATGTGACATTATCCAAACATAGTTGTTGGATAATATATCAAGAATCAAGAAGTCTAGGAGTGTAGTCTTTAGGTTTGAATCCCTACTAACTCATATATTCTTCTATGCAACAAAGAAATTTCTTGGTATCATAAATTGGGATGGAATTGAGTGCACAATGCAAATAATCACTCACACATACAAAACAAAACCTAAAACAATTAGAGATAGTGATATTGAAAGAATAATGAAATATTTCGAAGAAGAAATGAAGAAAAGGTATAGGATACTTCTTGTGCTAGTGGAAAAATATAAGGATGAATTATGTTTCATGGTTGAAATAGATTTCACTTGCATGGAGGTGGTAGTTCCTCGAGTTAAGTTCACTGAACCTATGGGTTATGAAATGAGTAAGGAATTGATTGAAGGGTATGCACATATAATCCTTCACTTAGAAGTTGATTCTAAATTTCCTAGATGGGAAACATATATTGAGAATATGAGAGAAGTTAAAATAAGTTAGATAATCAAGGACTGTAAGAAGAAGGTGGAAAAGGTGATTGATTCTATTATGAAGGAATCAAGAATGACAAGAAATTAATTTGATGAAGTGAAAGGGATAGCCATGGAAATGAAGGCTAGTGGTCAATTTGAGCTATCAACCCCTACACCTATTGTAGTGGCTAGACCTACTAAAGAGGTTACAATTGCCTAGAAAAGTGCACAAGCACCTCCTATTCCATATGTAGTAGCTGTGTAGCAACACCCTCTAAAGAATCTAGTGAAGACTGAGAAAGCACCAACAACTAGGAAGTCTACAAGGCTTGAAAAGACCAAAACCCCTCCTAATAAGAGAAGAACATTGCATATTAGTTCTTCTAAATCTAAAGAAGAAACTGGTGATAGACCAATAGAGCTAGCTTATTAGGAAGCAAAGACTTTAGTAAGACAAAAGCATGGAAACCCAAGGTAGAGAATCTCAACATGCAAATTATTAATGACAATAAATTTGTACAATTAAATAAGTACTATGACTTGTATAAAAATATAGATAGGAGATAACTAGAAAATATTGTAGTTAGGAATATGATCCTTAAAGATAAAAGGTTTGATAGCATAAGAGGTCAGATACCTAAAGATTTTTACAATAGACTGAGAAATAGGAAAAGCAGAGTGATAGAGGAAGACAAGAAAATAAGAATTAATATGGTGAAATTTTTTGTAGTGTAAATAATGAGGAAGAAATAATAGAAATTTTGAAAGGAATAGCACCATTGTTGACCAATAAAAGGAGATCCATTCTTCTAATGGGAGGAAATTATGAAGAAGTAAATGTGGAAACTCAAAAGGCAATAGTCTCATACATGTCCACCATGCCAAAGATTAGTGCACAGCTAGAAAAGACAAGCCCTACATCAGAAAAGAGTGCATAGCCAGAGAAGGCAACCCCTGTGCCTAAGGAGTGTAAGGAGTGTGTGCAAATAGAGGAAACTAGTCCTACTATAGGTAGTCCACTTCATAGTTTTGAGAAACCAATTTCAAGTGATTCACCACATATTACCACTAGTAGTGAATCTATGCTAGTGGATAACACCAATGTGACAATTGATAGAATTGAGGACCCATTTAAAGATTTTGGTGCTAGAATTGTTGGCAATATTGTGGATTACAATAGCTCATCTAATGAAGAAGAAGATCAAGAGCTAGAGGAAGAAGATGCACCTTCTGAAAATAAAATAAAATCTAGCATTGAAGTAGCTACTTCAATTATGCTCCTAGCAATAGCATTAGCAATGCCCTCTGCACACCTACTCAAGAAATAGTGGTCAAAGTAGTAGCAATACAATTAAATGAAGAAGATGAAGCAAAAAATATCATATCTTCTTTGAATAAATTTCTTGAGAAGAAGAAATTAGTCAAGTTTATTAAAAAGAGTTTAACTTCTATTTTGGACAGAATGGAAAAGACATAAGTCCTATTGACACACCTACATATATTGAACAACAAGCAGAAATTTTGTGTATAAATTTTGATAATGAGTTCACAATACTTACTAATGTGGCTACAATTCAAGTACAAATAGATTGGTTTTGACAATTAAGTGTCAACACACTTAAGAAATTTTCTAAGTTGATGCCAAGTATAATATAGATGTCGAGTTATAGTATGTGCTGAGCCAAAAATTCAACAAGTGTCGAGTCATTCAGATGCCAAGAAAGTTTCAACTGCCAAGTGATAATAGATGTCAAGCCAGTGTATATACCAAGTAAACTATAGGTGCTGAGCAAGACAAAATTCCTATGTGTGCTGAGCATCAGTAATTAATAAGTGTTGAGTAACATAGAATTAGCATAAGAGTTTGTGCTCTCACAAACTCATATGTAAACTATTTTTAATATGACACAAGAAGAATCTCAAAGGATTAAAAGATAAGATTGAATCTTTTTTATTCCTTATAAAATCAACATGCAACCAATCAGAAAAATGGAAGGATTTGAGCAGGAAAGATGGATGTCTCAATTGTAGATTCATACCTAACCCTAAGTCATGAAACCTTTTTAAGGAGGTCAAAACCCCATAATTCAGTGTGTGTACAAGAATGGAAGGAGAGAATACTAGCAAATTTTGAAGGAAGTGAAAGGGGTGTAAGGACTTAGAAGAAGAACAATATTGCAGAATCAGTTGGTCAAAATAGAGTATCAAGTACTTCGAACAAAATCATATTAGATAAAAAAGGATCAAATCAAATTGGATAGAAAATGGATTTGAAATCAGCAATTGAGGGTTGTAAATTATCAGGTGAACACATTCTACTATACTTTCTAGCCATTATATTAGGAGAATGAAAATCCTATGAAGATAGGTTGGTTTAACAACCATATTGTAAATCCTTTAACAGGGTGACATTCCAAGTGAATGTTTGTAAATCCTTTAGACAGGTCACTTTTAACAAAGTGTTAGAGCCTTTAACAGGGTAGGCCTTTCACAAGGTAGACCATTGATGATGGTTAAATTTTGTAACCTTGACAAGTTATATATTGTTGTAGTGATAAGTTGTGGGTGTCATCCTCACCCTAGTTTTACCTTCTCATTTTGGAGGGTTTTTGGGTGATCAAATATTGTGTTGTCTATTTTTCATGCATGCCTTTACTTTATGTTAATTAGAAATGTTTCATGCATGTATTGATTTCAGTTAAAAGTTTTATTAGCTTAAAGTTTAGTACTTCTGATTCACCCCACCCCCCTCTCAAAAGTATTCTTCCCTCTTGTAAATTCCAAGGATTGGTATCAAAGCCAAGTTCTTACAAGGAGAAGCCTTACATCTTGAAGAAAAGATCCAACAATGGAGATATACAAGGAAGATTATAGAGAATCAAGAGATTGAGATACATCTCATTCTACATTCTCTAGAAGAAGCTAGGGAAGAATTGAGGAAATCCCTAAAGAGAAGAAAAGAAATTGCCATAGTTAAGAATGATACACAGTACAAGGAGAATGACATCTCAAAAGTGTTTGTCAATGGAGATTCCAAGGATTTTGATGGAGCAATTGCAAATCTAATTAAGAAGAATAGAGCTCAATCATAAGAGATCAAAACTCTTAAGATTGAGCAAGAATCACAAGCCATGATGCTTTGTGAAGTGATCGAATAGAAGAAGAGATCTATTGAAGATAAAGCTATGATAGAAGATGACAAGAGGAACCTAGCCAATAGACTAGAGGAGAAGTTAATTGAGCTTGCAAGAATTTCCAACACGTAACTAGACACCCTAAGTCAAATGTCAAGGAAATTGAGATCTCCACACTAAAGATGAAAAATGGACAACTACAAAATGACTTGAGAAGAGAAAAGGAAATTGCAAAGAGCTTCAACAAACCCAATGAAGCTATCAAGTACTTTGAATAGTTACTAAAATCACCAAGATCCAGTAATGACACTTTAGGACTAGGATACACCAACACTAAAATATAAGACTCATGAAAGATTGTAGAAGAAAGAAATAACAAAGGTAAGAACACAAAACCCACTTGTCATTTTTGTGGTAAAAAGGGACATACCTCTAATGTGCGTAAAAGCAAGAATGCCAACTAGCATGACAAACCTAAAAACATGGGTCACTGTCACAAGTGCAACAAGCAAGGACATCAAGCACATGACTGCAAGACTAGAACCATTAGGACACCAAGATTTGAAGGTCACTACTACAATTGTAAAAAGTATGGATACATAGCTTCTAAATGTAGATCAAAGCCTATGTGGACACCAAACCAACCAACAAAGTCAAATAGTCATGGACATCACTACAATTGGGACTACAATATTATGAAAAGTTGTCACTACTATCAAGAATATGGACACATTCTAGAGAACTACATAAAAAACACTTTAGCCACTTGCTTCAATTGTCTAAAAACTAGACACATCAGCAAGTATTGCCCAACAAGGTCAAAGGCACCCAACTCTAAGTTCAAAAAAAGAAAAAGGAAAGTTGATGTTGAACATATCAGAGGAGAAATGAATAGATAATGAAAAAGAAAAGATGGAAGCAACACATCCAATGGAGGGATCACTTCACCTAAAAGGTCAAGTGGTCACACTTCATCCAACTAAGAAAAATAAATTATGTGGGATTGATATTTAAATGTTTTATCATACATCAGTTCCAAGACTCAATCAGTACTAAAAGGGTTACATTAGCATGAATAAAGATGCAAAGTTAAAACTTCAAAATTTTCACATTGTTGCCAAGTGAGGAAAGTTGCATTCAGATGTCGAGTTGTTTGCCAAAGTTAGTAGAAGTCAAGTTAGGAGTGGATGTCGAGTGAAGGGAAATTCCTATTGAAGTTGAGTAAGGGAAACTCTAGTGTATGCCAAGTATTGGAAAATCAATGGAAGCCGAGTGAAACAGAATTGCATAAGGAGTTGAGTGGATACTTGTATATGCACTCAACATTAAATGCTATGAAATGAAGGGTATAAGGTCATGTTTTCAATCATTTTTCATCATCGTGAACACATAGTAAGAACAAGAAGAGTGCAAAAATGGTTTCCAAGTAGAGATTGAAGATTTTATGCAAATTAAAGCCAAGATTCGGCATCATTATATCAATTCAAGGTATTTACACTAGTGCTGAGCTAGGCAGTTAAGCCATTTTTACATTTTGAAACCCTAGTTTGAAGAAATAGCATCTAGCTCTAGGAAACCCCAAGATAAAGAGCCTTTTGAGGTTCAATTAGTTAGTAATGAAGTTAAGTAGCCAAATTTTAGACCAATTCCCAAGGCAACATATAAAAATGACCCTGTCAGAGCTTTATCCATAATTCCACCTAAAGTTGTGATGGTGCAAGATGTTAGAAGATGTTATAATTGCAAAATTGTAGCTATTGGTGACATGGAGATTAGGGAAGCATACAATAAACTATGTTATAATAGGGTAGAGAAGGAAGAGTTTCAAATTGTTGAAAGGAAGGGCTTAACCCATGCCCTAGATTTCCCTACTGTATTCAAAATGGAATGGATAAGAATTGTGCTGAGCAGAATCCATGATGGACATCTATGGTTGGAAGATGGACCCATTAAACTATGTAAAAGAATTATACATAGAGTAACTAGGTATCCAACCCTAGAATGGCCAAAAACTCTAAGGAGTGATTCAAAAGAAGCCATAGAGAAGAACATTGGGGAAAAGTGGAACAAGAGAGGGATGACAATTAACACCATCAAGTATCCTCTTGTAGAATTTTCTATTAGAGTCATATCTCATAAATTTTTCTAGTCAAGCTGACTCAATAGTGTACCTTGTATTGTAGTAGATGTGGGATACAAAATTGTTAAGAAGGATCATACTTATGATCTAGCTAAACTACAATTACAACAGATTATGGAGAATTTGGGAGCCATAAGAAGGTCCAAGGGAGCCCATTGAAAATTTGGAGCAATTTTGATATTTTTATACTTTTATGTATAGAATGGATTCCCCTCTTTTGGAAAAGTAAGCTGGAAAACAAATAGTTCAATAGTAGTACAAGTGAATGAATACATAGAATAGATGGGGGTAAATTTTGAAACTATTATGACTAGCTACTTTGAAGACTTTAAGAAGTCAATGAAATAGAGACTCTGGATACCTGTCTCTCTTTTTGAACAACAAATTAATGACATATGTTTCTTAGTAGACATTGATTTCATGTACATCCAAGCAATAGTACTAAGGGTGAGATGGCTAAGGCCACTTGGATATGAAATCAATATTGATGAGGCATCATCAACAATCATAGCATTGCTAGCAGAGGACATTGACAAAAGTGTTCAACCCTTTGGCACTTTTGATATTATAAGATCTAAGGTGGATATGGAATTGAAAACTACTTCAACCTTGAAGAAAAGGGACAAATTGGTGAAGAAGATTAAGGTAGGATTTGGTGAAGGCACTGCAGAAGGTGAGGAGGATGATGAAGAGGAAAATGAAGATGAAGAAGAGAAGGATCAAGGACCACTAGCATTGACCCAAGGCACAGGAGGATATGAAGAAGATCAATAAGGTGCCAAAGAGGAAGTGGAAACCAAGGAAGCACCTAAGCTAGAGGCAATGAAAAGAAAAACCACCACCAAACAAACTACCAAGCCCAAGAAAGTTGCTAAGAATAGCCCAGAAAATCCTACCACAAGAGCCAACACAAGAGCCACATCAAAGAAGACCACTGAATAGGAAGGTCCAACCAAGAAGAAGTTGAGAAGAAAATATGTTGCACCTCCTGAATCAGATGCAAAAATAATAGAATCTGATGATCACAGGCAATTCAGAGTTGTAAGTCACACCCCTAAGTCTAATTTGGAAAACATATCTGAAAACATTAGGGATAATGCAAACTTATTTTGTTTAAAAGGCATTGATTTTAATAAGTTGAATAGAGAGGAACAAAACATGGTTGAAGGGCCAGTCTACACCATGATGAAAAAGTTCAAGAACACTCCACTTGAACTTGACAATAAAATGCCCAAGTAGTTATATTCAATTATAGAAAATAAATGGCATTATTGCCTCAATATGGAAAAAGAAATAAGGGAGTCAACATTGGCTTGAGTAATGCCTAAACTTACTAAAGGGAACATAAGAAAAGAAAATAAGAAGCATGGGAGAAAATTTGCACCCAAGTATAGAGCCTTTAGTATATTGTAGAATAAAATTGAAGATGTTATGAAAAATTTCACTCAAATGTGGAAATTGATTTATGGGCTGACAATAGTGAAAGAAGGAGAAATAGACCCTATTGAGGGTAGAAACAATGAAGAGGAAGAAGACAATGATAAGGAGGAAGAATGAGAAAAAGAAAAGATAGATGTTATAGTGGAAAAGGAGACACAAAGAGATGAAATGTGATGGAGTACAGCTCTGCTACCACTAACAAAGGTATGCTTTGATACCACTTCATGGAGTATAGCTTTGCTACCACTAACAAAGGTATGCTCTGATACCACTTGATGGGGACACAACCCAAGTACAGAATAGACACAATAGGAAAGGGAAAATTTTATTAACTATGAAAATATGCAAGTACATTGAGTGCAGAGAAACAGACTCCAAAACATGCCCTATGGGCTTACAATAACATAAATCTAGAGATAAATTCTTCTCCTAGTACCTTCTCTCAAACTCCACTCCGAACTACCTTTTACAATGCCAAAAATGTCCTTAAATAGACCCCAGAGGGTTAAGGATTAGGAATACATTCTAGAAAGTGCTAGTTGGTATCCACCGACCAAATAGAAGGTTCCAGAAGCCGCGTTAGAAGTTGACGCAAAACTAGAAGAATCTAGAAATGGTAATTGAACTTTCGGGAGGGATAACATTTGAACCATAGCTCCGATTGACAAACTGTTTACATTTCTAGAAAGCTCTCGAAGTGCTCTATAGCCCTATGGACAAGCTTGGCTTGTCCCCAATTTTTTGGCCTTGTTTGAGGTCATTTAATGCCCCTAACCTGACTTTGAAGCATTCTTAGGAGGTCTCCAAAAATTGAAAAACTGCAATAACTTTCAAACCATGGGGCCTTTTGACTTGGTTCTTTTTTTGGAATGCTCTAAATTAAAATTAAATTCATCTAGCCAATTTACACCTTCTAGTTCACCAAAATGATTGCTCAATTACATACTCCTATTTTTTCAGCATTTACATGTATCCCAAGGTGTTCAAATACTCTATCCTAGAACACTGATAGTGGAACTATGAGAGTTGGAACCTTTATTTGACCCAAATGGGTATCCAGAAATGAAAACACATAAAATAGAAACTAAGTCTAAGTACATTTTTTTGGGTGACACAAGATTGCCTTATACCTCTGGATGCTCTTGCATCAAAATGGCAACTGTTGAGGAGAAGCAACAAGAACAGAGGGTGCAAGAGATATAATTGCCACCACCAAGTCCTCCACATATAACTCCCACACCTGTAGATATAGTAACTATTCAAGATGTTCCTGACAATTCTGGTTAGAACATAAATCCACTAACTATAGAGGATATCAAAAATATTTTTCACCAAACTACACTGCAAGCACAATTGTGTACAAATCTAGTCTTGGTGAGTGTGGAAGAATTGCAAAAAGTTGTGGCAGAGATAATAAGGGATAAGGTGAATCCACAAGAACCACCTTCTCATATCCCAACAGCCACAAGTGGACAACCCTAAGAGCAAGCTACACAAGACACATTAGAAAATGTTGACTCTATAGTTCAAGTCTTGATGACTGAAAAAAGACACATGGGACAGAGGAGACAGAGCCTACAAGGGAGCAAACAAGATAGATAGATGCATTTGTCTCTATAACACAAGAACAATGTGCACCCCCAAAGATCATAATAATTGATCAAGAAAGAATAAAGGAGGAGACCCCAAAGGAGAAGGAACAAGAGGTAATACAAACATTGATAAACTTGCCTATAATAGGGACTCCTACTGGAACAACTCAAAAGTTGAGCACTGAAGCAATACCACTACAAATTTCAGCACCAGGCTCAAGCTCTACAAGAGTAGCAAGGGTACTTAACTATGGAGACCCTACACTAGATGAGGACATAGTCATTCCCAAATATGACTATGAAAATATGAACATTGATCAAATAAATAAAGTGCAAGAGGCACTTGAGAGGAAGAAAAAGCAAGAGAAACTCAAAAATGAGTATAAACAAAGGCAAGCTTTGATTGAAATAAAAGAGATCTTTCAAGATGCTTTTAGCTTGTAGGTACCTGATGAAACCAAGTCTATTATGGAACAATTATCCAGTATAGTGGACCAGGTACAGAATGAAGACCTTGATACTAATGCAAAATTGTTAGAATGGTTTGAAAAGAAGTTTCAAATGAAGGTGATTGAGAGAATAACGGGTGAAATAGCACTATCTTAGGTGGAGCTAGCCAAGAAGATTGAAAAGGTAAAAGTAGTACTTGAGAATATATTCTTATTGTACTCAAAATTGTGTGATCCATCCATTTTCAGACAATAAACCAGCCAATGAGTTGTGAGCTTTGAGAGGAACCTTAAGATATCTACTATGCAATTACCCAAGGATCCAACTCAAAGTGAGAAGCATTTTCAAACTACACTTCACACTCAGAAGGAACTAGCTATGTTAACATCAAATGAGGCAAATGTGAAGGCCAAGCTAATATAGATTCAATCTGCTATCACCCCACACATGGAAATTTTGTAGAAAGAAATGGCCTATGCTGAAATTTTTTTAAAGAAAGACTCCAATCTTTTTGCATTGGAAGGCCTAGTTCACCTTGCAGTAGAGACAACCATCTAGCTCAAATAATTGAAAATTGCACTAGACAATTGGGATGCTTCACTAAGGATAGTCATGGAGGTAAATAAATTCTTTTTGGCTAAGTATTTAGTTAATGCATAGAATCCTTTGACATAAGTATCAAAAAAGGGGGAGAGAATTATATAAAGGGGGAGATAATGGGAGATAAAACTAAAGGGGGAGATAAGAAGTTAAATTTTGATAAGCCAAAAGGAAATTAAAACTACAAGGGAAGATGTGTGAAAGGGGGAGTAAAACTAGAGTAGGGCAGATAGAATAGAGACAAAGAGTATTAGAATAAACATGAGACAAATCTATCATGAGAAGTTGTGGATATAGCAATGGCACATCAACTCAAGTGAGAGTTACAAATTTTGAGGTATCTTCAAAAAATTTTGAACAATTTTTGAATTTTTGTATATATGCCAAAAAATAGTATATTATACTCAAAAAGATTATATTCGTCAGGTATAGTTAAGTGTTTTTGACACCCATGTCAAAAGGGGAGATTGTTAGTCTCAGATATGTTTTGACAATTGAGTGTCAACACACTTAAGAAATTTTCTAAGTTGATGTCGAGTATGACATAGATGCCAAGTTACAGTATGTGCAAGCCATAAATTCAATAAGTGTTGAGTCATTTAGATGTCAAGCAAGTTTCAATTTCTGAGTGACAATAGATGCCGAGTAAACTATAGTTGTTGAGCAGGAAAAAAATTCTATAGGTTTCGAGCAAGACATAATTCTTATGTATGTCAAGCATTATTAATCAGTAAGTGTTGAGTAACACATAATCAACATAAGAGTTTGTGCCCTCACAAACTCAAATGTAAACTATTTTTGAGCCAACACAAGAAGAATCTCAAAGGATTAAAAGATAAGATCGAATCTTTTTTATTCCTTATGAAATCAACATGCAACCAATCAGAAAAATGGAAAGATTTGAGCAGGAAAGATGGATGAATCTTAATCATAGGTTCATACCTAACCCTAAGTCTTGAAACCTTTTTAAGGAGGTCAAAACCCCATAATTTAGTGTGTGTACAAGAATGGAAGGAGAAAATACTAGCGAAGTTTGAAGGAAGTGAAAGGGGTGTAAAGACTTGGAAGAAGAAGAACATTGTAGAATCAATTGGTTAGAACAGAGTATCAAGTACTTCAAACAAAATCATATCATATCAAAAAGGATCAGATCAGATTGGATAGTAAAAGGATTTGAAATTAGCAATTGAGGATTTTTATTTATCAAGTCAACACATTCTACTATATTTTCTAGCCATTGTATTAGGAGAATGAAAATCCTATGAAGATAGGTTGGTTTTATAGCCATATTGTAAATCCTTTAACAGGATGATATTCCAAGTGAATGTTTGTAAATCCTTTAGATAGGTCACTTTTAACAAATTCTTAGAGCCTTTAATAGGGTAGGCCTTTCATAGGGTAGACCATTGATGATGGTCAAGCATTATAACCTTGAAAAGTTACATATTATTGCAATGATAAGTTGTGGGTGTCATCCCCACCCCAGTTTCACCTTCTCATTTTGGAGGGTTTCTGGGTGATCAAATATTGTGTTGTTTATTTTTCATGCATGCCTTTACTTTCATGTTAATTAGAAATGTTTCATGCATGTATTGATTTCAATTAAAGGTTTTATTAGCTTAAAGTTTGATACTTCTGATTCACCCCCCCCCCCCCCCCCCCCCCCCCCCGCCCCAATTCCAACAATACCATGTGTAAAAACATAAGGAATGATATAGAAACCTTGAATGTATGTGTTAAGGAATTGAGACAAAGTATAGAAGAATGGAAGCAAACTTATGCTATGTTTAACTTGGCATACATCCATGTTCAAAGTTTTTGATAAGAAAATCAAAGAAAAGGTAACTGAGCTTCAAACACTCATTGACAACTTTATGAACTAGAATTTGAAGTTAGAAATCATTGAGCATACAATGTAGACACTACATGACAACATCAGGGATACTCAAGAAAAAATAGAGAAACTTCTGAAAAGATTCACTCTTTTGAGAGATCACTTGTCATGTCCCCTTTTCAAATAATTAAAAATAATAATCTTTGCTAAGACGGGCAGGCCCAAGAAAGTGAAGTTTCGGAAAAAGGGAGTTAATCTTTGGAAACCGTTGGACTAATAAATGATAATTATTATTAAAATATGTTTCATTAACCTCTCTTGGACGTGAGTTATAGTTATGCCCTTTTTAAAGAGGTTTGGAGGCATTTTGGGGGGATTCCAGACTTGATTTTCACTCATTCTTTGTTATTCTTCAGAGGCTGCCAAACCTGTGGAGAAGGAGACCCAAGAACGGGAGTTTGCAGGTTTCCAGGGAGACCCAAGAACGGGAGTTTGCAGGTTTCCAGGAAGGCTAAGGACGGGAGTTTGAAGCCATTCCATGTGCATGCTCATACAGAGTTTTCCTTTGTGCTGAACAGTGCAGATTTGTGAGTTTCCGGGTGTATTTTTGTAAGAGTTTGGTGTTTCCGGTTGAGTATTTCATATCAGTTTTGGTTGCTGCTGTATTTTATACTTTAAGCTGTTAAAATAGAGCTGAATATATATATTGGGACGTGATTAAACTTCTGAGATAGATTATTAGTGTTCTTGTGGTGTTTTCGAGCATATTTTGTGCTATTTCGGGAGCCCGATGAGCATAGTTTTGGTCCTACATTTTCGAGCTGTTGTGTAAAGGCTATACGGATCTGGAAATATCAATTTGTAGGCTGTTATGCTGCTGAAAGTTCTGTAAAAATTTCCATTTTCAGATTCATTAATAATTTGTGAAGTTGTGAAGCTTTTAGCACTATTTTCAACATACCCGATTTGGGGTTTCTTAAGGAATTTGGTGGATCTTTGTGATAGCAGTTGTTTGATTTTAAAGATCTGATTAGAGGTTGGAAATATCATAAAAAATCAGAAAAGGGACATTTCAGTGGTATCAGAGCCATGATCTTGCCAGCCTGAGGGTTTGTAGAAGTTGCAGAAGTTTGCATTTCAGTTTTGACAAGTACCCAGATCTTGCATGTCAGT
Organism: Cupressus sempervirens; assembly: GCA_028749045.1. Lineage (NCBI taxonomy): Eukaryota > Viridiplantae > Streptophyta > Pinopsida > Cupressales > Cupressaceae > Cupressus > Cupressus sempervirens. The sequence goes on from CM053787.1 coordinate 668,654,343, forward strand.
TTTGACAACTACCCAGATCTTGCATGTCAGTTTTGACAACTACCCAGATCTTGCATGTCATAATTTGGTGGTTGCATGTTGCTTCTAATTAGTTTCATGTCAAAATCTATGGTTTCATGCTACTTCTAATCATTTTCATGTTAGTTCTTGGTGAATTTGGTGGTTGTAGAAGTTTGCATGTCAGTTTTGACAACTACCCAGATCTTGCATGTCGGTTTTGACAACTACCCAGATCTTGCATGTCATAATTTGGTGGTTGCATGTTGCTTCTAATCAGTTGCATGTCCAAATCTATGGTTGCATGCTACTTCTAATCATTTACATGTTAGTTCTTGGTGTTTGAAGAAGTTATATCCTATTGGGGTTACACTCTACTTTATCCAGAATGGACAGGTATAGTATAGAGTCTCAGAGGGAACAATCTTGGACAATTGATAGCCAGAGTCAAAATAATAGAAAGGATGGTTATTTAGACATTCGAGATAAACTTATGAAAATAAGCCATGACATGTCTAAACAGTTGGTTGAGCACCACCGTATAAATGACATGTTATCTGACCCAGCTAAGGTGGATAAGTTGACTGGATTTCTATTTGGCAGATTTTCTCACAGGACAGATGACACAATTCCCAAGAACTTGCATGAGGAGTTTGAGAAACTAGCTAATAGCCAGGTAGAGGTCTCAGATTCTACTCTGCCAGAAGAGGTGGTGGGAAAGGATATTACACAGATTGATAGTAACGGTCAACTTGATACTCAAATTGAGACAATTGTTTACAGATCGTCAAAGGGTGATGCCACAGGTATTCAGGATGGTATAGTTACAACAGGCAGTGACTACAGTGTAGTGGGTTCAGATGATGATTATGAGGATGTTGTTGTGCAGGATGGTGAGATACCTGGTAGAGATGAGCAGACATTGAGCATTCATGACTTTGCTGAGAAAGAGTACCAGACACAGTTAGATGCTTCATCACATGAGGTTGAGGCTGGTAGTACTTCACATGATTTGTCCAGCCAGCTAAAGGTGAACAAAGATAGTAGTGTGACTTCATTATCTCATCATGACAGGTATGTGGAGTTAGTTGGTATTGGTCATATTACTCAGGTGAGGAGTTTACTTGGGTTACCAGTTGATTCTAGTTTACGGATATGGACTCGAGATTGTTATATTGGCATTTGGGATTCAGTTGACTGGAGATCTTTAACACTTTTTGGTAGCAGTGTTTGTTTGGGTGCTATCATGGATTTGATTAGCAGATTACACGGTGTTGTCTTTTTTTGTGCCAGTATCTTGTCTCATGTTGGTATTAGTTTTTATACACCAATGTTGGGCTTTGTTCATATATCCAGTCGGCCATACTTGCTGGAATGTGTTGATGATATTTCATATTTGGCAGTGTGTATAGATGAGTCCCAGGATCATATTGGCATTGATGACATCCAGAAGGATACAGTGGGCAGTTTTGAAGACTTAGTTTCCTTGGGTATAGAGGAGTTGGACAGCAATGCTAATGTTTTTGATACTCTGTATGTTGATATGAGCTTTAGATTTGATTCACAGGATATGGATGGTAATACTCTAGAGACTAGTAACTTTGAGGACACTCCTTCAGACAGTGCATTAGAGGAGGCTTGTAGGAGACAGTCAAACCAGTGCCATCATGTGTCTAATCAGTTGAGAGTTAGTGACCAAGACATTGCTATCACTTGCCAACATTTTGATGCTGCTCGTCAGTTGTTAGCAGTTTATGGATGGGGTTCTCCTACTAGTGATGAGCAGGGAGGAAGTTATCTTTCCTTGACAGAGATCCACTCTTTATGGGAGGCTATTTGGATTTTGAGACAGAATTATATGCAGTTGGTAGCCGACAGAGATTATCTTATGGAGTGGGGCGGTACAGCATATGATGCATTGTTGGCCAAGGAAGATGAGGTGAGTGAGCTTACTGAGCAGCTTGAGGTGACTTCTGAGATTCTTGAGAGTACACAGTTGGCTCTCAAGGAGTCACAATTTCATTTGGCTAAGCTGACCATGGAGTTAGAGCAACTACAGTCTTTACCTGATTCTATACAGTCACAAGCTGTGGTGTTTGCTGATCTGAGGATGTCCATGGTCGAGATTGTTAGAGACAGTGGAGATGGGGATGCATCCATCCTTGATACTAACATTGGCATATCAGGTTCATTCCAACTAGAGTCGGGTTCAATTGAGTTGGGTGCTGTAGCAGATTTTTGTGGTGTGCCTGACATGTTGGTGACCTCTAGTACTGAAGGCACAGAGACTAGAGATGTATCAAAGGTCATGTGTGATGTTGGTGAGTCGACAATTGGCATGGTTCCTGCTAGTAATACTACTCCCTTGGTGATATCTTTGGAGGTAGTAGTCAGTTCCAACATGGTTGATGATCAATTGCAGTTAGTTTCATCTGGATTACAGTCTGAGCCACTGACTGAGATTGGCGCATTCTATCGGCATTACACTGTGAGGTACACTCATCAATTTACCTTTGATGACCATGTTGATGAGATTATGATACAGAGATGTACTTTGGTTCCTAGTGCTTATCATCAGTTATGGAATAGTTTGATGCCTCGAGATGAGAGTTGTGATGGGCATGACATGGCGATAGGTTCTGTAGTTGATAGCTTGATAATACATGACTTAGAGCAGGAGTTTTGGAGTGATGCTTCAGCAAGTGTTGTTATTGATTCTACTCCTTTGGCTATGACATCTCCTGACTTAGCTAGTGATCAGTTACAGTGGGTTGTATCACTTGTTCATGGTGAGCTGTTGACTGAGGTTGGTTTTTTTAATCAACATTATATTGCAGGGTATGTACATCAGTTAACAATTGATCCTTATGCTGAGGAGTTGATGGCAGGGAAATTTGGTTTGGGTTCCATTTCTTGTTTTTTATCTTGTGATGGCTTTTCACCATCAGGGGTGCATGGGAGTTATGGTTATGAGACAATGGCCAATGATCTACAGAGTTGTGTTGACTACAGGAGTTGTACAGTGTGTGGATTCTCCATACTTGGTATAGTTTCATTTGAGAGCATTCACCATTGTTGCAGAGTTGGATTGTACATTCCATATAGGCCAGTGGAATGCATTGATGGTATTTACTATGTTGGTAGTCCACTTTACTTGGGTTTTGATATTCTAAGAGTTTGTGTCTCATGGATTTTTGACTGTGGTAATGGTGATTTTGGAGTTTGGTTGAGCTATAATTGCCAGTTTGATTATGGATTCCTCTTGGTCATATTGCAGAGGATCTTGCAGGAGCCTATGTTAATTGGTAGTAGTATAGTTCATGACTACATTTGGGATCCAGGTGGATTGATTGGTTTATTGTTCAGCCATTGCTTGAGGACAAGCAATGATTGGGAGGGGAGGACTTGTCATGTCCCCTTTTCAAATAATTAAAAATAATAATCTTTGCTAAGACGGGCAGGCCCAAGAAAGTGAAGTTTCGAAAAAAGGGAGTTAATCTTTGGAAACCGTTGGACTAATAAATGATAATTATTATTAAAATATGTTTCATTAACCTCTCTTGGACGTGAGTTATAGTTATGCCCTTTTTAAAGAGGTTTGGAGGCATTTTGGGGGGATTCCAGACTTGATTTTCACTCATTCTTTGTTATTCTTCAGAGGCTGCCAAACCTGTGGAGAAGGAGACCCAAGAACGGGAGTTTGCAGGTTTCCAGGGAGACCCAAGAATGGGAGTTTGCAGGTTTCCAGGAAGGCTAAGGACGGTAGTTTGAAGCCATTCCATGTGCATGCTCATACAGAGTTTGCCTTTGTGCTGAACAGTGCAGATTTGTGAGTTTCCGGGTGTATTTTTGTAAGAGTTTGGTGTTTCCGGTTGAGTATTTCATATCAGTTTTGGTTGCTGCTGTATTTTATACTTTAAGCTGTTAAAATAGAGCTGAATATATATATTGGGATGTGATTAAACTTCTGAGATAGATTATTAGTGTTCTTGTGGTGTTTCCGAGCATATTTTGTGCTATTTCGGGAGCCCGATGAGCATAGTTTTGGTCCTACATTTTCGAGCTGTTGTGTAAAGGCTATACGGATCTGGAAATATCAATTTGTAGGCTGTTATGCTGCTGAAAGTTCTGTAAAAATTTCCATTTTTAGATTCATTAATAATTTGTGAAGTTGTGAAGCTTTTAGCACTATTTTCAACATACCCGATTTGGGGTTTCTTAAGGAATTTGGTGGATCTTTGTGATAGCAGTTGTTTGATTTTAAAGATCTGATTAGAGGTTGGAAATATCATAAAAAATCAGAAAAGGGACATTTCATCACTTATCCTCATAGGTTACATTGCTAGAAAATTAGTTGGAGGAATGCTTGGCAAAAAAATCCTCATATGAAAAATTCATGGCTACAGATTTGAACATGGCAGAGTTAGCCACAGATGCTTTATGTGTGTTAATTAGTGTATCTGATGCACTAAAATATAGTTGGAAGAAACACTTTGCACAGTTGAAGACCAACTTCAGTGACTATTTTTCCAAGTTTTGATGTAGCTACTAGATTTTGACAGAATTTTTTTGGCTGTCACTAATGTCCAAGGGGGTGAAATAAGGAAAATTTCTATTATAAGGGGGAGAAATAAATTATAATTATATTTTGAAGTAGATTAGTAAGTTTTTCTTTAAGAAAAATTTGTAATCAGAGTTATAAGGGATGTAATTCTTTCAAAACATGAATACAATGTTTTTATAGTGTTATGGTTATTTAATTTGATTGGTATGACAACATGTTTGGGACTTAGCCAATTTTCCCAAAATATTGCCATCAATGCCAAAGGGGGGATTGTTGGCGATATGACCAATCAATCATACAAGGTGAGTTATATGGTTGTCATTTATGGCAACATATTTGTTTTGTAGTTTAGTCGTGATTATTTGTGAAGGAAAATTGTCTAAGTATTAGGCAGTGTTATAGTAGCATGATAGATTTGATGATAGTGGAATATTCTCTTGCACAGTTAACTAGAGATGCATGATGTCATACTGATGACGCATACTAGTGTGCACCTTCGTACAACCAAGTTCAAGTTATGAAGGAATTGGTGATGCAGTAATGTTACAATGTAGAATAGAGCATGCCAACAGAATGAGTCAAATGAGTTGAATAATTGTTTTAATTATTAATTTTTAATGATCTGACTCTAAGGATGATATGTGAGCCACCAAAGGAAGAATCTACCAATATGTTTGGTATAAATAAAGAACTTCATTTGCAAAGTTAATGTAAAAAAAAGGAAAATGAATAATTGTGAAGTATTGTGAATGTTGTGAAATATAAGTGACAAGTGAATGTGATGTTATGATTTGTGATGCGAAGAAATGTTATATGAGATATGATTCATATTGATATGTGCAGAATCACTCTTTGTGTGGAGAATTGACAATCAAAATATTTGAAAAGTATATCAAGTGATCCAATATTGTATGTATATCTATTCTCTTGAGGAACTTATTGTATAGTTGCATGTTAGGGTAGTGGGCTCTTCTTGCACACATTTGTAAATGATCTACCAACTCCTAACAGGGTTGAAGCAACTCCTAATAGGCTTGAGGCTTCTAACAAGGCCTAGTCTCCTAAAAAGGACTCAAGACACTATACATTCTTCATAGACTCCTAATAGGGTCAATATCCTTAACCATATTCTTTATATAGTTAATCATCTTGTTGGTTCCATCCCCACTAGGGTTTTCCCTTAACCAAGGTTTCTGTAGTTAAAAAAACATGGTTTTATGAGTTCTCTTCTTTTATGGTTGTTTATATTGTTTATCACTATTGGTTCTATTCATATGCATGCCTAAAAGTAATTAATAATATTCAATTGTGGGTAAAAATATTGAAAATATTGATTCACCTCCCCAATATAATCTATTTCTAACAATACACTGGCCTCGAGTTTCACAAAAGATTTTGCATCACTTTGTGCAAGAAAGTGCATTTCTCTACACGAGGATATGAATTACTCTACATGAGGATTCACAACAATCCATGTAAGGTTTTGTTTCTCTATGTGAGGAAGTACATTATCACGTGAGAAACTATCATTCCCATGTGAGAAAACACAACAATGCAACAACAAGGCAAGATTAAAAAGCATAAAAACATGAAAACCTCCACACTGAGGAGTACTAGATCCATGTAAATAGAGGAATAATCACTTGAGAGACAAAAAGAGAACAAATAACTCTAACATTCAAACCAAAACAACATATGAAAGAACATGAAAAAAGAAACATTCCAATGTACATGTACATGGTTCATAAATAGGACATCATAAGAAGGAAATGTAACAATCAACATTGCAGTGTACTGAAAAAACATCATAATGAACTAAGAAACAAAACTGAGTGTGTGGTTCCTCCCAACCATAGTAGCATCATAAGACCATCCTGGGCCCTATCCATCCTTGTGCATAACATCCCAAACCACCAAATAGAGTGTTGGTGCTATCTTATGAGGATGTCACTACTAAAACATGTTGCAACATAAGAATAAAGAAATCTAACATGGTAGAAGTAAAGCATAACATAATCCTAGTGTAACACCTCACCAAGGTAAAATAAATAACCTAAAGTTTTACTAAATTTGCCAACATTTTTGTTTAAACAAGAAAGATAAATTATTCACATCAAATACATAGTAGCGGAAGCAATAACATACAATCAACTAGAAGCATACATGACAGGTTACATTCCTTAAGGATCCTAAGACATTAAATCACATTTAAATTTAATTAATACTAAGTCCATCAAATACCACATCCATATGAAAGAATAATTAGAAAGTCCAATGTCCATTTAAATAATATACATTTGTTCTGAATGCCTCTTGGCAAATGAAATCCAAAATGCTTAATCATCCACTGTACATGTCACAGGGTATGACAGGCTAAAAGAATATACATATGCAGAAATAGAAATACATCCTCCTCCTCGGATCTATGATACAAAGTACAATAAATGAAACCATCCACCCTACATGATATATCCATCCATCATAAAAGATATAAACATCCATCATAAAATATATCCATCCATCACAATGATACATAGATAGAATGAAAGGAAATGCGAATAAGGAAGCTCTAACCACGGTAGCAACGGACAAATCTTAATGGTAAGAGTAAAAAAGCACTACCACCTAACCGCATGGAACCTAAATGGCCCACTCCCATTGTGCTAAGGAGATAGTCTCAAGTCTAAAACATGATATCAAACCAAATACGAAAAGTACTCTCTAAGTATAAGAAATCCTAAAAGCAATCTAACTCAAGGGTTCCAAAATAGATTGACATCTAGACCCAAAGGCACACAAAGACATGTAGGAAACCTACTATGTAAGCGGAAATGTGTCATCACATGAATCATGCTAGAGTTACCCTAGTAGTCTCTCAGGACCCTGACCCCCTAGTGATCCCTATGCGGCCACTAGTATCGTCTTGTACTGAGAAAGCATATTACAGATGCAAAGTTGCAACCAAGCGTTCTCTCTACTCTCATCCTAGTCCGTACTACTTGAGGCATGGGCAAGAACATACAAAGAATCTTATTAGGTTCATCTTATTCCCATTTAGTGTAGTGTTTTCACTTATTAAATAACTTACAATGGGTTACCCTAGTAGCCACTTAGGGCCCTAGCCCCCATTGCAAGCCACTTCTTGACATTATATATAGATAACCTATCCTAGGCTCATAAAAGCACAAATCAAAGAATCATAGTAAAATCACCTTAGTCCTATACAAGTGACTAGAAAGCATCAAAAGATAATTCACAATAATCACATCAATTCTCTATGAGCAACTGGAAAACATCCCAAACAATACTGATCAAAGACTCAAAATGGTTAAGTGAAATATGTCATAACATGACAACACCAAAATAAACCATAAGAAACACCTCAGCTTCACAAGAGAACACTGAAAAGCATTAACAATCAGTAGAACACACACACATCATAGAGCATACTAGACACATTACCATGGTTGAGTATAAAATATCAAATTCAAACCATTGTAACATCACAAACATAGAATTCCCAAGCCTCTGGTAACATCCTAGGACTGGTCAACACTCTAGTCAACCCAAACCCAAAACATAGACAACATACAAAAAATAGAGTAGTCTCATAGTTTGGTTGATTTGTAAACATGCAGTTGAGTTAAACAGTAAGGTAAAGTTTTCATTCAATGTAAGTTTATTGAATACCTACGATTTACCAACTAACCTTTACAATTTACCCCATTCTTATACTCAAATATAATGTCCCATTTACACAATTTGATTCAAGTCAATTTCTAAAATATTCCCAAGGGTAAATTATTTATTTAAACTATTAAAATAATACTTGTTGATTTTCAAAGAAAACAATCTACGATTTTATTAAAACTAGTATTATAATAATTTAATAATTTTAAAACTTAATTAAACAACTTCCCTTATTAATTAATCCTAATTAAATTAAATTTAATTGAATTAATTAATAAAGTATATAATTCAAAATTTATGATTCCAAATCATTTTAATAATAACTTAATTAAATTATTAATAATAATAGTTTATTTAATTTTAATTTTAATTATTACTAAACAATTACCAATTTATTAATAAAATAATAACTAATAATAATTGATTAACATTTTATAAATTGAAACTTATTAATATTTAACATACATTAAATAACATTTAATATATATATTAAATAACATACATTAAAATTAATATTAATTAATTTATAAATAAATATTATAATATATAATTAAAAACTTTAATAATTTTTTAATTTTTTTTATAATAACCACATCTTTAAAGGCCCGTCAAGCTACGTAGCAACTTTGTTGTTGCCGCAACAAAGTATGTTGTGTCAGTAGTAGGGTCTGTTGCGTACGCATGTTGACAGAGCCAATAAAGAGGAGGGGGTGGGGTGTGGGGTCTTCCCCCCCCCTCTCCAAATTAAATTTTTATTATATATATATTTTATATAAATTTTTTTAGTGTAAAATTTAATTAAAACAATTTAAATTTTTTTTTTTCTGCATTAACATACACACACATAGACACACACACACACACACACACACACACACACACACACACACACACACACACACACACACACACACACACACACACACATTTATTTTTATTGTAAGATTTTTGTTTAATAATTAAAACAAATCAAGCCGCCCCATAAGCACGCGCGCGCACACACACACACACATAACATTTACAATTTTAGTCTGATAGGAGAAACATAATTAACCATTCAAATTTCTAAATTAAAATTTCTTTAAAAGAAAAAAACTCAAAAACCCTCCTTGGTTTAATATCTAATCTACACAATTAATAGACAAGGATTCTAGGATGTTTCAATCTCTACGTATTCAAGAGATTTAATCATGCATACTAGAATTTCACAACATTGAAACGCTTGTCACAGAGAATTCTTTAGATAACCATTCAATAGACACGATGAAGATAGGAAAGAAAGAGCGTAATAAATTGAGCGAATAATCACAAGCATCTACCTAGACTTTGATGCTAATTTCTATGCCCAAGAAGATTGTAGAGAAATTCCTCCTCTTAAAACCTTCTCCTTTCTAAAAATTCCTTCCTCTTTCAAAATGAACCCCCAAATTGTGATATTGAGTTCTCTCCCTAAAACTGGGACACTAATTGTGCATTCACCCCAGAGAACTCCTTACTCACCAGACCTCAACTCTAAATTAACTTTTCTTTATCTTTCTTTTATCTTTTCTTTATCTTTCCCATCCACGTTTATTGAATTATTAAATTACTTTATTTAATTTTCACTTGACTTCTCTTTTAATTAATTAATTAAATTTAATCTCATTCACACATCATGCAATGATGAAACTTTTAATAAATTAATTTCTTTTCCCACTTCTTAGATTATTTTCGAATGTTTAATTGGTAAAATATTTATTAACTTAAACAATAATATTATTTAGCATTTATTTAAAAATGAACTCTAAATATATTATTATTAAATTAAATAAATATTATTACATTCTAACATTATTCTTATAACTTTTATTTTAAGTTTAATTTTTTTATTCAATTAATTTCCCAATTAATTAAATAGTAAAATATCATAATAATTTTCCATTAAATTAAATTATTAATTTAACCTTTTAATTAGACTTAATTAATAGAAAATTCACCAAAGACTCATAAAATAAAATACGAAAACCCATCATAGAAAAACACATATGAAATCAAACTAAAGGGTTATAATTATGGATTAACATCATTCAACACATTCAAAAGGTAGTCAACTCAGATACTTGTCCTAATTTTCTAGGACAAATAGCTTAAAGGTTTAGGATTTGGATTTAAGAATTTATCTCCCCTCTCTTACCATTGAGATAATGTGATAGGGTATGCTCATCCTGGCAATTCAGGGAAGTCGATACCCAGTACCTGCAACCTGCATATAATCTACACATGTACAAACACAATATTCTAAGCTAAATAGGCAATGGTAGGAAGTGGAGCATCGTGTTGATCCTGACTAGTAGGTGACTATGATTCCCTTCCTTAACTACATAAAAAATGTACTACATAAAAAAAACAAACACGCACACCATACACATGCAGTATGGGGTAAGTATCCATAAGAAAACACATATGATAATAAACCATCTAACTAATCATCATCACTAATTGAAAATACTGTAATAATCATTATGTATTTATGAATTATAGAGTACCAAGTAATCTCATCATATAATCAACTAAATCTAAAACAATATCTAATAAACTCAAAACAATAGTACTAATCATGAAACATAAAACTAGCCTAAAAGAGTTCAGCAATTATATCAAAAATGTAACTTAGGGGCAGGCACTACATCCACCCCCCTTAGACTTAGGCTTACTCCTGGAAGCCTACAAGAATGATAAAACTAAGGAAATCACTGTGTGGGTCCCATTGAACCCCTTTCTCCTTGTAGGAGGATATGACTCTATTGATAACACTACAACAATAATATCTGAGATAACAAGGTGCTATAATAACCACAAACACACTACTTTCAATCACTTAGAGCAATATGATACTAGTTTAATAATAAACCAAAAACCATATTGATCCAACATTCATTCTTTTAACACATACTGAAATAGATCCCCTAAACACTCTAAACGAGAACAACATAATGCTCACAAAGACAATCAAAGACATACTATTTTAAAGCATAGATAAAAGATACATGTTTTGAAAATAGGATAAGTTTTCAATTTTCAATTTTTTCCTATATTTAGGTTTATGTATAATTTTAGTTTTGAAAACTAAGTGTTCAAGTTTGAAGTATACAACTAAAAGTTAAGTTTCAGTTTCAATTCAACTAGTTCAAGTTTTCAGTTTGAAATTGATATACACAAAAAGTTTTACTAAGTTTTCCAAACTTAGTAAAACTTTAGGTTAATTCTTTTGGATCCCTTGGTAGGCCATTACACCTAGAAAATAGATAAAAATATCTATCATATGCTAATCATCTTAATAAGGAAATGCATCAATAACTAAAATCATCTAAATATGATATACAAGCATTCCAATGAAAGCATAAATCACAAGAAAGCATACTTTGGAACCTAAACTACCAAGCGAAAACATCCAACAATGGTTACACTAGGAAAAAAAGACTGTCGTTGTATAATGGTCCCCAAAATTGGTATAGGTAGCAATGCCTCCCAACCATGTAGAACCAATAGGTCCACTCTTGTTGTGTTGATGGAGAAAATGATCCAACCACAAACATACGTAAAACAAATATGCATGGCTAACACTCATGCTAAATAGTATGATGATTGAAACCAAGAACATAGACAATGCATAAAATATAGGTCCTAGTTAGACACTCAATGGGCTACTAAGTAGGGGCTGACATCATGGAGAGTCACTTTACATCAACAAGCCCAAGCTCAAATCATGCATTTCAACTCCTCAATGGAGGGCCCTGCACATATATTTTACTATCTTAAGTTTTACCACCACTCACACATTTTATTTAGTTATCAATTACTTCAAAATTTTGCATGCCAACCCTTATGATATAAAGATTAGGTTGTGGAAAAGAAGTCCCCTCCATATGCTACCCTACCCTACCCATGCTCATCCAACAATGAGTGCCCATAGGCATGCATATTCCAAATCTAACCCCAAATGATTTGGGGACTTGTGGGGTCTAAAATTCCCTTTTAGGTCTTTTTCCTAGACTTCACGTGGCTTGTCAAGTTCCCAGTCAAGCAATTTTTTTGAATGTGGAGGCTTCTCAAGACAGTAAAGCAAAAAATTGGTAGAATGGAGTGAAAGTTCAAAGGAAGTGGGCCTCATTATTTGGAAGGAAACCTGGAGGAAAATCTTATTTCCCTCTAGTAACGTCAAAATCCTGTTGGGAAAAAGGTGAGTTTCAAATCTATATTCCCAATTAGATTGTTGATTTTTTTGTTACTTCTATGGATTACACTCTGGTTGGCAAATTTTTGGGGGCTAGACTAGATGTTGATACCCTTCAAAATATGTTGAAATGGAAGTAGGCAATCCATGGTCAAGTTGATATAGCCCCTATAGCGAATGGATTCCTGTCTTTTGTTCTCAATTGTAGGGAGGATATGAATATGGTTCTATGTGGAGGACCATGGATGTTTGGTAAAAGCACCCTCACAGTTAAGAAATGGGAGCCTAATATGGATTTATCTGATTTTTTTTTCTTAAATACTCTGATTTGGGTGAGATTTCTGGGCCTCCCCTTAGAATGATGGCATGAAGACATTTTCAAGGGAATAGCGGGATCCTTTGGGGAACTTATTGCTATTGATTAGGCTATGGTAGTGAAATCAAAACTAAATAGTACTAGGTTATATGTGAAAATGGCTAACCTGAATAACCCCCCTGATAAGGTGGATTTTTTTTCAAAACTTGGGAAAGGACTCAAGAAGTAACCTATGAGGATCTCCCAAATACTTTTTTTTCTTGTAAAAAATAGGTTCATTGGGTTAAGAACTATCCTACCAAAAGAAAAAATCAAACTAAGGTTGTTAAAGAGGACAAGAAGGAGGAGGATAAGACCTAGAAGAAAGTATGGAGACAAAAATCTAATGGTTAGAATGAAAAATAAAATAATCTTAATCCTAGAACTAGTTTTGAGAATGAAAAAAAGAATTCTTTGAATTTTGATAAGTAGGATGATGGTCTTGTTTTGTCTAGGCAAGAAACCCACTTGCCTGATTCGATGAAACAAATTGTTATATACCAAAAGAATGTTATTAAATGGGAGGATTTTTTTGAACAAGAGGAAATAGAGGAAGGAGAAATATGGAAATGAGAAGTAGTCATTTGATTTTGGAGAAAATGCAAAATGGGGAAAATTTGTTGTTGGAGGAAGTGCAAAATGGGGAAGTTCATACTTCTGAGATTCAACAAAATGGGGAAGTCTATGCTGTTGAGATTTAGAATATTGAATCCCTGTCTCTTGAAACATCTCTATGTAATGATTGAATTCCTCTTTGGAATGAATTGGAACCAAAGCAGAAAAGCCTGGAAAAGCTGGACCTAAAATAGAAACAGAGCCAGAAGAAAAAGACTGAGAAGAAAAACTCCTCAATTCCTAAGAGAATTGAGACCTGAAGCATTAAAATGGAGGAGAACTCTAAGAGGGGGCAACAAATTAAGGTTAAACCGAATGTGGGGACACCAAAAAACTAGGAAGAAAATCTTCAAGGAAAACAAGAGAAATTGAAAGCTTATAGAATATTGTTGATGGAAGATAGGCAACTATTCTAGATTTTACCCCTAAAAAATTACCATGAAAATCTTTACTTGGAATATTAGGGGGATGAACAGTAATCATAAATTGAATATTTTTCATAACTTTTTTAGGGAGCATAAACTAGATATCTTTCTACTTCAAGAAACAAAGATGGCAAAGAAAAGAGCTGAAAAGATCAAGTCTTTCAAGGAATACTGTTTAAAGGCAAGTAGTTCGGAAGGGGCTTTAGGAGGAACTCTAATACTTTGTAAAAAATTCTCGTATTCTAGTCTTGTTATAAATGAAAGTAAGCATTTTATGGTGGTTAAAATGACTAACTTATACCAGAACTTGGAATGGTTCCTAGTCAACATGTATGCCCCTAATACTAAGAATTCTAGAAAAAATAATGGAAAACTCTATCTACTATTAAGAGCAAAGAACAAAATGGTAGATGGATCTTTATGGGTGATTTCAATGTTCCCCTTTATGGTCAAGAGAAAAAAGGAGGAAATGTTAGTCAGCTTGATGGGAGGTTGGATTTAATGGAATTTATTAATAATGAAGGGCTTATGGATATGGATCTCCATGGTATAGAGTTCGCTTGGACTAATAAAAGGATTGGAAATGAATGTATACAAGCTCATCTGGATAGGGCCTCGACATCTCTTGATTAGACTAATGTTTTTTTTTTGTAAACTAGAAGCTTTTCAAAAAGTGGGATTAGATCATTTTCCTTTGATTTTTCCTACTATTAGGGCATATTCTAAGAAAAACTATCGATTCAAATTTGAAAAAATGTGGATGCAGCACCCACATTTTGAAAGTAAATTGGAGGAATGGTGGAGCATTGAAGTTAGAGGAATTGCTCTTTATAAAGTGGCTTCTAAACTCAGAAATGTTAAAAAAGAGGCTAAAATCTAGAATAAAAGATGTTTTGGGAACATTTTTGAGGTCAAACCTAGAATAAAGGAAGAGTTGGAAATTATCTAGGATAAGATACAGAAGGAAGGGTATACTCTTGATCTAGTTAGAGAAGAAAATGGTAAACTGATGGAGTATCATGATATTGTCACTAAGGAGGAAATCTATTGGAAGCAAAGGTCAAGACATGTTTGGTTGAAGGAAGGGGATAAAAACACTAGGTTTTTTCAACTTTCTACAATGAAGCATAGGGCTAAAACTTGATAGGTGATAGGAATATTACTGAGGAAAAGGATATTTCAAAAGAACCAGTTTCTTTCTTTGCTTCCCTTATGACAACTAATCCTAATATTGATCTTCTTAACCAAGAGGAAATTCTTAGTATCATTCCCCCTTTGGTTACTAGAGATCAAAACAAGATGCTGGGATCCATTCCTAATGATAAGGAAATTTATCAGGCTATCTGCTCCTTAGGTGGGGATAAATCTCCTGGTCCAAATGGATTTCCTATGTTCTTTTTCTAGTAAGAGTAGAATTTGATTGGGAAAGTTGTTTGTTGTGCTATCAAAGAATTCTTTGGGGCTAAAAGAATTCTCAAAGAGATTAATTCTACCTTTCTCTACCTAATTCCTAAAAAGGTGGGTGTTGATTCCCCAAACCAATTCAAGCCTATAAGTTTATGCAATTCTTTTTATAAGATCATTTCTAAGGTCCTCACTTCTAGGCTTCTCTTGGTGCTTCTAGAAATAATTGTTGAACAACAAAATGGCTTTGTTCTAGGTAGACAAATTTTGAGCTCTGTCATAGCTATGCATGAGAATATCCACTTTTTATTTTGTTCTAACAATCAAGGGTTCACTATGAAAGTTGATATTGGTAAAGCCTATGATAGAGTGGAGTGGGATTTCCTTGAAAAGGTTTTATTGGCTTTTGGTTTTAATAATAATGTTGTGTGGATTGTTCTTCAACTCATCTCTACCTCTTCGATTGTTGTTTTGGTTAATGGGTGTTCATCTGCTTTCTTTAATCCCTCCGGAGGTCTAAGATAGGGAGGCCCTTTATCTCCTATTCTTTTCACCATTATGGTTGATTGCTTGGGTAGGTATATTGGGAAATTGGTTTGGGATGGTGATATTTAAGGCTTGCAACCCTCTTCTCAACCTCTTATATGATACCATGATCAATTTGTTGATGACACTATTTTTATCAGCTAGGTTGATGTTAGAGAAACTAGGAATCTAGTAAAATCTCTAAACCTCTACTCCTTTGCCTCAGGACAACTAATTAACTGGAATAAAAGTTCTTTGTTCTTTGTGAACACCCCAATGTCTAGAAAAACCAAAATTACTAAAATCCTAGGGTGCTCCATAGGATCCTTTCCTTGTACTTACACAGGCCTCCCCTTGGGGCTTAATGCCCCTAATTCCTTTTGGGAAGATATTATCAAGAAGTTTTCTATGAAACTTGTTGGATGGAAGAGAAACCTATTGAGCCAAGCTGGAAAAGTCACTCTTCTAAAAGCTTTCTTTCAAAGTATACCCACTTATGCTTTGAGCCTTTTCAAAATTCCCTCTAAATATGCTAATTCCCTTGACAAAATTGAAAGGAACTTTCTTTGGTCTAGTACTGATGAGAAGAAGATAATGGCTCTAATTGCTTGGGACCAAATTTGTAAATTGATTAGAGATGGAGGCTTGGGATTGAGGACTACCCAAATTATGAACAAGGCTCTACTTGCTAAGCAAGGATGGAGAGTGTACCATGATGATAAGGAGTGGAGCTCTATATGTAGTGCCTACCCTCATTCACATCTTTTTTGAACATATTGTTGCTATTATTATTAGACTATGATGGACTAGTTTTATGTTGATGGATTAGTGGTATTGTTTTGAGACTATCAGACATTATGTTATGGATTCAGAGGTTATGTGATGAGATCATTTAGACTTTACATTTCATGCATACATGATGATCATTATATTGTTTTTAGTTATTGTTGATGATTAGTTGATGGTTATTATCTCATGTGTTTTATTATGGATACTTACCCCATATTTGCATGTGTATGGTGTGCATGTTTTCTTATTGTATGGCATTTTTGATGTGGTCAAGGAAGGGAGTCATAGTCACCTGCTTAGTCGGGATCTACACTATGTACCACTTCTTGGCATTGTCTGTTTAGCTTATCATTATATATTGTATGTACATGCATGGTTTTTTTGCAGGTTGCAGGTATTGGGTATCGACTTCCCTGAATTGCCAGGATGAGCATACCCTATTATACTATCTCAATGATAAGAGAAGGGAGATAAATTCTCAAGTCCAAATCCCAAACCTTTAAGCCAATTGTCCTAGTGAGGTAGGACAAGTATCTGGATATTTTACCCACTGAATGTGTCGAATGACATGATTCATGATTTTTAACCCTTTAGATTGAGTTTATGTGATTTTCTCTATGATGAGTTTTCATATTTTATCTTGGAGGTCTATGGTGAATTTTCTATTAATTAAGTCTTAATAATTAGATTTAATTAATAAATTAATTATTTGAGAAAATTAATATAAAATATCATGTTATTTGATATTTTGATTATAATTAATTAAATGAGAATTAATTGAAGAAAAAGAATTAAATAAAAGAAAATTAGAAATTAAAATTAATAATAATAATGATAAAATAATAATAAAGTAATAAATAAATAATAATAAAAGTTATAAAAAATTAAAATGAAAGTTATAAAGATTAAAATGGAAGTTATAAATATTTAATAGAAAATTATATAAAAGTGAATTGGAGTTATAAGTTTGCATGAGAGTTAACGCACTTTTCTATTTCTCATGTGCCAACAACACGAAGGTTAGTGCATCAATTAAGCACATGGTGTCTACAACCCTATGGCTCATCTAGAAGGTTGGAAAAGACACATGCTTAGTTGGTGACACCTTCTAGTTGTTTCTAGAAGCATTCTAGATGTTTCTTGAGAGCTCTTTATATACAGGCATTCCTAGAAGCTTAGACATAGCATCTGGAGTGCAATTGGAGCATTGGAGGACTTGAGAACTCTGAAGAAGGGAGGAGCTTGCTCTGCGGGTTTTCTGAGGAAGAGCGATTTAGCATCAGAATTCGGGTAGATTCTTGTGATTTTACTTATGCTATTTCTGCTTCATGCATCCCCTATCTTTTTCGTGTCTTCCATATGTCTTATGAGGTGTAACGCCCCGCCAAGAGATCCAAAATAATTAACCTAAAGTTTTGCTAAGTTTGCCAAACATTTTTTTTTTTTTAAAGTAAGAAAGTATAACATGCACATCAAACAAATAGTAGCGGAAGCAATAACATGTAATCAACAAACATACCCAATAGGTTACATTCCTTAAGGATCGCAAGACGTTGAGTCACATTTAAATTTAATTAATCTAAGTTTAACAACTACCACATCCAATGTCCATCTAATATACATTTGTTCCGAATGCCTCTTGGCAATTTAATTCAGAATGCTCAATCATCCACTGTACATGCCACAGGGTATGAAAGGCTAAAAGAATATACATAAGTAGAAATAAAGATACATCATCCTCCAAGAATCCATGATACAAAGTACAGTAAAATAAATGAAACCATATACTATACATGATACATCCATCCATAATAAAAGATATAAACATCCAACATAAAATACAACTATCCATCTATCATAAAACACAACTAATATAAGTGTGTGGTTCCTCCCAACCATCAATAGCATCATCAAACCATCGTGGGCCCTAGCCATCCCCCACGCATAACATCCCAAGTCACTGATAAGATCGTTGATACTATAGTATTAGGGATGTCACTACTAAACATACTACAACATAATCATAAAGAAATCTAACATGCTAATCATCAATATAAGGAAATACATAAGTAAATAATATCATCTAATCATGATAAGCAAGCATCCCAAGAAGCTCTAGCCACGATGACTATGAACGGATCTCAAATAGGATATCAAATCACATAATCACAAGTACTCTCTAAGTCCAAAAAATTCTAAAAGTATACTAACTCAAAGGTTCCAACACATAGATCAACATCTAGACCCAGAGGCACCACAAAGACACGTAGGAAATCTAATATATAAGCAAGAAAGTGTCATCGCAAAAGTCACGTTGGAAGTTACCCAAGCAATCCCTTAGGAATCCTGGGTCCCCTGTGATCCTGCAGCCACTAGTATCCTCTCGTACTGACGAGGCATACTACAGAATGCAAGGTCGTAACCAAGCGTTCTCTCTACCCCATCCTAGTTTGTACTAGCACTCAAGGCATGGGAGAGAACATACAATTAATCTTATTAGGTTCATTTTACTCTCATTTAGTGTATATGTTATCACTTATTAAAACAACTTACAATGAGTTACCCTGGCAGCCACTTAGGGCCCTGACCCCCATTGCAAGCCACTCCTCGACACTACATAAAGATAACCTACCCCAGGCTCATGAAATCACAAATCGCAAAATCACCTCAGCCCTATACAAGTGACTGGAAAGCATCAAAAAATAAGCCACAATAATCACATTAGTTCTCCACGAGCAACTGGAAAGCATCAAATAATAATCATAATGATCACAACAGTTCTCTATCAGCAATTGAAGGCATCAGTGATAAATCACAATATCCAATGGTTCTCCAACGAGCAACCAACAAGTATCCCAATAATAAATCACAATATTGATCGAAGACTCCAGAATGGTCAAGTCAAAACATGTCATAACATGACATCATCAAGATCAAATCACCCAAAACATCTCAACCCTCTCAAGCGACTGGAAGTCAGATCAAACATGACTGGTCGATGACTCAGAAATGGTTAAGTCAGGTATCTCATATACATACACCTCAGTTTAACACAAGAAGACTGAAAAGCAATAACAAACAATAATCCACACACATCATAGAGCATGCCATCGCATTACCATGGTTGGGTTTAGAAAGATCGAGAACAAATCACCATAACATCACATTCATAGAACCCCCAAGCCTCTGGTAACAACCTAAGACTGGTCAAAACTAAGCCAACCCCCAAAACCACAAAGCATAGACAATGCATAGAAAACATCATAACCTCATAATTTGGTTTGATTGATAATATATTATTGAGTTAATGTAACGTTTCAATTTTAGTTTCAAGGTACGTTTCTAGGTGTATAGGATTCTCAGTATTACCCTTATAATTTAACCCGATCATTATTCAACCCATAAATATAAAGTTACTCTTATAATAAAATCAATTTCTTAAAAAAGATAATCAGAGGATAATTTATTCATTTATTTAGTTATAGAAATAACTATTTATTGATTTTAAATAGAATAACTATAATTTATAAAAAAATCAATATTGTTAATCAATAACAATTAAATAAATTTTAAGCTCCATTAAAGTATCTTCAATTATTAATTAAACTTAATTAAATTAATAATTATATTCGCATTCACATAACTTAACAATTAGCATTACAAATTAGTAATTAATAAAAATAAAAAAATAAAAACTATTTTTTTAAAAAAAATCTTTAATTAATAATATTTATTAATTATTAAATTTATTAAATAAGTATTATTAAATTCATTAATAAATATTAAATAGTTATTAATAAACTTCATTAATAATTATTATAAATAATAATTATATATTTATATATAACTATTTCCAAAACTTCTTTAATTAAAAAACTAATAAAAGTTATAAAAACATGAAACGTATCTTACTTTAAAAATATTACTAAGAGTTTATACTTTACGTAACCCTTTTAATGAATAAATTAAAAACACTGTTTTAATAAACAATGAATGTCGATGGCCTTTATTTAGCCGTGTGGCTGTGCTTCCAGTGTAGGTACAACAAGTACACTGCGTACGCTATGCTAACCCCATGCAAGCCGCCGGTAATATAAAATGGTAGTTGGGTTATGTATTTTTATTTTATTTTAATAATTTTTCTTTAATAAAACATTAAAACAATTGACCCAAAACATATGTAAAAAGGTGTATATATTAAGTTATTTTATAATTTTAGCACACACATTTTTATGTGTTTTATTTATTTTTATTAAGTTTCTATAATAATATTTTTAAATACATAAATAATCTTTATTTTATTTTATTTCAATTAATTTTAAAATTTTTTTAAATTTTTTTTTTTTAAATAACGTTTACAACTATAATCTGATAGAGAAAATTCTATTAACCATTTGAATTCTTCAATCTAAAATCTTCATTTAAAAAAAAAAAAAAAACCCTTTCCAAATTTAAATATCTTAATTCTATTTAATTCAACCCAAAACCCAATTTAAATTCTAATTTCTTTCCATTGTTGAATGCGGTTTTCTAGATAATTTTTCAATTTGGATTTATAGAAGAAATTGAAAAGCAAAAGATATTGACACATTCGAGAAGACAAGTTCTTACAAACACGAAGTAGACAGGAATATCAAATTGCATAATCCAAATCAGTAATCACAATACAAGACCTTACCTGAACCTGATGCTAACACACACAATCCCCGAAAACTGTGAGAGAATTCTCTCCTCTTCAAGAACCTTTCTCTGAAAATTTTCCCTGAATTCTCCTTCTGAAAATGCTTCCAAATTTCACATCCAAAATTCATCTCCCAAAATTCGTGTCCAAATTTGTTTCCAAAATTTGTTGTCCTTCAAAAATGAACCCCAAAGTTGTGATAAGGAGTTTTCTCCTCAAATCGGAGCACTAATTGTGCGTTCACCTTAGAGGACTCCTTTCTCACAAGACTCAAACTCTAAATTAACTTTTATTAATCTTTGCTTAATCTTTTCATGCACGTTAAATGAATTATTAAATAACTTTATTTAATTTTCCAGTTGACTTCTATTTTTAATCTTTATTACTTTTAATCCCATGCGCACTTTATGAAATTAAAATAACATTATTATATTCACTTATGTCATCTTTTAATTAATCTCTTTTATTTAATCTCATGCACGCATCATGTGATCTTACAACTTTTTAATAATTAATATCTTTTCACTTTTTTATTTATTTTAGAAACTTAATTGATAAAATATTTAATTAACTTAAATAACAATAATATTTAGCATTTATTTAAAAATGAACTCTAAATATATTATTATTAAATTAAATAAATATTATCACGTTCTAAATGTATCCTTAAACTTTTATCTCCAATTTTAATTCTTTTTATTTAATTAATTTCTCAATTAATTAAATATTAAAAATATCATATTAAAATTTTCCATTAAATTAAATCATTAATTAATCTTTTAATTAAACTTAATTAATAGAAAACTACACCAAAGACTCATAAAGACAACATACAAAAATCTGACATAACAAAACACATACTAAAGCAACAAAGGGTTATAATCACGAAATAAC